>OY757011.1:202311589-202668401 GCA_963580285.1 Lucinisca nassula | reverse complement strand
ATTTCAGTTGCCATTACATATCACGTAACAAATCCGTGAAATGAATACCCACGTGAACCCCACTTTATATAGAGAAAACTGTGGTTTACGGGGTATACATTGTTTTATTTTCTTATTTGTGCTCCCAGACATAGGTTTGGGGTTCTCGCTAGACCAATGTTGCGGGCATAAATAGAATATAATAACAATAATAATAATGATAATAATAATCGACCTTATTTATAGAGACCGGGTAACACATTTTGTGAACCAATACTAATCTTCCATGTGAACCTCTTTTACTGAGCAATGAAGAAAAAGTCTCTTCAAGAAACGTGGGTATTCCACAAAAACCAGGTTTTTCCACCAGGAAAATATTACAAGTGCAAAGTTGTCATTCTTGCACGCGATACTCCGCAATAACCTTTTCTCTAATCCTACCACGTATCATTTAAAGATTTCAAAGGTGTGTGTGGGGGTGGGGGAGGTGGGTGGGGATGAAGGGGGGCTGTTCTATTATCCGACAGCGTATTATTGAAGTATTTTAAATGGTTTGCCAAGTTATATATATGCCCGGAAATGAAAAGAAAGTAAAAATATTATTCAGGGGTGATAATTCAATATAGAAGACAAGCAGATCTGTAATTCTTGCATGCCACACTCCGCAATGACCTGTTCTATAAACCTTCCCGGTATCACTAAAATATTTCAAACGGTTGCGGAGTTATGCTCCGGAAACGTAATGTTGAAAAATATGGATCAGGGGAAATAATTCGAAAATGAAGACAACTCGAGTTGTCATTCTTGCCCGTAAAACACTGCAATGACCTGTTCTGTAATCCAACCAAGTATTATTTAAATATTTCAAACGGCTGCCCAGTTATGCTCCGGAAACGAAAATAAAGTAAAAACTATTGATCAGGGGAGATAATTTAAAAAGGAAAACAAGCAGAGTTGTCATAATTGCACGCGCCACTCAGCACTGACCTGTTCTATAATCCTACTAAGTATCATTAAATATTTCAAACGGTTGCGGGAGTTATGCTCCGGAAACGAAATGCTGACGCCCGCCAGTCCACCCACCTGCCGACGTACATGAGTTTTCCGTTGGAAAAACGTACGGCGGTTTCTAACGAGCACCGTCAAGCTATATTTTCAGTATAAATAACAAAAAATTAACGGATCGTGACCAGGAAAATAAGCCATTTTGATGATGTGAATAAATGCACAATTTCGCTCGGATGTGTTATCGTGCTGCAAACTAGGTTCAGTGAAAAAGTTTGCATAGTTTTGTGTAAGGCTGTCACGATTAATCATATGATCGATTAATCGATCGATAAATTCCATAAAAATGATTATCATTTCTGATTTCCTTTTAATCGATTACTTGATAGATACAATTTATTACTCAAAGTTATGCCTAAAATAGCTGGATGAGTAGCAAACAGTGCAGACTTCTTCGGCGTCTCATCTGGGTCTACACTGTTTGCTCAGGGCCTGTCTGTTCAAATATACATATAGTAAAGTGCAACATATGGTAAGAGTCATGCTCAGACAGAAAGCCAGACAGGTAAAAATTATGACAAAACCTTACTAATCGATTATCGATCGCAATGACATTACTGATAATCGATTATCTTTACAGAACCGATTAGCCAGACCTAGTTTTGTGTCCACAGATGACTGGCTTTACGTTCTAACTCATCAGGAGCCTCCGTTGGGTAGTGGTTAAGCTACTCGTGGGTTCGACTCCTGGCATCTTCTGGCTTTCGGATGAGTCTTTAAACCGAAGTCCCGTCTCCGTATGACCTTAGTTGTTCGTGGGACGTAAAACTAAAAATTCACACACGTCTAACTCATAGTTTAGTCGCTACATGTACTTAGAGAAGGTTTTATTTTCATTCAAAAGCAAAGGGTTTCTTGCTGATATGAGATTCCGCCAGGTAAGGGAGTTAATATGTGCAGGAAAATAGTCAAGGAGGAGTACTCTATCTTTGTAGCAGAAATGATGCTAACTGGTGCGACCAGCATAATATGGTAAGAATGACCACCAGCCCAGCCCTAATCGTAGTCTTTCATGGACCAGGGGCGTAGCTAGAAGAAAATAATTAGTACGCAAACGAAAGAAAAATAATAAAATAATAACTCCGTTTACCAAATGCGGATCACTCTTACATGAGGGGAAGCAAATTCTTTCCTGTAAGTGCGGTCCCCGTGGCAAAGGGGGAAACTATGATGGTAATAAATAGTGTTGGCGTATATCGTGTTACGTACAGTTTTTTTTTCTTCTTATTCTTCCCTCTGCTTTTCTTCTTCTTTTTCTTCTTCTTCTTCTTCTACGTCTATTGTTTACGTTTGAAATGTGTACGCAAGTGCGTATCTGCGTACAGGTAGCTTCGCCCCTTTGATGCTGCATGGTGGGTATTTACTGAGTGATAAGCGAAACACTTTGATCTTCCTGCGCGATCATTTATGATTTCTGTTCCACGGTTCAAACGTGTTGCGGTGTATTGCATAACTAGTGTGAGTGTCGAGGCGTCGACATGCTAATGTGATATTTTTGCAGTTAGTGGTGAGAAACTCGTATGATATGATCATTACGCAAACACGCCTATACAAATACATTGCCACCTTTATCGCCGAAAAAATGAAAATTGTATGATGAAGAATTGTGATATTTTTTCTTATTTCTGCTCAAAATATAGAATTTCCTCTCAAAATATAGATTGTGGGCATTCGTTAGAACCGCCTCATCGAGGCGGTTCTTACGAATACCCACAATCTATATTTAAGAGCAGAAATAAGAAAAATAAGGTATATCCCCGGAAACCCAGTTTAACTATATAAAAGTGTGGTTCAAGGGGGTTGAAATTATATAGGCGTGTTTTCGTGATGATTAGTGCTGAGAAACTGGTATGATATGACTGAGGACATAAAATTCCTTCCCGTCCGTTGTCCACGATCTCAGACTGGTAACACTCAGAATTATATACAATTTCACCGAAACATTTTTTTTTTCACAGTTTTAATGTGGAGAGCACTGAAAACATGCTGTACCCATGTTAAGAATTCAGTCTGTGACGTTGCAACGACCTTCAGAAGTCATGTTGTCATACGAAACTGAGCGGTTTTTGTGGGAAAGGTAATCGCAGAGAGTCGTAACAAGCTTATGAGTCGTACATCATAGTGTAGTTTATATTTTCTTGTCCTTTGGGATCATTGATTCCATTGTGGAATTTAGAAAATATTTGAGAGTCACTGATGAGGCCTAATTGGCCGAAACTAGCTAGTCTGGCCCAGAAAACCTGTACACTTCATATTTTCCGGTTCTGTGGTGTATTCCTTGCTTCCAAAGGATAACCCTTTTACAGAACATATTTATCCTATGAATTTCAAAATAGACCGCAGCATTAAAAATAGCTTCTAATGCCATGAAGTTGATATTTAATGATATTCAGTCTGTGACGTTGCAACGACCTTTAGAAGTCATGTTGTCCACACGAAACTGAGCGGTTTTTTTGTGGGAAAGGTGATCGCAAAGAGTCGTAACAAGATTTATCCTGTGAATTTCAAAATAGGCCGCACCATTAAAAAAGTTTCTATTGCCATGAAGTTGATATTTAATGATATTTGAACAGTCATAACTCCTGAACGAAATGGAATTTTTTGATGCAGTTTTTAACACATTGATCAGTAATTCATGACCTTTAAATTAAAATATATAACCAAAAATGTTACATTTTTATTTCACATGACCTTGAAGATCGAAAAGATATCCCAATATTACCCCCAATTGTGTCTTCACACCACGAAATTCTCGGACCTGAAACCCCACTTTTAAATTGTTTTGTTTGTTTGTTTGATTTGAGGTTTAACGTCCCCGTCAACACTGTAAAGGTCATTTTGGAGACGTTGCTTCCAATTTTGTGGGACTTTTACCCGACATTGAGATGAAATGACATCTAAAGCCCTGTCGCCCAATGAAACCAATCGGGTTTATTAGCATGGACGGTCCGCCTCGCCCGCGGTTCCTGGACAGACTTAGATCCTCTAAGCGGTTTACCAGTACTAGTGTGCGGGCCGGATTCAGCTCTGCGTGGAAGCATCATGCAGCCCATATATTTCTTCAAGCCCCTATGGCCGGGGTAAAACTGGGATTTACAGCCGTATACATTAGTTCTCATATTTCTGCTCAAAAACATAGAATACCCACAATCTATTTTTTTCAGGAGAAGTATGAAAACTATCGGAAGTTTATATCTGAAAAGTTTCATTTTTTAGTGACAAAGTTTTCAATATATTTGAATAGGCGTGTTTTCGTGCCGTTGCCTGGGCGTTGTGTTAAACATCACAAAAACACGCCTATATAATTTTGACCCCCTTGAACCCCACTTTTATACAGTAAAACTGGGGTTTCCGGGGGGTATACCTTATTTTTCTTATTTCTGCCCTAAAATATAGATTGTGGGTACTCGTTAGAACCGCCTCGATGAGGCGGTTCTAACGAGTGCCCACAATCTATATTTTGAGCAGAAATGCGAAAAATATCACAGTTTTTCATTAGTAAATTTTCATTTTTTTCGGCGATAAAGGTGGCAATGTATTTGTATAGGCGGGTTTCCGTAATGCCTCAGTTTTTCGAACTTGCCCAATCTCGAACAAATTTTCATTGTCACAATATTGGAATGTAGTTCATTTTTTTTTTTTTTTACTTCATCGATGTGTCATCTCCGGCGAATCAAATCGCTTACAAACTGCATGATATGCTAAGTTTGTGAGTGATTTGCCGGAGTTTACTATTACGCAAACACGCCTATACAAATACATTGCCACCTTTATCGTCGAAAATATGAAAATTTTATGATGAAAAATTGTGATATTTTTCGCATTTCTGCTCAAAATATAGATTGTGGGCACTCGTTAGAACCGCCTCATCGAGGCGGTTCTAACGAGTACCCACAATCTATGTTTTAGAGCAGTAATAAGAAAGATAAGGTTTACCCCTGTAAACACCAGTTTTACTATATAAAGGTGGGGTTCAAGGGGGACAAAATTATATAGGCGTGTTTTCGTGATGACATCGATAAAATCCATAAAAATGATAATTCACTCCTTATAATTCCAACTTTGTAATCAAAATGTTAAATTTAAATGTTACCAAAAATGGTCAATTTCAGGAATTCTTTCGAAAGCGTAAGAAATAAACTTACCAACAGCCACGGCGGAATGAGAATACAATCAGATAGTGCCATCTTTGAATATTTACATTTCCAATGTAAGTCAAATTTAAACCTATAGAAAACAATGTAGTTCATACTTCCATGAACGCACTAGTTCTGGTAAACCGCTTAGAGGATCTAAGCCTGTCCAGGAACCGCGGTGCGAGGCGGACCGTCCATGCTAATAAACCCTATTGGTTTCATCGGGTGACAGTGGCTTGAGAAGTCATTTCATCTCAATGTCGGGTAAAAGTCCCACAAAATTGGAAGCAACGTCTCCAAAATGACACTTACAGTGTTGACAGGGACGTTAAACCTCAAATCAAACAAACAAAACACGTGATTTTCAGTCACGTAAAGTGACGTAAATCTAAACCAGGGTTCGCTACGGCCGTTGATGACGTCAACGCTGTTCCTCTTTTGTAGAAAAACAGCGTGTTAATGTTTTTTGGCTTTAAAGCTTTGCCCTATAAGCATTTATTTTTCCACCAGTGATGAAGGGCAAATAATGTAAATATAAAAAATAAACTTAATTTTTCTGCTTTTCATGAAAGTATCAACGACATGAACCCCTTTGGGGTTTATTTACTTTGCACGCGACCAACTGCGTTCATACTTTCATGAACAGAAGGAAAATTAAATTCATTTCTTAAATGAACCCTAAGCGATAAAAACGTCGTCTTTAACTTCAGTTTATTTGTCTTTTAACATTTACGTTTTCTTTTGATCGGGCGCTGTTGGCGTCAATTCTTATACAATGTCGTAACGCGCGGCTTTGACGTCACGTAATATTACCATCTGCCGCTGTGTAAACTAGTTCTGAGATTCTTGCTCATGGAATTTATCGAAGTATAAAACTTTTACTTCAACCAATCAAATCGCTCGAAATGTAATCTAATAATGATCGAAAATTGGAATTATAGAAGCCTGCGTCTTTGAAGTTCCAATTTATACATACGAAAACATATGAAAAAAGAAACTGGTTGATGAACTTTTATGTTTGTGTTTCTCAGAATAGCTGTCGTTGTTCCGTGTCAATACGATAAAACACCTGCTGTGTACTAATATAGCGTTTCTCATCATCACGAAAACACGTCTATATAATTTTGACCCTTGAACCCCACTTTTATATAGTAAAACTGGGATTTACAGTGGTAAACTTTATTTTTCTTATTTCTGCTCTAAAATATGAATTGTGGATACTCGTTAGAACCGCCTCGACTAGGCGGTTCTAACGAGTATCCACAATCTATATTTTGAGCAGAAATAAGAAAAATATCACAATTTTTCATCTAAATGTTCGATTTTTCTGAGGTAAAGTTTACAGTGTATTTGTATAAGCGTGTTTTCGTAATGTATCTCTGCAAATGTTTTATGCAAATGTTTTATATTGTCCTTATTCTAGTTCAAATATAGATTTTGGTGCTCGTTAGAACCACCTCAATGAGGCAGTTCTAATGAGTATCAACAATTTATGTTTTTAAACACAAATAAGGCAAATAGTTTATTATAACAAAAATCTGAAACAAATGAACAATACATATACTGGAAACTCAAAGTTTTATGTGGTAAAACGGACTTAGACCCCTTCTTGCATCAAAGATACGACATTGGACTTAGGACCCTGCCTGAAATTTTATTAACCGCCATTTTTAATGCCAATAAAGAAGTAAGGTATAACAAACTAGACATCAGATTGTAGGTCTTGATATGATGTACATGTACATGTATCTGAAAATGATACTCCCAGATTTTTCCAAAAATGAAAAATGGACTTAGGCCCCTTCTTGCACTAACCCCTTCAAATGTAGAGGCACACTTTGCCTTTACTCCAGGAAATCCGGTACTTACATTTAATTATTTTAAACGTTTTCATTTGCATAGCTATCGTTCAGTTGTTCATGTACCAATATTTACATTTCCAGTGTAAAGTCTAATGTACAGTAAACCAATAGAAAACAATGTAGTTCATACTTCCATGAACGCATCGAGTCACATGATATTCATTGATGTCAAGTGCCGTCATTCTAAACCATGGTTCTCTACGGGCGCTGGTGTCGTCAACGCTGTTCCGCTCTTTGTAGAAAAACAGAGTGTAAATATTTTTCAGCTTTAAGAGTTTGCCCTATAAGCATTTTTCGCCCATTGATAAGTTTACATGAACCTCATTAACCTTGCACGCAACCGACTGCGTTCATACTTTCTCATGAATCGCAGAAAATAAAATCATTTCTAAAATATAATTGTACATTGACTTGTAACGCCTCCGCCCGCCGGGGCTTGGAGAAATAGATTGAGCTACATGGTGCTTCCGCACAGATATAAAATCGACCGCACGTCTACTACTGGTAAACCGCTTAGAAGGCAGGCCAACTGCCCAGGCAGTAGTGCAAGACGGACGATTCCACCTAGTCGTAGTTTGGGCAGTTGGGCTTGGGTTGTCATTTCATCTCAATGTCGGGGTTAAAGTTCCACAAAAAATGGAAGCAAGCTAACAAGCGTTGAGGGGGGGGGGGGGGGGGAGGGGGGGTCGTTTAACCTCAAATCAAACAAACAAAATTTACTGTAGTTTAAAATCTGGACTTCACAGTAAAACTGAACCGCAAATTGTCCAAAATGACCTAAATAGTGTTAATGGGGACGTAAAACCTCAAACAAACAAACAAACATTAAAAATATAGACAAACATGAATAAATATATTATTTGAATAAATAAATAAATAAATAAATAAATTACAGAAAAATTCCGTTATTAAGACCACCTAAAAGTAAGACTAAATCTGCTTTTTAAAGCTTTCTGAGGTGGTTTCCGGTATTCTTCCTTTGTGTGCTTGACACTCAGTGTCTCCTTATAACAGACCACCTTTGGTACTGTTCAAAAGTGGTCTAAAAGACCACTTTTGAAACAGTCCAAAAGGCGGTATTAATATAGGAATGTTACTGTAATTTGAATAAATAATAGATAAATATATCAGTAAACTCCAAGAGAAAAGTATCCGCCAGTGAAAGGAAAAGAAAAATAAATAAATAAATAGATAAATAAATTACAGAAAAATTCCGCTATAAGACCACCTAAAAGTAAGACTAAATATGCATTTTAAAGCATATTGAGGTGGTTTTACATACTATTCTTTCTTTGTGTGTTTGACACTCAGTGTCTCCTAAAAAGAGACCACCTTTGGTACTGTTCAAAAGTGGTCTAAAAGACCACTTTTGAACAGTCCCAAAGGTGGTCTTAACATAGGCCCTGAATGTTACTGTATTTGAATTAATAATAGGTAAATAAATAAGTAAACTGCAAGAGAAAAGTATGCGCCAGTGAAAGGAAAAGAAAAATAAATAAATAAGTAAATGAATAAATGAATGAATAAATAAATCACCAATATTTTACAATTTAATGTTCTTACCTGATGAGGAATAAAGAGCACCAAAGTGATATTGACAGATCTGATCTGCTTTCCGCCTTTATCGAGTTTTCACTCTCTTAATATAGTTCTCTGCTGCTTGAGGAACTAATTCTCCTTTTTTCTATTGGCCAATTATACAGAAGCTTAGCCTACGCCTCCGTGGTATAGCGCTTAAGCTACTGGCCTCATACACCAGAAGTCGTGGTTCGAATCTGGGCTTCTCCAGACTTTCGTGACCGTCTCGGTATGACCTTAATTGTTGGCGTGACGCAGAAACTCAGCATATATACTTTGGCCAGTTATAGTGAATACTGATGCATCACGAAAACACGCCTTTATAATTTTGACCCCGTTGAACCCCACTTTTATATAGTAAAACTGGGGTTTCCGGGGGTATACCTTATTTCTCTTATTTCTGCTCTAAAATATAGATTGTGGGTACTCGTTAGAACCGCCTCGGTGAGGCGGTTCTAACGAGTGCCCACAATCTATATTTTGAGCAGAAATTAGAAAAAAATTCACGATTTTTCATCACAAATTTTTCCTTTTTTCGGCGATAAAGGTGGCAATGTATTTGTTTAGGCGTGTTTTCGTAATGGTAAATTTTGGATTCATTTTCTTAGTCTTCAACAAATTATATGCTTTTGAGCATTTGTTAGAATCGCCCCATATCGCCTCAATGAGGCGATTCTAGCAAATGCTCAAAAACGTATGTTGTGAGTATTTGTTAGAATCGCCTCACTGAGGCGATTCTAACAAATTCCACAACATATGCACCAAACAATGAACAATGAAAATTATCCGTTAAGGGAAAATGGGAATACCTTGCAGATTTTTCCGACATTTAATAAAGGGAGACAACTTTCGGGGCCTCCTGTTCGCTTTTCTGTAGGATCTGTCTCACTGAAAAACGGGTCTCCTCGGGACAAAATTCTTTCCCTTAAGAGTTGATCCCTACTGACATGGGAGACAACAATACTTTTGCAGGAGTTGCCTCCCTGAAGGTGTATCAATTCCCTTTGTTTATCCCCATTAACACTCCTTATATGGTGGCATCGATAGAGCTGTCATTAACACGAACAGTGGGGGTTTAGCAAGTTTTGTATCTCGTTGCGTTGAAGTTCCTGGCTTGTTTACTAGACTGTTGCTGTGCCTGACAATTGACTGTATAGGCGGTCAAGATGTTAATTGATTTTTTTTACATGTAGCTCGCCTAACGAAGGTAAGTCGTCGTATCGGCGTCAGCGTCGTCGGTGACGTCGGCGCCGGTGTTCGCATTTGGTTAAAGTTTACCAGCAAGCTCTTATTTGTTATATTTTACATATTTCTTCTTTTTTTTTAACATCCATTTCCGCCAAGTTACATTTTCTTAAATTGGACATTTTAGAAGGTAATAATTTAATTTGTATTACCTCGCTTGGTTAAAATTTACCTGCATGCTCTCACAATGAAAACACACCTATATTATTTTGACCCTCTTGAACCCCACTTTTATATAGTATAACTGGGGTTTACAGGGGTATACCGTATTTTCCCCTTTTTGCTCTAAAATATAGATTGTGGGTATTCGTTAGAACCGCCTCGATGAGGCGGTTCTAACGACTACCCACAATCTATATTTGGACTAAAAATAAGGCAAACATCGAAAGTTTTCATCTACTTATAGAGGTAAGAAAACCGCCATTTTAGAGCACGGGCGAGCTATTGTTATCTGATCTGAGTCTTCGCTATTCTCTTGAGCCTCCAACGCGTCCCCAGCCCCGCCCCCTCCCCCCGCCCGCGCCCATGTCTCCCTCTAACTCCTCTGGGCTCTTCAAAGGGTAACAAGCAACGAATCTGGCCAGAGTGACTTGATGCGCACTCAGAATTGTTTTCTTATGGATGCACACGTGTAATCGCATGATCAGGAGACACGCCCATATGATTTCGACCACCTCAAACCCCAGTTAAATAAAGTAAAATTGGGGTTTACAGGGGATATCATTATTTTTCTTATTTCTACTCAACACACATAGATTGTGGGTACTCGTTAGAACCGCCTCGCCGAGGCGGTTCTAACGAGAAACCACAATCTATGTTTAGAGCTGAAATGTGATACATGTAAATACCATGATTTATATCTTATAGGCGTGTTTTCTTAATTTACAGGTTTTTACGTGTATCAGGTGTTACTAACGCTTTACATCTTGGGTAATTTTTCTGCAGAGGACATTTTGAAATATGTTTTATTTCTTACTTTGAACGTTTATTATATCTCCAGTTACAACTCGACTGGACCGAATAGGCACGGGTAAGCTTATAGTAAAGACATGAACCGTCTATTGCCTTCCATCCATCATTCCTCATCAGTTTTGGACATCACACCTGAACAACTCACATCTCGTTTTGTATGGAGTCTTTTGTTATGGTTTGTCTTTGGGTGTTTGTATCGCTTATATTATTTTATTTGGATAGCCTTTTGGCCATTTTGTGGGAAAGTAACTGTCCTTGTTGGCTTTCCACTATTGGTGTTTCCATTAGATTTAGTTGTTTCATGTTTGTGTTTCTTTACCTTTGGTGTCTCTGATGGGAGCTGTGGGTTAATTGTATCGATTCCTGGCCATTGCCTCCACTTCTATTTATGTTGTTAGGGAAGGAGAGAGTGTTCAAACGACATCTGTGACATCTGTGACAGGATGGCTGTCAGGTCCAGATGTTGTGAAAACGTTTATTCTTGCATAAATACCTATGCGCATGGCTGTTTGAAGCCATTGTCAAATGGACCGAAAGCCGTGCTCAAACAGCAAAAACCATGTCCAAATCATGAAATTCGCGTGCCGTTTGAACATGGATTTTGAGCTTTTGATATCACAAGACGGGCCTTGCTTTGTTTACGTTACGTTGAGCGGCGTAACGTTATCGCCCTGAACGTAGCGTTTTAGGGTTCTATGATGACGTCAGATGGTTACTGCGTAACAACGTCATTGTAAACAACATTCTGAAATGGCCGCCATGTTGGTGCGCCGGTCGAATTTCAAGATTATAGATGGAGTTTATATGGGTTTTTGGGCGTTTTCGTCAAAATTTGCTGTCGGAATCGTAAGTTATGCAAGAACAACGATCATCCATGGTTATTTCATGCATTAACATTTGCCGGATCCTCGGAAGATATTTGAACATTCGGCCTGGCGGCCTCATTTTCAAACAGCTTCCTCGGGACCCGGCGAATGTTAATGCATGAAAAACCATGGTCGATCCTTATAACATGTTAAACAGAACCAAAAGTCGACCTACAAAAAACTGGGTATGTAGATCAATACCCGTGCCCTACAAAACTGTCTAAAAGATTTTTCTTTTAATTTTATTTTCCAAATTTTAAACTTTCAATTTTAAATACACATTTTGAAATATTTTATTTTTTTTCCCAGAAAACAGGTTCTGATGTTTCAAGCAAATTGTCTCATATGGTTCTGACATTTCGTGCAAATCGTCTCACACGGAGACAATTTGCAGTATTCCATGCAAAGAAATATCTAGGCTTTTGATTGGACAGCGCAAAGGCAATCATTTCCCACATACCCCGAGACCAAAAATAAATTACCCTCGCTGAATTACTTTGTCCGCCATCATTGGACTAACTGCAGTTGGTAAGAAATATAAGCAAAATAATTTCATGCACCACAATAATTTCCAGCCTGAAAATTTATACATACAACATTTTGATTGTTTTTCAGCCATTCGGTACTTTATTTCATTATTTTCCTTTAAACAACTCTCATTCCAACATGACGTAAGCATTTATGTACCCACTGATCAACGTAATGCGTGCAGAAAGGCGCGTTTGATGACGTCACATGTCAACATACACTTCTGACGACGTCCGCTTTATGAATCCTTTGGAAAATATTGCAATAATGTACAAGATGTCGTCAAAAAGGTTTCCAGTATAACAAATTCGTTATTTTGATTCTTGCCGGGGAACATGGACTCATATTATCGATATATGCATTCGTCTTACGGCTCGGACATATATCGCTCTCTGGCGGGGAATCCCCGTCAAGAATCCACATAACTTATAGATCTACTGTTGCCTGGGAAAAATAAGAAACAAATATCAACAATTTGTCGTCGGCTGATACAGCCCAGAAAGCGGTAAAGTTTTTAATGGGTAACATTCATGTTCTGCTGCCCTTAATTATTTCACGAGATGCATGGCGGCTACCATGAGGAGAGCGGAATATCTTGCACGATGCGAATCTTGGATAATTGCAATGACTAGAGACTATGAACTACACGAGCAGCGAACACAATGATGCTGATCAGACTGCGTGCATGCGCAGTCTGATCAGCATCTTTGTTGTTCGCAAATGGCGAAAACAGGCTTTTCCCATGACGTGGCTCATGTTGATTTTCTTGCATTTCGTCGTGTGCTTTCCTCACACAAATGTTATAGAACACAAACGTTAAAGCATTTCAATATCCCTACTTTCTGAAGAAAAATGTCTAATCATTTTTCTAGTGAGCTGCTTAAATTTGTTTTTGAAATGAAAATCAGTCCATGTAAAACACTTGAAAACATTTTGATAACTAACTGAGTGTCCAGTTCATTAAAGCTGATCAAGTACAATGTACTCGTATAGTTAAAAATGAAACAGAGGTGTGTTACAACGCATAATGTAGTAATGTAGTAATTTCTTCATTTTGATTTTTTTTACTACATTATGCGTTGGCATAGTCGACGCGAAATGAAGTAAAAAAATTATTTCATTTCGCGTTGATATGCACCATATCGACGCATAATGAAGTAATGATGGTAGAACATAGCTGTCTTCGAAAAGACTTAGGAAGCAATACAGTTAAATTCCTACAATTTAGACCACATTTGAGACGGTTCAAAAGTGGTCTTTAAGACCACAGTTGAACAGTCCAAAAGACGGTCTTCCACAAAAGCACACTGAAGGTCAAAATCACAAAGAAAAAGGTTTATTGGGCGGCATCTCAATGTCGGGTAAAAGTCCCATGAAATTGGAAGCAACGTCTCCAAAATGACCTAAATAGTGTTGACGGGGACGTTAAACCTCAAATCAAACAAATCAAACAAAAGACAGACAGGCAGACAGACAGACAGACAGACAGAATGGACAAAAACTATATACCCCCTTGCATACTTCGTATGCCGGGGGTATAAATAGATGGGCTGCACGATGCTTCCACGCAGAGCTGATACCGCCCGTACATGAGTCCTCGTAATCTGCTTAGAAGGTCTAAGCCTGTCAAGGAAAACTGCTGCGAGTCGGCCCATCCATGCATATAAACCCTATTGCTTTTAATTGGACGGCAGCGATTGAGATGTCATTTCATCTCAATATCGGGTAAAAGTCCCATAAAATTTGAAGCAATGTCTCCAAAATGACCTAAATAGTCTTGACGGGAACGTTAAACCTCAAATCAAACAAACAAACTGTTGACGCATAATGAAGTAAAATTAAGTATGCCACCCATCGCCGCAAAATGAAATAATTCTTTCATTTTGCTCAAACCTCTTAGTATCGACGCATAATGAAGTAAAAACGACATTTTATTTCATTTCGCGCCGACTATGCCAACGCATAATGTAGTAAAAATTTCAAAATGAAGTAATTACTACATTACTACATTATGCGTTGTAACAGAGGTGCTTGCCGAATCGCATGGCTACCAAAACATGCAACAGAAAAAAGTTCCACTGCAATGTACATGTTTTCTTATATCAATCAATGATTAACAGGGTGAGACAGCTTATAAACCCTACGGTGAGACAGCAGTGTGAGCAAAAGAAACACACTGTCATAAAAGGGTATATTCTTGTCTCATGTGTGAGAAACTGGTTTTCTTTCTCGTTCATGTACATGTATCTAACATGGCCTTTTGTATTATTCTTATAGGGCAACTTATTTATTGGGTCATTTGTCAATCGACCCAAAGATACTTAGTAAGCACAGTTACTTAGTAAGCACAGTTACTTAGTAAGCGAAGTGGCTTTTCGTTGTCGATGTCCACGTGACTATCACGGACTGATTTGTATGAAATCCAGATAAAGGTTATTTATAGAACACAGCCGCAAGATTCCTATCGCCGTGAGGTCATAGTGTTCCGTAAAAGGGTAACACACTATAGAATCTGGCCTGGAATCATGTGTTGGATTTGGCAAATGAATGTAGACCCAGATAAGACGCGCGTCTGATCAGGGTCTACACTGCTTGCTAACAACACAGGAATTAAAAGGTTAAACGCAAGAGTCTAAGTATCCGTTCAGGAACATTGTTTTCGGCCTACACTCAAGAGACAATAGACCCACAAGTGCTGTGAGTGCTTTGATGTTTTTACACCTCTGTTTGTCTGCTGGATCCTAGTGTGAAGGTTATCGATGTTGGAAAAACGGGTAACCAGACCGCCTAAGGTCAAGGGGGGGGGGTCTGGTTACCGGTTTTTCCAATATTTATAATGTGTAAGCTGGGAGCCAGCAAAAATGCAAAAATGGTGAAAAGTGTTATGACACTCTTGATACTTGCCGCAAAGTATTCAAATCTAATACACACAATTTGTGAGAAGCTTCAACACTCCATCCATGGTTTGTTTGTGCGGTTAGGCTTGAGACGTCATTTTACCACAGTTTGATAAAAGTCCCAAAAATTGGAAGCAACGTCGCCAAAACGGCCTACATAGTGTTGACGTGGACGAAAAACCTCGATGCAAACGCACAAATCCACCCAATATGACCCATTTAAAATGGATAGAAGAATCCACATAACATTTTTGGACTTGTCCATTTCAAATTAAAGGGGTGTCTGATGTATTTATTGCAAGTTTTACAAAAATCCTTACACCTTAAGCAAACAATAAAGACATGGATCAGATGCCGCATTCTGCGGCATCTGATCCATGTCTTCACTGTTTTCTAATGTTCCATTTTGTAGATGCTAGGCATATATGGGTGAAGAAAGCCATACAATATAAGCCTTTCCAAAGCTAGTGCATATGATTAAAGAAAAAAAGTAATAAACACGTACATACCGTATTTGGGTTAAGAAGGCCTTGTAATAAACATGTACATGTGTAGGTTAAGAAGGCCTTAATGCAATAAACATGTACATATATTGGTTAAGAAGCTCTTGTAATACGAGTAAATACTCTTAACAAGCTTCACTTTATAGAGATAAGTAAGTTTTTCATGGCGGCCATTATCTTTTTATTCCTGATCAGGAAACTTTATTGCTGATAGTCGTTAGAATCACGTCAGTCATTCCTTAACATTGTTTGCTACAGTGTAACAGACATGGAAAAACAACAACATTTTCATTTTGAAATACCGAATTCTGTTAACATGTCTGTTTAATGAACACACCTCTAAACCCTACCAGCAGGCCATTTTGTGGGAAAGTAATGGTCCTTTTGGCTTTCCGCTAATGATGTTTCCATTAGGGTCTAGTTATTTCATGTTTGTGTTTCTTTCCCTTTGGTGTCTCTGATGGGAGCTGGGGATTAATTGTACCGATTTCTGATCATTGTTTTATACATGTATTATTATTATTATTCTACCCCAAGACGCAGGTTGAGGGTACACAATAAGGCCAAAGTGTGTTTGGAATATAAATAAGTAAAAAATAATACTCTTGCCCCGCCCCGGGCTTGGAGAAATAGATTGGACTGCATGGTGCTTTCACGCAGAGCTGACACCGACCACACATGAGTACTTGTAAACCGCTTAGAAGATCTAAACCTACCCGGGCAAAGTGGTGCGAGTCGGTCTATCAATGCATATAGACCCTATTGGCTTTATTGGGCGGCAGGGATTGAGATGTCATTTCATCTCAATGTCGGGTAAAAGTCCCGCAAAATTGGAAGCAACGTCTCCAAAATACCCTATATAGTGTTGACGGTGACGTTAAACCTCAAATAAAACAAACAAACAAAATATAATATATTTTCATCTGTAAGAATGCATTGTGGCACACAGGGGTACATGTATTATTATAATGACAGCATTGCGACACCACCAATAACACAATCTTCAAAACGGTTATTTTCTGGAAAAAAAAAAACAACAACAAAAAACTGTGATACTTTTTCTTATTTGTACTCCAAGAATGCATTGTGGCACAGAGGGGTACATGTATTATTATAATGACAGCATTACGACACCACCAATAACACAATCTTCAAAACGGTTATTTTCTGGAAAAAAAAAACAACAACAAAAAACTGTGATACTTTTTCTTATTTGTACTCCAAAAATAGGTTGAGGGTGCTCGTTAGAGGCGGTTCTAACGAGTACCCACAATCTTTGTCTAGAAACAGAAGTAAGAGAAACACTGCATATCCCTGTAAACCCCAGTTTTCTCTATAAAAAGTGGGATGTAGAGGGGTGTTCATTACACGGACTTGTTAACTCTTATCATGCTGTTCACGACAGCCCCTATCTTTGGAAACAGTTTAGATCCAGATCAGATGGCTTCTGAATAAGCCATCTGATCAGGATCTACACTGTTTGACATACAGTTTATGGATTTGTTAGAATATATTACGTCAAGTAATCTGATTGGTTAAAAGTCAGAAATGGGTGTGGCTTAATTGAATATTCAGCAGGAGAAGGGTTAACGTGATGGAGCCATAAAAGAAGGTTCCTATCATATATGTGTGTTTCCAAATGTCAGTCTATGCGTAGTAAAACATATAACCTCATCCATGTCAGAAAAGCTGGCATTTCGGCAGTCCGAGGTGGCATACTTGTTTTAAATCTACATGTATTCGTACGGAGTCTGCTTAACATAAAAATGTCAGCTGATTGTCTACGCCAATAGGCACAAACATGATAGACGTAGGGTTTAACATGGAAGTACAGTCATTAGTTTTTGCAACAACAAGTATAAGCTTTCTAAAGAAGAAAACAGCGGCCATAACAAGTATAAGCTTTCACACAAAAAGTGGCCCACGGGCAGAGCTCTGGCACAGAATTGCTATCACATTTGTAAAAGCATATATTTGCTGTCATATTTGTACAGACTAATACAAAATATACATCTGCAAACAATGGACTACGACGTACAACTGCCTATCCTATAAGCTCGCAAGGGACATACGGTGCGCTAAACAAACTTGCCTCGCCGTTTGCAAAATTTTTGGGTTAATCTTCAATTAATCTTCTATAAAGTGTAGGAAAGCTGTCTACGTAACTTTTTCAACAGTTTTCAAGCATTCCATTTCACAAGATGGTAAAAGCATATTGAAATTTGCATTTGTGCCTTTTTAAAGATGAAAAAAAAAATACTTTTTGACAAAATTACAGCATTTGCAACTTTGGCATTCACACATTATACCTCAGTCGGCAGGATCCTGGGTGCAGACTTGCAATTTGGATATTACCAAAGACAGTTGATTGTATAAAACATATTTCTGAGATATAACTGTAGACCTTCACATTTAATATTTGCTAAACGTAGTCTTAGCTTTTGTTTTGTAAAATCTATACTTATATACATGTTTTTACAAATAAGCATATAGATCATGCTGTTTTTCGCCTAAAGGAAAATCTACTCTATCATTGTGATTAGACACAACTGTTTACTTCTCGAGAAATAGTCGGTGAGAGTCTAAAATTATATTTTGTCTAGTTTTTCGCTGTTGGTTTAAACATATTTGTTACAAAATTCAATTTGACAAATAAGTAATATAGGATTAGAACGAAAGCATAAATTACTTATAGAGTTCTTCCCCTCTACAATTGTAGCATTGTTAACTTGATGGCAGATTGTCTGACAGCTCTAATTATATGTTGTGATAGTTATTTTATAAAATAAACTGAAGTTGCAAAACTATGTCATTACAATAAATAAATAAATAAAATGGAATAAATTAGTTATAACCAAACACTGTCAGTGAATTATATGTTAAAAAGGCTTTTTGGGAGAGGAACAACTTACATCCACAGGTACTGCATATATAGTTCAGGACAAGTTATACTTGCAACATGTATTTACTACAGGTTTAAAAGCGTTTAGTGGCCAGTATGAATCGATGTGCTTTGTCAAAAATGGCATTGTTTATGCCTACGGAGAGGTTTGAATTGCCATATAGCAGCAGGTTTAAAGAACGTGTTGGATTGTAGATATAGCATTCATTAAGGCTGTGCGTTGATGTTGCCATTAGCGTCAAGTTATTTCATGTTTGTGTTTCTTTCACTTTGGTGTCACTGATGGGAGCTGTGGGTTAATTGTATCGAAATAGAAGTGGAGGCAATGATCAGGAATCGATACAATTAACACACAGCTCCCATCAGAGACACCAAAGGGAAAGAAACACAAACATGAAACAACAGACCCTAATGGAAACATCAATAGCGGAAAGCCAAAATGACAGTTACTTTCCCCACAAAATGGCCAATAGGCTATCCAAAATAAAATAATATAAGCGACACAAACACCCAAACCAAAGTTAAACCATAAAAAAAATAAACCGCGACAGAAGAACCGCCTTGGAATGGTCAGCGGAAACGAATTCCACTGGGAGGCTTAAATCGATTTTACGTGGCCACAATCCTCGCCCTCACTTCCGTCGCGATTAAGACAAATAATCCTGATCATTGCCTTCATTTCTAGTTATAACACGGTTTGTGATTGCATGCATGAAAAAGAGCTTAGGGCTGTAAGATTTTACGGCGAATTTAAGATGAATTTTAATGGCAAGCTTTAACCTTTATTGCGCACTTACTTTGAGAACAAAAGGTGATTTGGTAGTAGACTGTCGTTTTTAAAACTGTGGCCGTGGGACGCGTACGCTTCACATGAAATGGAACTATTACTATCAGCTCCAAAGCCTGTATTATGTACAGATATTTAATATGTTACCAATACATAAAATACTTACGTTCGAATATAAAAAACAACAACAAACAACCAAATAAAACAAACCACCCCCACTAAAAAATATAAATAAATAAAACACACCGACACAAAAGTAAACAAACAAAAAACAACAAAAAAAAATAAAATAAACAAACAAACAAAACATAACGTGAACAAGTCCGTGAAATAAAGACCCCCATAAACCCCACTTTATATAGAGAAAACTGGGGTTTACGGGGGTAAACATTATTTTCCTTATTTCTGCCCCAAGACATAGGTTGGTGGTACTCGTTAGAACCGCCTCAATGAGGCGGTTCTAACGAGCACTCTAACGAGCACCCAAAACCTATGTTTGGAGCAGAAATAAGGAAAAAATCACAAATTTTCACCAGAAAAATTACATTTTTTGAGGTTTGAAAAATGCACTATATCACACGGATGTGTTACCGTAATGACAAACGGCATTTTTATGCTTTGAAATATTTACAAACTGTCATATGAAAAAAAAAAATAAAAAAAATAAAACACACACACAGACACAAAAGCAAACAAACAAAAAAACAACACAAAAACAACAACAACAACAACAACAAAACAACAAAAAACAACAACAACAAAAACAAAACAAAACAAAAAAAAAAAACGGCAATTTTATGCTTTGAAATATTTACAAACTGTCATACATGTACTGTACAGAAAATAACATTGGTCAAAAAGGTAGGCTTCAATTTGAACAGAACACAGTTTTTATTACATACAATTTCTCGGGCAAATGCAGGTGTCACCTGAGAGGTCGTTAGTTATTAGATGTTCTCTCGCTCACATTCCAGAGAACTTATTATCCAGGCTATCTACGCACTGATCCTGTTCTAACTTTAAAAATATACATTAAACTTCCTACATTAAAGCCATCTTTGTGATTGTTCAAAGTGGCTGAACAGCCCGAAAGGTGGCCTTATAAATGAGGACCCTGAGTGTAGAAACGCAAGGAAAAACAGCTGAAATAACTTAACCCTTATCTTGCTGAATATTCATTTAAGCCACACCCATTTCTGTCTATCAACCAATCAAATTACTTGATGTAATTTATTGCTACAAATTCATAAACTAAATGCCAAACAGTGTAGATCCTGATCAGATGGCTTCTTCAGAAGCCATCTGATCTGGATCTACACTGTTTGCAAAGATAGGGGTTGTCGTGAACAGCAAGATAAGGGTTAAACACGCTTTTAAAAAAGAATTTGTCCTTATTTTTAGCTGGTCTTAATAGCGGAATTCTATTGTAGATACACATCATGGGCCCGTTGTTCAAAACTAACGATGTCGTGAGTTAACATTCCCCCTCAACCCTTACCTGTCGCAAGGTCAGCAGGCCTTGCCAAGCTGTAAGCAAATATCAGTTTGACTCCCCAGTGGACAAGATTCCTAAAGACCCTAAGACAATGCACAGGTTAAACTTGAAAGGGACGGCACTCTACATTAGAAAAAGCAACAGTAAGTATTTCATCTTTAACGAGTTTAAATTTCTTGGCATAAACTGTTTTTTTAATTTCAAGGACGAGACATAGAGGATCTTTCATGAGTGTTCATGTATTATTGAATTCATTAAACAAACTGAGGAAAAGTGGTAAAATGCGAGGCTTTGCCGAGCATTTTATCCTGTTTTTCTCAACGAGATTACTAAATTCAATAATACATGAGCAAGAATGCAAGATTCTTTTTATCATATGACATTTAAAACGCATTTTATTCACGATTTGTTTACAAAAATGTCAATATTCCGCAATTAGTAAACGCGACGTCGTAATGACGTCATACATGTAACGTTCCGGGGCGATCTAGCTAATTTGCATATTTAATCCACTAGAGGGTTATCGAATTTATTAAATTACGTTATTACACTATCAGACGCGACGTCATGTGATGAAAAAACTAATATGTAATTTCAACCTCATGATGTAAACATATCGTCTGAGAATGCGTTAAGGACCAACATAAATGAAATTTATCTTTCACACACCCTATAGAATGTGGTACTACTTTCATATTCTGCGGATTTCTAGAAACAGGCACTTCACCTACCACGACACTAATTATTTAGTTTAGTTCTCATAAACACGACATATGTACCAAATAAGATTAATATAACACCCATACATTTGTTTTGGGAAACGGCAGTACACTACAACAGTGGCATATGGTACAAAAGCATTTCATTATAATAACACACCCGTGCGACATAGTACAATTTTCACACTGCCAAAATGGCTACTTTTCTGGGGAAAATCAGTGATTGTTTTCTTATTTATGCAGCAAAAATAGGTTTTTGGCGTTCGTAGAACCGTCTCATTGAGGCGGTTCTAACGAGTACCCACAACCTATCTTGGAGAAGAAATAAGAAAACCGTTCGATTACCTGAAGTTAGTGTGTGCAAATCCAGATCTCTTTATAGAGAGACCAATAACGGCGATCTACACTGCCGTTTCTAACGACATGAAAGCCGTCACAATGGATAGACGTACAGCTGAATAGAAGTGGAGGCAATGATCAGGAATCGATACAATTACCTCATACCTCCCATCCAAGACATCAAACACAGGGACCAGTTTCGAGCCTTTAGAGAGGAAAGATATACTATCCTATAATATAGTAAATACATGGTTAGTGTCTTTAATAATAAAATATAATCGGTGAGCCTTAGACAATTTTATAGGGGCGGGCTTTAGTGAGCCCCTATAAAATTGTCGGGGCGAACCGGTTATATTTTATTATTAAAGACACTACCCATGCATTTAGTTTATACCGCAATCCAAAACAATCAATGTGTTTTGCAATAATTTAGCAAATTTAAGCAAAAAAAGACAGCAGACAGTGTGGCATGTTAAACGACATTCAGTGCCATGGCGCGCACACGTAGTATAACGTGACGTCAACGAGTGCAAGGTTTCTGACGTCACCGCACCACAAAGACATTGGAAACAACACGGACGCTCGAATAAAAGTTTCTCAGCGCTCTACTTTCTGTATGAAAATCTGCAATTATTTTAGCTTTAAAAATTATTTTCGAGGTTGAGACGCAACTGCAGTAGCAGTGCGCAGTTATTCCAACGGGTCATTCAAACGAGGAAAAGCCGAGAAGGTAAGAATTTAGCTGAAATTTCTGAAAATCTGTTTAAATAAACATTGCAAGGATTTTAACTTGTAGTTTCGTGGTTTTCCCATGTATGAAAATTTGCATGCTATTGTTTATACTTGTAAAATAGGGACCTGAAAAGTAGGTCCTGTCTATGACGGTCACTAAACGTATTGTAGGTCAGTAGAAGGTATTATAGGTCACTACCGATTATAGTTATTCGACCCCCTTTATTAGGTTACTAGAATGCCTGATTGCGGTATAAAATATTCACAAGGGCCACATCGGGAAAACATGACCAATCGTAAATAAAGTTGTGTATGTCTGGCAGTTTGTAACACACAAGTCAAGACTCTTGTCACACATGTAGATAACATTTAAATGTACACAATAGTTCCCGCTATCTCTAATCAAGTCTACACGGTATGGAGCAATGCCACACAGAATGTCCAGAATTCCTTAAAAATGATCCTGTCCGCTCGCTTTCCTACATTGAACTAGTAAACGAAAGTAATTACATAAATTCATTCGTGCCTCATCAATGGCGGAGTATTGAACCGAAAGTTATTTTGTCCACCGGAAAAAAACCCAAAAACAAAACAAAACAAAACAAAACAAAAAAAAAAAAAAAAAAAAAAAAAGAGGCTAATGACCTTTTGCTTTGTGTGATGTAAATTTTGGACATGTCTATAAGATATGCATAATCTACTAATTAGGATAATTGAAGATAGAAGTGGAGGTCCGTATCACTCCATCGCTTCTAGTTAATGATGACGAAACACCATTTAGACTAAGTTAAAATAGAAATGAAGGCAATGATTAGGAATCGATACAATTAACCCACAGCTCCCATCAGAGACTCCAGTTAAGTCCGATCCTGGACGAGGCTAAATCGTACGACCTGAAAGTCGTAACAAAGGCAAGATGCATAGCTGAAAAAAAAATAATCCCAACTATGGTAGTATTCGAACCAGGACTGCTCGGGTGAAGGTCAAATGATGGTGACCGGAACGCATTCTGTAACTGATTTTGACAAAAACCATAACTCGCATTAATGGACGTGTTCAAATTCAACGAACAAAAGCCCATAGTACACCTTAGAAAAGGGTAATGAACCACGCGTTGTCTTTGAAGATGAATGTATTCATGCGCTTAAATGCAACACGAAAAAGAGTTTAATAGCTGGAATTACATGTAACATGTAGCAATTTGATGGAACATCTGCCAACAAAACTATTCAGATTCAGTTGCTGAGCATATAATTTAGTTCCATACAACAATCATTAACAATTTCCTTGCAACAAAACTCCTCTAGTTGGAACCTTCTAGCATAGCAAACACTATTCGCGCATTACAGTAAAATTCCGCTGTTAAGACTACCTAAAATTAAGACTAATTCTGCTTTACATTACGCAAACACGCCTATACAATTACATTACCCCCTTTATCGCCGAAAAAAAATGAACATTTTAAGATGAAAAATTGTGATATTTTTCTTATTTCTGCTCAAAATATAGATTGTGGGCATTCGTTAGAACCGCCTCATCGAGGCGGTTCTAACGAGTACCCACAATCTATATTTTAGAGCAGAAATACGAAAAATAAGGTATAACGGTCGGAAACCACAGTTTTACGATATAAAAGTGGGGTTCTAGGGGGTCAAAATTATATAGGCGTGTTTTCGTGATGGAAAGCTTATTTTGAAGGGTGCACTTAATATGTCTTTGTGTTTTCTGCCCACATTGTCCTCTGGTCAAGGACCACCTTTGGGACTGTTCAAAAGTGGTCTTTAAGACCACTTTTGAACAGTTCCAAAGGTGGTCTTAATGTAGGAATTTCACTGTATTTTGTATAAGAATAACACATTTTTCTCGAAAATAATATTAGTGACCTAAGGAGAGGTTAGAGCTTTGCTATATACGCGTCACAAAAATGAATTAAGACAACAGGATGTTCAGTAATTAAAGCTTATTTCATAATGGTCAAGCTATATCTTAAAAAAGTCACCCAAACTACCTATAGCAGGACGAGATTCTTGAACACGATATTGAGTTATTTCCATGGAGAAAAGTTATTGTGAATTATCATGCTGATATTAATTTTTTGAAAGTTGTAGATGAAAAATTGTGGTATTTTTGTTATTGTTGCTCAAAACATAGATTGTGGGTACATGTTGGAACCGCCTCATCGAGAATCCACAATCTATACTTTCGAGCAGAAAAAAAATAAGTTGTACCCCTGTAAACCCCAGTTGTACTATAAAAATTTGAGTTCAAGGGGGTCAAAATTACATGGGCGTGTTTTCGTGATGTGAATTTCAACGACCTCTATCAACACTATTTAGGTCATTTTTGAAACGGTCAGTTTACCTATCCACACTTTTCTAGGGCAGGCTTATAGGTGTGTGTGTGAATTCGGGTTTAACGTCGCTTTCAACAATTTTTCAGTCATATCACGACGGTGTCTGGTTGCGACAGGGAGCTCAATGCTCACATTTATAGTGCTGCCTCACTGAAGTATCATGTCCCAGACACATTACATGATACCACACCCAGTCACATTATCCTGACACTGGATCGACCAGTCCTAGCTCTACCCCGTAAATCTGAGTGCCAAACGAGGAGCAGCTAGTACCATTTTTTAACGACTTTGGTATGTCGCGGCCCGGGGTCGAACCCCAGACCTCCCGTTCCCCGGAGCGGACACTCTACCAACTGAGCTATCGGGGCCGGTCAGGAGGCTTATAGGTAAGCGGTTAACCAGCCCAGTGCAGATTATTTCGCCAGAAACTGACAACTGTCCTTCTTGAAGAGGGGGTGGTGGGGGGGGGGGAATGACCGTAGAAGAGATTTCATGTTTGTCTCCACGATAGAATGTTGCCGACCCTGGAAGGTATCGAACCCGCGTTCTCCTGATCACCACTGAGACGCGCATCCGATTGAGAACTGATACTTGTGTTTTTATGCTAATGGGTAAAGATCTAGTAAAAACCTTTACGAAAACACGCCTATATGATTTAATTTTACCTCCCCCCTTAAACCTCCATTTTATATAGAAGAACAGGGGTTTATAGGGGTAGACATTATTATTCTTATGCCTGCTCAAACACATAGATTGTGGGTACTCGTGAGTACTCACAATCTATGTTTTGAGCAGAAATACGAAATACGAAAACTATCGGATTCTTTGAAGAAAATGTTCAGTTTTTGGTGATAAAATTTTCAATATATTTGGATAGGCGTGTTTTCTTTATGAAACAAACAAAAATTTGACTATAGGCACACAAGGATGGAATAGTTTGGGTAAACACGGTACTGTAAATTGTTTGTCTACCGGCCTTGAGGCAGCATAACCAAGACGTTAACACGCTTGACAAAATAAAAATAATAACTTTCAATAAAAACTCTGTATCCATGGATACATGCAGAATTGCACAGAACTTAAATTAATTATTATACTTATTCGACGTAGGCTGGTCGTGAAATCTGGCTTCAAGGCTAGTATTGTAATCAACGACAGCCCAGATGAACACCTCATTTATTTTTCGATAAACTTTTAATTCCTTTTCTAACCTTTCGGTAAATTGTATTACATGTAAGCCTTGTCCACAAGATCTTTGTTTGTCAAATTTAACACTATCAAACCTGTCGCACTATCACACCCGTGCGACATAGCGCAGTTTTTTTTCATCTTCAAAATCGCTATTTTTCTAATGGAAATCCGTAATATAGGGTTTGGGTGCTTGTTAGAACCGCCTCATTGAGGCGGTTCTAACGAGTACCCACATCCTATGTCTTGGAGCAGAAATAAGCGAAAATAATGTATACCCCCGTAAACCACAGTTTTCTCTATATAAGGTTGCGTTTAGGGGGTCTCATTTCACGGACTTGTTCCCGTGATGCGTCACTTTCGACTTCAACTCAGGTTAACAAGTCCATGTGATGAACACCCGCGAAAACCCTAAGTTACTACAGAGAAGAGTAGGGTTTACAGGGACAAACAGTTTGTAATGAATATGGTCAAATTCAGTATCTATTATGACAGACTTTCATTCTGATTCCCTGGATATGGTTATGTTTCAGTTGACATCCAGCTAACAAAGGGTGTCGGGTGGGCCAACGTCGTATGGTTGTCGGTTCTTCGTTGGACCGCTGTTTTGTGCTGGCTGGGTAGAGGTTGGACAGGTGGTTGTATCGAGTACCTACATATGTTTTACTAAAATCCACATTTTCCCATATAAAGTGTACTTGTCGCCGCCTTGTTATCATGATTAAACACTTGCGTAATATGCGTTACGATCGCTGTCCCTATGTGTCGCACCTGACACCATCTGTGATAAACCAGGTCTGTGGTTTTCAGTTTCTTAACTGCGGCGACTCATATAAGATTATGCCAAACATGTTTTTGCTTCTAGAATAAAACCAACTTCGGCTGATTAAAAAAACAATGCATTATGTAAAACGCTGGTCATTTGCCAGTGGTAACTTAATTGCTGTCAATAAAAATGAGACATACAAATACTTTTCTCTTACTGAACTGCAAGAAAAATGCACAGTTATATTACAAGGACTGTTCAAATATGAATGCAACTAAGCACATAAAAATGATTCTGTAATAGATTTCGATGAAAAATTTATTTTGTCCCCTCAAAGTATTCCCCTTTAACAGATATACAAACTTTCAGTCTTCTGATCCAATCATTGAATGCATTTTGGTAGTCTTTTCGAGGTATACTATGAAGGCACTGGAATATTGCTGAACCGAGGTGTTTGCGCTGTACAAATTTTCGACCAGAAAGGTATTTTTTTCAGCCGCGGGAACAAAAAAAAAGTCACACGGGGCAAGGTCAGGGGAATACGGGGGGTGAGGGAATTTCAACAACCTTTACCTGCTTCAGATAGTCTTGCACAATGAACGCCTTGTGCGATGACGCATTGTCATGTAACAATCTGACATTGGCCAAACCAGTTGCGGGTCTTCGTTCTTTGAAACAGTTCTTCAATTTTCGAAGAACTTTATTCTTGTAAAACTTCGCATTTACAGATTTGCCTTTAGGCACAGTAACCTGTATAGCACGGCCCTGATTTGAAAAGAATATGGCATACATTACCTTCTTGACGCTCATGGTCCGCTTTGCAATGCATGGTCTTTTGCAATACTTTGTTGCCCATATTTTGTTCTGAATCTTTCGTTTTGGCTCAAAAATGTGAACCCATGTCTCGTCACCTGTGACGGCATTAGCGAAAGACCGTGCATTGTAATTTGGAAACTTTTTAAGCAACTTCTTGGCGCACTGAACGCGTGTCTTTTTCTGCTCATCTGTCAACAGTTGGGAAATCCATCGAGCACAGATCTTTCTCATTTTCAAATCCCGTTTCAGAATTGTATGAGCTGCTCCTAATGAGATGCCAACCATACTAGCTATTTGCCTAGTTGTGTATCGTGCATCGGCAGCAACTATTTCTTTCACTCTAGCAACCATCTTGACAGATGTTGCTGTTTTCGGCCGACGATCATGTGGTGCATCTTCTGTTGAGCCTAGCCCACAGCTGAATTTCTTACACCAACGAAAAACTGTCGGAAAAGACATTTCATTATGCCCATAAACCGAACATATTTCATCAAAAATGTCTTTGCACCGTATCCCAAGAATACAACGATTCTTAATATAGGACCGTATTTCAACGGCGTACTCTGACCTTCTACCAACCATGTTTTGTATTAGTATACAAGGGTAGAAAGTGTTTATCGAACGATATACATGGCTAAAGTGCACGGATTTTAACGGGTTTGGTATCAATGTATAGGTAAAATGTTTTTCTACGCTGTGATATTTATTTCCAGGTGATTTTCGCATTAGTGCATGAGAAAACGTTCTACTTGCATTCATATTTGAACAGTCCTCGTACTAGATCGTGTAAGCAACTCGTGTTAGAATTAATGTGTCAATGTATTGAAGAATAATATTAGTGATCTTAAAGAGTTAGGTCAGTCAAAAGCCCGAGTCACAAAATAATAACCAGAAAAGCACATCACGTGAACAAATCCGTGAAATGAACACCCCCCTAAACCCCACTTTATATAGAGAAAACTGGGGTTTACGGGGGTATACGATATTTTTCTTATTTCTTCTCCAAGACATAGGTTGTGGGTACTCGTTAGAACCGCCTCAATGAGGCGGTTCTAACGAGCACCCAAAACCTATGTTTGCAGTATAAATAAAAAAATGTCACGGATTTTCATCAGAAAAGTTGCCATTTTGGAGATCTGAAAAATGCACTATGTCGCACGGGTGTGTTATCTTAATGAGCCATTTTGGAGAGAAGAAAGAACGCACCTTATCACACGGGTGTGTTATCATGAGCTGTGGGAAGAATGTCCAAAGGGCTGAAAAACTGTTTGAATCAATCATGGTAAACGAGCCATAATTGTTTGATCCATTGACGTTTCACTGCATCATTTTTTCAAACGATTATCTCCCCTGAAGGTGCAGCCACTCCTCATCATAAAGAAGTGCGTAATTTCTGCGTCAGTGTTAAATCAATAACAAGCCAGAGAAAAAAAAACAACATCAGGGTTTGGTGAGAAAATTATTTAATTAATTAATACATGTATGCTTGGCAAACGCTTCATGATGTTGCAGCATTGTTACACGTACGGAAAATTGCTCCGGCGTCGTCCGAGGTTTTCCTTTTGGTTAACATTTATATTACGATAACACACCCGTGTTCTGAACTGGCGCATTACGGGAACATACCTGTAGAAATACAGAGTACATTTTATCGCCCAAAACATGAGGATTTTAAGATGAAAAATTGTGATATTTTTTTTTATTTCTGCTCAAAATATAGATTGTTGGTACACGTTAAAACCGCCTCATCTAACGAGTACCCACAATCAATTTTTAGAGCAGAAATAAGAAAAATAAGGTTTACCCCTATAAACCCCAGTTTTATTAAATAAAAGTGGGGTTCAAGGGGGTCAACATTATATAGGTGTGTTTTCGTGATGGTGTTTCATATCTCAAGAACTAGAATTTTTCATATCCGATGTGCGATATTTGTTTTATTTTAGACTGAACATTGATTCATTACGAAAACACGGCTATACAAATGCATTGCCACCTTTATTGCCGAAAAAAAAATGAAAATTTTAAGATGAAAAATTGTGAATCTTTTTTTAATTCTGCTCAAAATATAGATTGTGGGCACTCGTTAGAACCGCCTCATCGAGGCGGTTCTAACGAGTACCCACAATCTATATTTTAGAGCAGAAATAAGAAAGGTTTACCCCCGGAAACCCCAGTTTTACTATAAAAAAGTTGGGTTCAATGGGGTCAAAATTATATAGGCGTGTTTTCGTGATGGTTAGTGCTCGTTAGAAACGCCTCATTGACAATGTATATTCTGAACAAAAAAAAAAAAAAGAAAAAAAAACACCGAAAACATATGTATACCCCTGTAAACCCCGGTCTTCTCTGTATAAAGTGGATTTTACATGTGTTCATTACGCGGACTTGTTTATATTTTCTTGTCCTTTCGGATCATTTATTCCATTGTTGAATTTTGAAAATATCTCAGCGTCACTGATGAGGCCTATTTTGCCGAAACTAGCTAGTTATGCCAAGAAAACATGTGCCCTCCATAGGATTCAGTTCTATGGTGCATTCTTTGCTCCCAAAGAATAATCCTTTTATAGAACATTGTTAACATGTTGCTCACTTCATTACTCTGTGAATTTTTATCATATTTTGAATTGCTTCATTTAATCTGAAACGACTAAAAGTAAAGATCAAAAGTTGTTATCCCTTATAATTTTCCACATTTTATCTGTTCGAAATAGCTTGAGAAAGATTTTATAACGTTATAATTCAAATTTTGTATCTATAAATTCTGTAAATGGGAACAATAAAAGAAAATGATCAGAAGAACAATGTCATTGTTTTGGTATTCATTTAATTATCTTCTTAATATTTTGGCGAGTCATTGTGGAAATGGTACTCAGCAATATTACACTGCTCAAAATAATAAGGGAATAGAAAACTCACCAGAACCTTATGTTACATGATATTCCGTCACAGCGCACCTATATAATCATTACGAAAACACGCCAGCCTATTTTAGTTTGACCCCCTCAAACCCCGTTTTATTAAGTAAAACTAGGGTTTACAGGGGTTAAAATTATTTTTCTTATTTCTGCTAAAATACATGAATTGTGGGGCATCCAACTCGGCGAAGCGGTTCTAACGACTTCCAACAATCACATGCACCTCGCTTCTACAATGAAGGGAAGCGCCTTGGTCAAATTCTTCATAGTCGATTGAGGACCAACTGCAGTTCCCTAAACCAACACTTAAGAACATTGTTCCAAATGCATCGCGTACATACGGTCTTATCGAAGATACCAAACATTTTCTTCTTCACTGCCCTCGCTATCACAACATCAGGATCGATATGCTACGGTCTGTTTCTCAGCTTTGTCAGCCCAGCCTTGATGTCTTCCTCTACGGCGATCCAAATCTTAACCATCATGATAATACGCAAATATTTATTTCTGTTCATAACTATAATAAAAGGTTTCAAGTCAATCGATAAGTTGATATAAGAAACACACACAAATTAATCTTAGCCGATGTATTCTGTCTAGAGTTCTAGTAAACTCTACGTGCTCAAGTATAGCATATGCAAAGATACATGTACCTTTGATAAGCATGGTCAGCAGCGCACTAGATACCAGTAGGAACTGGAACTTAGTTGGTCCCCGTGGAGCACCCCCCCCCCCACACACACACACATACAATTCTAGTTTTGTAGTCTCATGTTACTGTGTGACCTCTTGTAAATTCTGAATATTCGTATATCACCAACAATGCTGCAAATGTGTGATGGTTCCCAACGGGCGTTCGTGATAGAATTGTACTGCATCGGCGATGATCCGACGTTGTGACGTCGAAATATTGTAATGTACAACCTCGGCCCATTTGGGAACCACTATCACTTTGTAACAGCATAATTAATACTTCTGCAATTGACAGTTGCTTTGATTTATCTCTGTTGTACCATTGACAAGTATCTAGGGATACAGATTCGTATAAGTCCTTGACTTTCTTCTGAAACCCTTTTGTATTATGTCATTTATTTACACTTTGTATTTGTATGCTTGCTATACGAATAAAATATGTTTAAACCAACAATCAATGTTTTCAGCAGAAATATGAAAATTATCTGATTGTTTTTTTTTTTTATCTGAGAATTTTCATTTCTTAGTGCTAAAATTTTCAATATATTTGAATAGGCGTGTTATCGTATTGATAAGCAATTGGAAAAACAAACAACAACAACAAAAATGTGTTCTATTCTGCAATAAATCACTAAGCGGAGGAGCGTGGCGCCAAAAAAGACGTCGTTTTATGACGTTACTTATAGATTCTTTCACTCCAGACACGGAAATCCGTGATTCTACCCGGGGATAGAAATTTATTTTCTGACCCTGGTGTTCCGACCCAAAATCGAATACGAGTATAATGGCGTTTGATAATGGCACTGGTTGATTTCATCCTCGTATGAGCCGTCGTTAAGATTTACATCACAGCACGTAACATGACGTCACTAAACATTTCTGCAGTCTCATCACAATATGGCGGTCGTCGGTAACCGAAGTGACTGCATCATTAAAAATCAGCGCTAAGAAATGGAAAGTATACAAGAAAAGAACCCTATTGGTTTTATTGGGCGACAGGGCTTGAGATGTCATTTCATCTCAATGTCGGGTAAAAGTCCCACAAAATTGGAAGCAACGTCTCCAAAATGACCTTTACAGTGTTGACGGGGACGTTAAACCTCAAATCAAACAAATAGACAATTGCACGACCCGTCAATTTTGGGGCAATTCTGGTCAGTGCTCTAAACACAACCCAACTTTTAATCGGTTTTCGAGAAACATCTAGGTATTGGTCAATTTTACGTTCTTATGAAAATCTCCATTTTTCCTTGGTCGCGGGCCGTGCATAGCTGCAAAAGCCGGTTCTATTTTCGGTCTCACCAACAAAAGGATAGGCTTGGCACCTGTCCCTCTACTGGGTGCAGTTTTCTTATTCCCTAGGCAAACTTGGTTATCATAATTTTACCTGTATGGCGCTTACTCTGGTCGAACGTTTGGTTTAAACAATATTTATTCATTTTAAATAAATAGCCAAGTTACAACAGTACATGTACAAATTGCAATGACAGGATTTGTGGTCGAACGTTTCATTATGTAAAAAAGTAACGGTACAGAATCTGTAGTTACATTTCCGTTTAAGTAGCTCATTGAAATTGTCGACCCTTCAGGTACGTGAGTATAAAGCCACGAAAACTGCAGGGTAATATTAGCATCGAATGCCAAACTTTAAACCCTCCTATTGATCTGTTGAAGTCGTAAAATATGCATTATAATTTTTAATGTTCCCTTAATTATTTTGACGAGAAGAAGTAGAAGTGACGGCAATGATCAGGAATCGATACGATTAACCCAGCAGTGACACCAAATGGAAAAACACCCGAACATGAAATGACTAGACCCTAGTGGAAACATCAATAGCGGAAGGCAGTGGCTAGACGACCGGACCCGGTCTTTTAGTCTCTGAGTCTAGAACGCCGGACCCGGCATTCTAGACTCTGAGACTAAAAGACCGGGTCCGGTAATCTAGACAAGTCCATTACGGAAGGCTATAATGCCGGGAATATAATATTTGGCACAGTAAGGTCTCTCTCGTCCATTGTACCTGTAATGTGACTCTAGAAATTGGTCTTGCAGTGACATTGTAAGGCATATGAACTGAATGACGGTTGTTTTTAAGGTAACCGGGCGCCATGGGCACATAGGGGCTACCCCCAGTTCGCCATCTGGGATTAGTTGTAGGTACTGCTCTTTTCCCTAGGCTGCCAATATGCTGACTCCTGTCTGCTTGACAGTTATCAGCTAGCCGATTGTGAGTTAGGTGACTTCTTTCGCGGAGGATGTGAGAAGTAGGTCAATCCCACCTCCCACATCCCCCGCCCAAGATGTCATGTAGGCACAGAACGCACCCAATGTTAAGCGTTTGTCCTGTAAAATGGGCAGTCCTCTGGCGGGGTTCAAATTTTGAATGCAGATGCAGACCAATGGTCGGGCTCTAGAATGTGGTGACACGTTGCCAATTCCGGCTGCAAAATGTGTCAGTACACAGCCCTTGTCTGACCGAGGAAAAAAGCTTCTCATGCATTATCGGTTTTGGCTTCCATTAGACTCTACCCCCACCCCTGCCGTGGTAGAGAAAACGCCTATAGACACGGTGCTTGTTAAAGGGTGATAATGCATGTAATTTTGAATTTTGAACGACCCAAAAGTGAGCCAGGAAGGGTTACTATTAGACCAGCCAATTTCGGCTATTGCAAAATGTCCTAGTACCCGTGCTCTACCACCTTGAGAACACGCCTATGCTGAAAAAGTGATGCTTTCAACGACGTAGGATGTCGAGTTCTTATAAATTCGTAAGTGGGTCAATTGGGACCGGACCGCCATATTTGCATATCATTATCTCATCCTACGTGAAGGAGGATACCATATTGGGGATATATGGATTGTAATACATTATGGATTAGTTCTGATTGTATGTGGTAGTGTTGTAACCCTCTTTTGTTCAGGATCAGTGTGGTTAGAATTAAAATGTTTACACATAGGCTTGTCTTTTAGTGGTGAAAAGTTATGTGGTTTGGCAAAGGCGAGTGTGTGGTTAACCAGCCATTGTGCAATTTCGCTTTTTATTTCATTTTGAACGGTCGGTCTAAAAGGCTTTTTTAAGGGTCTTCCTGTGTCCAAATCCCTATCAAATTTGGTCATTACCGTTGCCCCGCCTATAAAATTGTTCTGTATTTGACCTACTCCAGAAATGTATGCTCCGTTCTGACAGCATGCTGTCTTCGCTTCGCACATTTCCGGGTTTCTTCAGGAGGGTGTCCCCAAGGGGGCCTCTACGAGGCAGCCTTCTGGGCACCCAGCTGATGACTTCTCGGTAGGTGTCCTACACGAGGTGTGGTGGGTTTCCCCGTCAAGGATCCCCGTGTACCTGCAAGAGAAATTATGATTAGTGTATATTGGAGTTAGGGTTAGGGTTAGGGTTAGGGCTAGGATTAGGGTTACATAAGCCTAAGTTTAGACTTGTCTATCGCCGATGTGTTACGTCGGCGGAGCACTCATAAGTGCAAAGCAAATGAGCCGCAACCACAGCGCTAAGCTTCAGCTCAACCGGCCCTAGTCCAAGTCATGTAGGGTAGGGTCTGTAAGGGATAGAAGCAGAGCTCATGTAACCACTATGTAAGTATGTGTGGGTTTTGTGTTCCCCCCGCACCCATGCAACCAAGGACCCCGGGCCACCGCCCCGGGAACGGCCAGTCCGCCCAAGGTGGGGGAATCATGTCCCCAGGGGCACCAGCCCAAAGCCCCCGGGTGCACGGAGAGGCAGAAATATGAGAGTGGGGCCTATATGTATGGGTTGGGTAGCATAAGCAGCACTGTTAGATTCTTAGTAAAAATAGTTCACCTGTTCGCGACGGCGCAGGCCAGAAGCACAAAGCGGTCACGGTCTGATTGGGAAACTGCCCCCACCTAGGTTGCAACCAACCCATGCCCCAGCAAGCACGCGATCACGACCAGGCGCAATTGTTGATTTGAGCAATTTATTTAGAGAGAAATTTATATGTATCCGTACCCGACGCATACCGCGACACGCCTGTCACGCCCGGAGCCAGGAGCATGTGGCGGAGACCAATATCCAAACATCACGCACCCAGCAACGACGATCGAGCGCCCGCGGCCAGCGAGAGGCCGGTGGGTTGGTAAAGCCCCCGCCCCTGGTTATGGAAAAAAGCACAGGGAACCAGATTGCCTTCCGCAGTCAGTAACCTAACGTTAGCAGCATTGGTTGGTTCTCTGATTGAAACCTAGAACTTTAGTCCCACGCCCAGCATAATTAGATAGTGAAACTTCCTTATTGCAATGATTGAATTAAAGACTGGTTATGGAACAAGGCACAGGGAACCAGATTGCCTTCCGCAGTCATTAACCTAACGTTAGCAGCATTGGTTGGCTCTCTGATCGAAACCTAGAAACCTTAGTCCCACTCCCAGCATATTTAAATTGAGAGATTCATATTGCTTTATGATATAGTTTAGAGAGTGGGGGAATATTGTCTCCGGACAACCTCCCCCGAGTCCCTGGGGGCAAGGATATATGGTGTTATTGGGATAGGGCCAGGTGGTTATTGGAGGCTGTGTCTGTAAGAGAAAGAAACATGCAGTATTAATGATCGCTGCATGAAAGGATTCCAGCGCTGGAAGAGAAATAAACTTGGATTAGTATTACATGGTTACTCTTTTATACTGCAGCTGTCTATATTTTATCAAATAACTCAGTGTCTTTCAAAAATGTAATGATTGCCTCAACTATCTGAGGCCTAATGTTTCGTGGGGGGGTTAAGTAGGTCTCGTTCATCAAAAGTGTTGTATCCAAATATAAACAGTGCAGCTTTTAATTCCTGTCTGGGTTCTGTATTTCCTTCACAGTGGAAGAGGATATGTTTGATGTCATTTTGTTCATCTTTATCACATATATTACATTTGATGTGGTTTTGATTAAATACACAATGGGTCCCTAGTTTACTATGGTTTAGACGCAAACGTGTGTAAACTGCGTCATGTTTTCGGTTATGGCTGTAATGGGTGGTAGTATTTTTAACCTTAGTTTCCAGTCTATGGTAGAAGCGACCTTTACTTTGTGGGTTGTCCCATAATTTTTGCCATTTTGTCATAATGGCCTGGTTAATTACCGGGTATATTTCTGTTTTGGTCGGTAAGGTCTGATCGTTTTTACCGTTTGTCATTGCTGATTTGGCACTTGAGTCTGCCATTTCATTACCTGGGATATCTACATGGGATGGAATCCATTCCAGGTAGATATTGTTGCCTTTGTCTTTAGCTGAGTCTAAGAGTAGAAGTATTTTGTTTATTTTATCTGGTCTTGTTTTTGATTGGCCAGATTGGAGGGCTTGTATTGAGCTGATCCATTTAATGGCATGTTCTATTGCTATCAGTTCAATAGTAAATATCGACAGGCTCGGATTGGTTTTGAGTTCGATATTCAAGTTTTCATCAGGGACCGAAACTGCTGCTCCTGCTGTTTGTTTTTCAATATCTTTGCTGCCATCTGTATATACCTGTAATCTACCCCTATGTTTTTTTCTATATAGTTTATACTACTTTGTTTCATAATTGTTATGTCATTTTCGCCTTTTTTCCAATAATGTCCTTGACTGTACAGGAGGGTGGGTTGTGCTATAAGTCACACTTGTTTCTATAATGGGGTGGTTCGATATCCTTAGGTATGTTCAGCTCAGCTATGAGCTTCTGAACTGTAACGGAGTATGGTCGGTATTGGTGTGCCTTTTTAGTAGTTTGGCACCCATGTTCCCCAATGAGGTCATTTACAGGCAGCTTTTTACCCAAAGGCGAGGAACGTGCCCAATATTTTAGGATTAATTCCTCTCTTCTTAAATGGAGTGGTTTTATGCCACATTCTACTTCGAGTGCATTAATCGGGGTGGATATAAATGCCCTTGTTGCAATGCGAAGGGCTTGGTTTTGTACTGTGTCGAGCTTTTTAAGTTGGGCTTGTGAGGCAGAGTTATAAGCTTGTGCGCCATAATCTAGTTTACTTAAGATGAGGGCTTTGTATAGGTTGATAAGGGTATTCTTATCAGCACCAAAAGTTGTGCCCGTGACCAAACGAAGAATGTTTAGGTCCTTCTTACATTTCTGGATGAGCTGTTTTATGTGCTCATCCCATCTGAGTGCTTTATCAAGGATCATCCCTAGAAAGTTTACATTGTCTACAAATTCAAGTTTTTTGCCAAAAAGTTTGAGATCGAATTTGGAGGTGTCGATGTTTTTTTACGTCTAAAAAGTATGGCTTTAGTTTGGTGTTGGACACCTTAAACCCGTCAAGGATCCCCGTGTACCTGCAGGCTTTTTGAAGGGCATCTACGGCGCAACAGGGTGAATAATGTTTTTTCCATATTGCGCTATCGTCTGCAAATTGCGACAGCTGCAGTCTTTCTTCAGGGTCGAGATTAAAAGGGACAAACAGATTAATTCATGGCGTGACTTTGTATCTAAACTAGACCATAAGGCAAACTCTAAAACAGTATGGAATATGATTAACAGTTTCCGGGGTAAACCTACCGACCATATTACCTGCCTAGAGGTAAACAAAACTATCATTATCGATGAAAAAGAAAAAGCTAATGCTCTAGCACAACATTATGACAACATGTCGAAATCGTCAAATCATATGCCCAAATTTCAAGCTGTTAAAATAATTATGGAAGATAGCGGTCTTGGTCACATCCCGGAACCCCAGGCAACAGAAAACAACTCAGAATTAAACCGACCCTTCACATTTTTTGAATTGGGAACTGCACTATCAACCAAAAAGGAATCAACACCAGGAGCGGATACAATCCACTATGAAATGCTCAAACAACTACCAGATAACTCTAAAATGGAACTATTGAAATTTTTGAATATCTCCTATCAAAGAGGAGAACTCCCACCTGAATGGAAACTTGCCACCATCATACCAATTATGAAACCAAATACACTAATCATAATTTCTCTTGCAGGTACACGGGGATCCTTGACGGGGAACCCCACCATACCTCGTGTAGGACACCTACCGAGAAGTCATCAGCTGGGTGCCCAGAAGGCTGCCTCGTTGAGGCCCCCTTGGGGACACCCTCCTGATGGAACCCGGAAATATGCGATGCGAAGACAGCATGGCTGTCAGAACGGAGCATACATTCCTGGAATAGGTCGAGTACAGAACAATTTAACAGGCGGGGCAACAGTAAAGACCAAATTTGTTAGGGATTTGGACACAGGAAGACCCTTAAAAAGCCTTTTAGACCGACCGTTCAAAATAAAATAAAAGCGAAATTGCACAATGGCTGGTTAGCCACATACTCGCCTTTGCCAAACCACACAACTTTTCACCACTAAAAAGACACGCCTATGTGTAAACATTACAAGTCTAACCACATTGATCCTGAACAAAAGAGGGCTACAACATTACCACACACAATCAGAACTAATCCATAATGTATTACAATCCATATATCCCCAATATGATATCCTCCTTCACGTAGGATGAGATAATGATATGCAAACATGGCGGTTCGGTCCCAATTGACCCACTTACGAATCTAAAAGAACTCGACATCCTACGTCGATGAAAGCATCACCTTTTCAGAAACTGAAAAGCTAAGAAGCAAAATAGGATTGACCTCCTTTCGCATCCTCCGCGATAGAAGTCACTAACTGCACACTGATTGGCTGGATTAACTACAAACTAAGAGAAAAGCAACAACCAAAACACCAACATGTGACATCCCAACGCGACGAAATTAGGGGCCAGTAGTTCATGGTACTACCAAGATTATCCTCGTAGAGACCTGGGGGGTGGCGACACAGCATAGGCGTGTTTTCAGGGTGGTAGAGCACGGGTACTAGGACATTTTGCAATAGCCGAAATTGGCTGGTCTAATAGCAACCCTTCCCGGCTCACTTTTGGCCGCCGTTCAAAATTCAAAATTACATGCATTATCACCCTTTAACAAGCACCGTGTCCATAGGCGTTTTCTCTACCATGGCAGGGGTGGGGGTAGAGTCTAATGGAAGCCAAAACCGATAATGCATGAGAAGCTTTTTTCCTCGGTCAGACAAGGGCTGTGTACTGACACATTTTGCAGCCGGAATTGGCAACGTGTCACCACATTCTAGAGCCCGACCATTGGTCTGCATCTGCATTCAAAATTCGAACCCCGCCAGAGGACTGCCCATTTTACAGGACAAACGCTTAACATTGGGTGCGTTCTGTGCCTACATGACATCTTGAGCGGGGGATGGGGGAGGTGGGATTGACCTACTTCTCACATCCTCCGCGAAGGAAGTCACCTAACTCACAATCGGCTAGCTGATAACTGTCAAGCAGACAGGAGTCAGCATATTGGCAGCCTAGGGAAAAGAGCAGTACCTACAACTAATCCCAGATGGCGAACTGGGGGTAGCCCCTATGTGCTCATGGCGCCCGGTTACCTTAAAAACAACCGTCAGTCAGATGGTCAAATTTAAGCAGTTGTCGTTATATTGTTCACCGATATTCATGATACTGCAGTTGTAGATATACTTAAAACACAATCAACAGTAATTTATCGTAGCTTCAAAATGGCGGATAATTCATGACAGGTAAATGTTCTTTTCTAATTTAGTTTAGGCTACCTTGTGGATTATAGTTATCAAATATTCTATTGCCGGCATTCTAGCCTGGCAACGGGAGGATGGCTAGACGACCGGACCCGGTCTTCTAGCCGCTAGGTCTAGAATGCCGGGTCCGGCGTTCTAGACTCAGAGGCTAGAAGACCGGATCCGGACGTCTAGCCACTTCCATAGCGGAAAGCAAAAAGGACAGAACATTCCCACAAAATGGCCAACTGGCTATCCAAAACAAAATAATATAAGCGAAACACACGCTCAAAGACAAACCATAACACAATTAAACCGCGACAGAGAAACCGCCACGGAACGGTCAGTGAAACGAATTCCACTGGGGGCGGATGCTTAAATCGATTTTACGCATCTGCAATCCTGGGCCTTATTCCTGTCGCGATTTGGACAGATAATTTGTTCAGTCCGCATGAAGGTTTCCTAACTCATCAGTGCAACATCGCCGAGAACACAAAAATCAAACAACCACAGAGATGAAACAACGATGAGGACTCGACAGCAAAAAAACATCGAAATGCAGGAGCAAACGAAAACCAACAGTTAGACTTCGATGGGCCCGACCAGAGACAGAGAGCCTTGTGATGCGTGACGGTGACCCTCGGGACGGATTTTTCCATCCACCCCTCACATCCATGTAAGATTCTTATGTTTCGTCATTCTACATTACGAAAACACGCCTGTATAATTACATTGTAACCTTTATTGCCGAAAAAATGAAAATTTTAGGATGAAAAATTGTGAGATTTCTCTTATTTCTGCTCAAAATATAGATTGTGGGTACTCGTTAGAACCGCCTCAATGAGGCGGTTCTAACGAGTACCCACAATCTATATTTTTAGAGCAGAAATAAGAAAAATAAGGTTTACCCCTGTAAACCCCAGTTTTACTATATAAAAGTGGGGTTCAAGGGGGTCAAAATTATATAGGCGTATTTTCGTGATGATTAGTCTGAGTACCTGAATCCTTGTTAACCTAGTCGCAAAGCAGGATAGCAATACACTGAATGTTTACAATCACAGGTATCAGGAGTGTTAGTGTCAATATTAAGATCAGAAACTTTATTGAAATTAAAAATGATTGATCTGACAAGTTTATTGTATTTATAGCAAATTATTGGTGTTTCAGTATTTTGAAAATAAGCAGGAATGGATGAAACCACCGAACTGTTCCAGAAGATATTAGGTAAATCCAAACCCATATTATTGAAGGAATTGAATGTAATGACGATTACGATTAATTTCAGAATCGATGAAAGGACGAAGAGCATGCTGAGTATAACTTTTATTTAAAAGAGCAGCATCGTATAACTGATTAAAACTATCGTAGACTTTTTTTCGCCTCGATGTCCAGAATACGTGACACAGAAATGGGCAATGAACTTAGAAATGCATGCATTGATGGCGTCCATGATTCAATAATATTATGAACAGTCACTTCAACTTGGTATTGTTTCTTTTAAAAGCACGTAATTTACGTTTATAATTGCCATTTCTTTCTGGTGCTGTGCGATCTAGTTTTACGCTTTCGATAGTCCAGAAGCGAGAAAATATTAAAATCTGGCATTTTATATATATTACCCTCGTGATAAATATTGTCATTAAAGTCCAATGGAAAAGGTGTCTGTTTGAAATCAGTTTCATGTCGTTTAATAATTTTAAACCTAGCTGTGGAATTTACATCATGGTTAATGTTTTCTACTGGCTGTATAGAAATATCATTTACAGAATGACCTGTACGTTTGAAATGACGGTACAAGAAAGTGTCAGTTTTTAAGGCTTACTAATTCTACGATAGTGTTCGTTAAATCTTGTTTTTAACATGCGATTAGTCTGTCGAATTGGGTCGCTTTCCTATTGCAAGTTTTGAATTAAAACAATCAGTTAAATACTGGTTATGTTTGTTACAAATCCCGTTTGAAACAGCAACTATAATGATGGAGATGTTGGGCGCACATGTCTTATTGTAGGTTTTGTCATGCGCTGGCTCATTATTAAAATGAAACTGGCACAACTGTTCAAGAGAGAATGCCCTTTGAAACCTAGATGGACCTTCATTCCAAGTGAGCTTGCGCCAAGGTCGCCGAATGACCTTGACCTTAAGTATTAATAGACATTCATTTGTACCTGCTCTCAACAGTTTTCGAAAAATGCATTGTTCTCCTTTTTCCCCATTCAAAAGCCTAAGGAACAAAATTTGATCCTGTCGTAAAATATGTCAAGGTCAACTTGGGGTCGTAATTTGAACAAATTTTGCAGCACTCAGTCATCCGATGCTACATACCAAGTTTCAAGGCAATCGACCCAGTGATTCTTGAAAAGTAGATGTTGAAGCGTTGTTTTACTACAGTTGACATGGCGGTCATTTTATCATGAGACCTGAAACATTCGATTAAAGTTTTGTTCCCCAAGTGACAAGAGCTTGCATTTGAAATTTGATTGAAATTGACCTAGCAGTTTAAGATAAAATGTCCTTTGAAAAATCGATGGACCTGCAATGCAAGAGATCTTGAGCCAAGGTTGCCGGAGGACCTTAAGCATTCATGATTTAGTAGCTACTCTCTTGTCAATGACTACAATATTTTCCACCCAAATGCATTGTTTTACCTTTCATTTGAAAGCCTAAGGAACTAAGTTTGTCTTGAGTCAAGGTCAGTATAGGTCACCATGTTTGCGAACTGGGTAGTACTCAGTCACCCGGTGCTGCATACAAAGTTTAAGACAATTGGCCTGATAGTCTGGAATAGATTTTTTTAAAAAGATTTTTCCTATGTTTTGGCATCGCGACCATCTTGATGGTGTGACTTGGATTATTCGGGCACACTGTCATTTCCACACTGTCAGAAGGCCGCATATACAAATTAAATAGAAACTGGTCTTGATTTCAGAGAGGACATTTGAAAAAAGGTTGACGTCCGACCGACGGTCGACAGACGGACCATCCTACTATCCCATACGAAGCCTTTGCCACTGCCTGCCGAAGGAGACATGTCGGGAAGATACACCACACATCTGATAGACACAGTCAACCTTTGAAACATACCAGTACCGATGCAAAGATATGTTCATCAACATGAACCGACGAATAATATAGTTTATCAACGACCTTTGAGGGTTCAACGTTCAAGCGTGGCAAGACGTGTTTTAGGGGAAGCAGGTTTCGCATTTCTTTTTTCACGGGATTTTAAAATTATAATAAGTTTTTTGAAGTAATGCCAGTATGTAGAAGTCGTTGCCAAGTGGTTACTATGATCTAGTGCGAATCTCAGTTAAACTTTATCTCCCAATGTAAAATCCCAACTGACGGCGACTTACCTAAAACACGGACAAACCCAAAATTAAAAGGGCAGTCACGTCTCACTGCGTTTTGAAAGCCTATAGCAGTGTTCCCTGTTTATGTTCTTCAGATCTTCACATGAAGCAAAATGTTCGAGTGTTGATTTTATAATATATCCGCTAATATAATGTATTTGCTTTGATAGAAAAAGAGGCCCTTAGCATTTTGGCACGTGTGTTCTTCCAAATGCACAGGCAACGCCAACAATTAGGGATGGACGCACAACGTCTTGCTTGCAGCTACATGTACATATATCCCGTGGCCTCTACAACATGTGTGGGAGAAGCAAAGACTTCTTTTGCTCAGGCGTGCCTGAGTCTTTGCTGAGCGCCTACGCAATAAGTATCCATTATGCAAACATGCCTATACCGATACATTGTAAATTTTACAGCCGAAGAAAAAAATAACGGAAATTTTAAGATAAAAAAATGTTATATTTTTCTTATTTTTACTCAAAATATAGATTGTGGGTACACGTTAGAACCGCCTCGTGGAGGTGGTTCTAACGAGTACTCATAATCTATATTTTAGCGCAGAAATAAGGAAAATAAGAGTTACCACTGTAAACCCCAGTTTTACTAATGATCGATTCCATTGTGGAATTTTGAAAATAATTGAGGTCACTGATTAGGCCTAATTGGCCGAAACTAGTTAGTCTGACCCAGTAAACTATACACTCCAAACTTTTAAGATATGTGGTGTATTCTTTGCTTTCAAGGCATAACCCTTTCACAGAACATATTCAAGGGGGCCTGAATTATACAGGCGTGTTTACGTGGATGTTTTCTCAGTCTTTGTCGTTTGTCTTTCTTGTCATCACGAAAACAGGCCTGTATAATTTTGACCCCCTTGAACCCAACTTTTATATAGTAAAATTGGGGTTTCCGGGGGTATACCTTATTTTTCTTATTTCTGCTCTAAAATATAGATTGTGGGTACTCGTTAGAACCGCCTCGATGAGGCGGTTCTAAGGAGTGCCCACAATCTATATTTTGAGCAGAAATAAGAAAAATATCACAATTTTTCATCATAAAATATTAATTTTTTCGGCGATAAAGGTGGCAATGTATTTGTATAGGCGTGTTTGCGTAATGTCTCATTTTCGAGGTGTTGTTTTTGTTTGTTCTGCACGTAGATGACGTCGACAGCTAAACATGTCAATAACTCTCCGTTGGTTGTTGTTGTTATTGTGTTGGAGTTTAACGGCACGTCAACCCTTGTAGGTTATTTTGTATCCATTACGAAAACACACCTTTTCAAATATTTGGTAAAATTTTACCATGAAACAAAAAAAAAAAAAAAAAAAAAAAATCCGATAAATATTCTGTTATTTTCTTACTTCTGCTCAATATATAGATTGTGGGTACACGTAAGAAACGCCTCATGGAGGCGGTTCTAACAAGTACCCACAAGCTATACTTTAGAGCCGAAATAAGGAAAGTAAGCCGGGTTTACCCCTGTAAACCCCAGTGGGATTTAAGGTGGGTGGGGGTCAGAATTAGACGTGTTACGTGATGTTTTCTCAGTTTTGGACGTTTGTCTTTCTTGTTCTCATTTTCTGGATGTTATTCTTGTTTGTTTTGCATGTGGATGTCGTTGACAGCTTAACATCTCAATAACCCTCCGTTGACTGTCGTTGTTGCTGTGTTGGTGTTTAGTGACCTGATAATTTTCATATTTCTGCTCAAAACATAGAATGTGTGTGTACTCGTTAGAACCGCCCCGGCGAGGCGGTTCTAACGAAAACCCCCACTCTCTTTGTTTTTGAGTAGAAATAAGAAAATAATGATGTAAACCCCTGTAAACCCCAGTTTTACTGTATAACAAGAAAAATGCCTAATGGCATTATGGACGGGTTTTTGTGGAGGCGGGGGGGGGGGGGGGGGGGGGGGGGTTGATTTGTTTATGTGTTTTACGAAGAAAAAAAAATAAAGTTTTTTTTTTCTATTTTTAGCTCTATTATTAGCTCTAGTGGCCACTGATTTTATACTAGAGGAAAAAAGAAACGCAACAGTTGTATTCTTGAATGTCTGCGTAAATTGCTGACGTTTTATAATTTCTATATCTCGTATGATGAACTGACAATGTTTGCGGTTAGTTTATTACTGAAAACGTCATTTGAAATAATGCGTTACATGTCGTATATGAAAATCACTTTAAACCAATCAATGTGACGTTGACGTCAGCATGTCGGACTAATGGATGCTTTTTTTTGCGGCTTTAGTGCCCTTCACGTCGACTTTACAAAGTGCGAGTATGGACCAGCATAAAAAGTTAAAGAACATTTGGATAAACTTGTTTCAAACTCAGTTAATGCATTGCCATACGCGCAACGACAAAGAAGTGCATTCAACGTCTTTCTAAGGGTGTTGACTGTGGCTAAACGATTTGTATACGGAAATGTTATCTGGCGTAGACAACATTGAAGCTTTTTTAGCACCCAAACCCGTACTCAAACGGAAAATTGCGTCTTTCATGCGCTTTTTGCACACTGCCGTTTATGACGTCAACGTCGAAACAAGTAACGGAATTTTGGCTTTATTCATTCCTTTCCGGTGAATTGAGTCTCAACGCGTATAGTGTGTTACAAACACGACACCATTCTTCTTTTTGCGATTTTAATGCAATTTTGTGCAGTTCTTTTTCTATGGGGTTGGTTAAATACGGAAGCGTCAACTCCGGGACGTTTACAATTCTCAGACGTTTTTGCTATGGTTCATTCACGGTTAGATAGTACAATTTAAAACTATTGTTAACCAGAAAAAAGATGGTTATTTTCTCGCCAAAAATCATAATGTTGCGTTTCTTGTTTCCCTTAGTATAGCAATTTTGAAAAAGGATCACCTAATGAACATTTCTGTAAAATAATTTTGAAATCGGGCCATTATCCCAGGAGGAGATGTCGTTTAAAGAAATTGTTGACGGACGACGGACATCAACTCACCTTGGGCACTTCGTGCTCAGCTGAGCTTAAAAAAAGAACGCAAAAAAAAAAAAAAAAAAAAAAAAAAAAGAAAAAGAAAATTCCATGCCTATGCATGCATGTATGTATTATTACTAGCATCTATCAGGGGAGGAAGATAATAATTGTTCATATGTGTTAATGGAGAAGAAAAGAAAAATAAAGAAAAAAAAAGAATGAAAAAAGAAAGAAAAAAAATAAGAAAAAAAAAAAATGTCTCCACCGGGGTTTGAACTCACGCCCCTCAGATTCATAGTCAACAATAGGATTCGTAGTCCAGCACTCTATCCACTACACTGGCATTTGAAAAAAAGGTTAACCAAAAGCTAAACCTGAAAAACACAAGTTTGAAAAATGACAATTTCCGCCAAAATTTTAGTCTTTTGCGCCATTTATGGATAATACATGAAAGCGGTATCTCCACTTATGCATCAGTCCTGATATTAAAACAATCTGCTACAGAATAGATGAAAAATATCACTTTGAAAAAAAGGTAAACCAAAAGGTAAACCTGGGACGACGCCCGCCCGCCCACCCGCCCGCCCGCAGGACGCCCGGACATCGCTATTTTAAAGGACGGATTTTTTTAAAAACCCGTCCAAAAATGGGGTTTAAGGAGTCAGAATTATATAAGCGTGTTTGTGTGATGGTCTTACAAACGAAGGGAGAAAAGAGATAGAAGAGACAAGAGAAGATCAAAGTGAGGGAAGGAGAGAAAGAGGAATATAAATCATTTCGAAAACACGCCTATACAAATACATTGTAACCTTTATCGTCGAAAAAATGAAAATTTTAAGATGAAAAATTGTGATTTTTTTCTTATTTCTGCTCAAAATATAGATTGTGGGTACTCGTTAGGACCGCCTCATCGAGAAATAAGAAAAATAAGGTTTACCCCTGTAAACCCCCGTTTTACTATATTAAAGTGGGGTTCAAGGGGGTAAAATTTATATAGGCGTGTTTTCGTGATGGGAAGTGTAGAAACTGAAGAAATTACAACATTCCCCATCTACCCTTACCTGCTGCAAGGACAGCAGGTCTTGTCCAACTGTAAGCCAATATCAGATGGACATCTCAGTGACATGACATACATGTACATGTCAGCTTTGCCTCACCCAACAACCCCCACCCCCGCGGCCCCCTTTAGAGGAGATAAAAGTGAGGGACGGGAGAGAAAGTGGAAAATAAATGGAAGTGTAGAAACTGGAGAAACTACAATATTACCCTTGTACCCTTACCTGCTGTAAGGACATCAGGCATTGGCAGAATGTAAGCAAATATCAGTTGGACGCCCCGATGCCGCAAGATACACGGCGACTTAGCCTCACCAAACCACCCCCTATCTCTCCGGTGGTACATATACTCGTATTTCAGGTTGATTTCCCTTTGTAATATTTGTCTTTCTTTCCCGGAAATCCCCCAAACGGATACCCTGGCAAACAGTGCAGGCCCAGATCAGACGCCGCAGAACGCGGCGTCTGATCAGGACCTACACTGTTTGCAAAATGCAAAAAAAAATCAGCCATTTTCCAAACAAATTTTGAAGAAATCAAAACCTGACACCCCTAAATTTCGAAATGGACTTCTGCCATATATAAGGAGGAAGATTCCATTTGGTACAAAAAGGGTTAAAGTTTAAGTAACCGTTTCAATCCTGCAGCCCAGTACAGGTAACAAGCAGTCTCATCAGGATCGACAATGTTTGCCATCTTTTGAATGATTATTGAAAAGTAGCACCAGCATAGATCAATCATAATCTACTTGTTATTGACTAAACCCCCTACAGAAAAATTCCTATATTAAGACCACCTTTTGGACTGTTCAAAAGTGGTCTTAAAGACCACTTTTGAACAGTCCCAAAGATGGTTTCTTATTAGGAGGCACCGAGTGTAGAAAACACAAAGGAAGAATAACTGAAAATAACTGAAACCTTTTCAATAAGTTTTTAAAAGCAGATTTAGTCTTAATTAAGGTGGTCTAAATAGTTGAATGTCACTGTATTCTATAGTCTAGCAACAAAGGGATGGTATATCTCACTTCAGAAACTCAGATGGTGAAAGGGCTTAGGAGGGACGCATGGATACCATTTCAGGGGAGAAAAGAGTTTTCTAACAATGTCTTGTCCCGTAACAACAAGGATGTATCCCCACAGGAAAGCGTTGTATTGTTCCGTATCAACAAGGATGTGGCCGGAAAGGAAACCACTGTCTTGTCTCGCATCAACAAGGATGTGTCTCGAAAGGAAAGCGTTGTCTTGCCCCGTATCAACAAGGATGTGGTCCGAAAGGAAACCGCTGTCTTGTCTCGTATCAACAAGGTGTCTCGAAAGGGAAGCGTTGTCTTGCCCCGTATCAACAAGGATGTGGTCCGAAAGGAAACCACTGTCTTTTCTCGTATCAACAAGGATGTGTCTCAAAAGGAAAGCGTTGTCTTGCCCCGTATCAACAAGGATGTGGCCCGAAAGGAAACCACTGTCTTGTCTCGTATCAACAAGGTGTCTCAAAAGGAAAGCGTTGTCTTGCCCCGTATCAACAAGTATGTGGTCCGAAAGGAAACCACTGTCTTGTCTCGCATCAACAAGGATGTGTCTCGAAAGGAAAGCGTTGTCTTGCCCCGTATCAACAAGGATGTGATCCGAAAGGAAACCGCTGTCTTGTCTCGTATCAACAAGGTGTCTCGAAAGGAAAGCGTTGTCTTGCCCCGTATCAACAAGTATGTGGTCCGAAAGGAAACCACTGTCTTGTCTCGCATCAACAAGGATGTGTCTCGAAAGGAAAGCGTTGTCTTGCCCCGTATCAACAAGGATGTGGTCCGAAAGGAAACCGCTGTCTTGTCTCGTATCAACAAGGTGTCTCGAGAGGGAAGCGTTGTCTTGCCCCGTATCAACAAGGATGTGGTCCGAAAGGAAACCACTGTCTTGTCTCGTATCAACAAGGATGTGTCTCGAAAGGAAAGCGTTGTCTTGCCCCGTATCAACAAGGATGAGTCCAGAAACGGAAAGCGTTGTCTTGTCCCGTATCAACAAGGATGTGTCTCGAAAGGAAAGCGTTGTCTTGCCCCGTATCAACAAGGATGAGTCCCGAAAAGGAAAGCGTTTTCTTGTCCCGTGTATCAACAATGATGTGTCCCAAAAGGAAAGCATTTTCCACCCAGCAGCATATTGTTTTCTTTCCTTATTTTCGAGGGAAAATGGTTTGAAGGAAATCATCCAAGCAATTACAAACCGTTATCGTGTTAAACTGTCCAAGTAATGAACTCTGTAACTGTAACTCGACTTTGCACAGACAAAAGTGGGATCTACATGAGCGACATTTTTTCTAATTAAATATGTTCAAAGTCATTGATTGCGGGCGCTCGTAGGAACGGCCTCAATAAGGCGGTTCAAAGGAGCACCAACATCCACATGTACATGTATATTATCAGCAGAAATAAGAAAACTATCAAAATATATTTATCAGACAAAAAATCATTTCTGATCAATGAAAGAACGCATTATGTTTCCTAAAATGTTCTCCACCTTTCAGAAAATGGCGGAATAACCCGGCTGTCCATGTCTTGGGTTTGTAAATTATCAGTCATAGGGAACAATCCTCGTAGTTTCACAAACATATCCGATATCGATTTGCGCCAGTCGCCGCATACTTACCTGTAAACATCACCACCAAAATTATATAGAAATTAATAGGAAAGCCGTATTAAATTGATTAAATTACAATTTTTGAAGAATGCGACAAAAAATTATAAGTTATTTTCAAAAAGTTCTGTTATTAATGAGGAATTAGATATAAAATTTGTAAAAATAAATTAACGACTTAGTTCTTCCATTTTACTTTGAAGAGTGGAAGTCGTATTCCTATTCATCTCATATATTTTTTGGCAAAATGCTCTTGAACCTACATTCCAATGCTAATTTAAAACTTATTACTTTCTCATTGATTTTTTTATAAGTCATGACTAGGAAGAAAACGAGCGCCAGCAGGACAAGCTAGTCATGGGTAGAAATTTACTTTAGTGCAGTCTCATAATGTTTATTTATTTTATTTATTTTTTTATTTATTTATTTGTAGATTTATCAATTATTTAATTAATTTATTCCATCTGTAGGAAGAACTCGGGATCTGCATGATAATATGTGACGAAAAGCTGTAAAACTTAGGAAAGAAAGAAATGAATGAATGAATGAATGCTTTTCCTTAATTCTTGGTAATGCATGGCATCATGTCTTAAATTTAAAATAAGATCGCATGACTGACTGTGAGACAGACAGGCGCACGGACGAACGGAAAGAAGAAAGGACGGATGAAAGAAGACTCTAAGTTATATATAAAGGCTGAATATAATACGTAGAAAAACTACAATTGGCTACCATTATGTAGAATTTAAATTAAAAGGCATTGAGAAAAAATTATAATTAGATGTTTGGCGTGATAATTAGGAGCGTGATAGCTCAGTGGTTAGTACTCCTGCCTCTGATGCTAGAGGCCCCCGGTTCGATCCCCGGAAGCGTGGGTTATTTCGGTGTCCGAACTCGCTCCATTGGCATCATTTGCAGGGATGAATGCCAAAAAGTGCGCCGTCCTTCGGATCGGGACGTTAACTGGAGGCCCCCTGTGTCATCGCTTGTGCAGGTTAACCCATTCAGTACCAGAAACCCCTAAAGGGGTACCTTGGCAAACAGTGCAGGCCCAGATCAGACGCCACAGAATGCGGCGTCTGATCAGAGCTTACACTGTTTGCAAAAAGTTAAGCCATTTGCAGAATCAATTTTGAAGAAAACAAAACCTGACACCCCTAAATTTCGAAATGGACTCCTGCCATATATAAGGTGGGAGATTCCATTTGGTACAAAAGGGGTTAACGACCCCTACCGTAATTACATGATTACTGAGTAGGCTCTCAATCCTGCAAACCTGGTATGTATGTAGTGTACGCCTGCGAGTGATGGTCAAATGTGACCGATTGCAGTTTTGGTAGAAAGAAAGAAAAAGAAAGAAAGACAGTTTTATTGCAATCATTTTTAGTAGGCCCCGATAGCTCAGTTGGTAGAGTGTCCACTCCGGGGAACGGGAGGTCACGGGTTCGATCCCGGGCCGCGACAAACCAAAGTCGTTAAAAATGGTACTAGCTGCTCCTCGCTTGGCACTCAGATTTACGGGGTAGAGCTAGGACTGGTCGATCCAGTGTCAGGATAATGTGACTGGGTGTGGTATCATGTAATGTGTCTGGGACATGATACTTCAGTGAGGCAGCACTATAAAAGTGAGCATTGAGCTCCCTGTCGCAACCAGACACCGTCGGGATATGACTGAAAAATTGTTGAAAGCGACGTTAAACCCGAATTCACACACACACACACACATTTAGTAGGCTTTCGCAGAGCCGAACTTTGTTTGCCGCTTTGCCCTGCGGGCGGACTTATCACATGAAGAACATCATTAATTTGCCCATTAACAATTTGTTGACCCAAAGTTGCAGACATGAATTCAAAAACTTTAACATAATGAAAACACACCTATACAAACACATTGTAAATTTTACCGCCGAAAAAAGGAAAAATTTCAGATGAAAAATTGTGATATTTTTCTAATTTTCAAAATATAAATTGTGCGTACATGAGTACCCACAATCTATATTTTAGAGTAGAATTAAGAAAAATAAGGTTACCCCTATAAACCCCAGTTTTACTATAAAAAGTGTGTTTAAGAAGGGGTAAACTTTTTTTTCTCATTTCTTCTCTAAACTAGAACAGATTGTGGGTATTCGTTACAACCAGTTCAAACGAGTACACACAGTCTACATTTTGAGCAGAAATAAGATAATAACCAAATTTACCATCCTAAACTTTTCTCTTTTTTTTCGGTTTAATCTGCAAAAGAAATTTCAGACTTTTGGGAGAAAGAAAAGGCTAAAACTCAAAACTGAAAAAAAGAAAGAAAAGGCTGAAAATCAAAACTGAAAAAAAAAGCAGAATAACAAATGAAATAAATACTGCACACCACAAATATCAGCAATTACTAAAAGAAAATGAGAAATCTAAGGATATGACAATTTCAGAATTAAAAGAAAAAAATAAGACTCTTGGGATTGTAACAAAATTAAGAATACGCGAAAAAATGATTTCACTGATTAAGGACACCTTGAAAGAGAACCAATACGAGTCCCGCAATAAACACAGTTTATGGTCAGGCGACCGAATATCTTAACCCATCAATGACAAAGGAATCCATCCAGGTATAAAGTTTATAGTGGTCCATTTCCAATGTTTGGAGTGTTAAAACGATTTCTTTTCTTTGTCAAAAGTTTCACAAAAATATGTAGAATAAGCAACCAGTGTAGACCTTGATCAGACACCAATTTCTGTGATGCATTATATCGTTTACACTGCTTGCGAATGCCTCCCAAAAGGGACGCTTGGCATACATGTATATGGGTCAAAACTTGTTTGTTAAATAGCTTACAGTAAATAAGACAGTAGACGACTCAGTCAAAAAATATCACTAATAGGGATAACATACCTATGTTAGATTATAGAGGATTTGCCTGGTGGTAACTTGGGACGTTTTCCTAATTCTTTTCAAAACGTATATTGTGGGCACTCGTAATCCACCGAAAACGATTTTTTTTTTCAGATAAAAATCGTGATATTTTTCATATTTGTGATCAAAATATACATTGTGAGTAAGCGTTAGAACTGCCTCGACAGGGCAGTTCTAACGAGTACCCACAATCTGTTTTGAAGCAGAAATAAGAAAAATAATGTATACCCTGTAAACCCCAGTTTTACTATATTATTGTGGCCATTTTAACCCTGATCCTGCAGAACACGACAGCCCCAACATTTACAAACAGTGCATGTCCCGATTAAACTGATCAGGATCTACACTGTTTACTAGTACACATATTCGATCGGTTTTAGCTCTGCAAGCACGCTCTGTTTGGACAGGCTTAGATCCTCTAAGCGGTTTACCGGTACTCGTGTGCGGTAGGTTTCAGCTCTGCATGGAAGACTCATGCCTCCCATCTATTTCTTCAATTCCTGATGGGCGGGGCCCAATTGTGCTGTGATTCTTCTCTAAAATGCTAAAGGAATACGTGCAGACACAGACTAGACAATATAGCAGTCCGATCAAAGTCTACACGAATGATGAAAATACTAGGTGGTTGAATCGGCCGCTGATGATTGTTTGAATATTGAGATAATAATAATTATCATATAATAATCAATAATTGCTCTTCTTAACTTCTGACCTGAGCTTATGACACTTTTTCATGCTCGACTCATCTGAGCATGAAATTAATAGTGTTTATAAATGCTAAAGTTTTGTATACGGGCTGAAGTTGTCTATCCTCCCATTACGAAAACACCCCTATTCATATATTATTGATATTTTTCAACTTTTTTGATAAAAAATTGATATTTTTCACACATCTACTTAAAACATAGATTGTGGGAACTCGTTAGAACTGCTTCATTGAGAGTTCCAATGAGTACTATACCCGTAATCTTTTTGTGTGTATGTGTGGCGGGGGGTGGGGGTGCGCAGAATAAGAAAACTAATGTATACCCCTGTAAACCCAAGTTTTACTATCTAAAAGTGGGGTTTAATGGGGTCAAAATTACAAAGGGGCGTTTTCGTAATGCTAAATAATGTTGAAATGTTGAAATTGTTGGAATCATAACATTTAGTAGCGGGATAAATTACATACCCAGTTGAGTAATGCAAAAATACGTTTCAATATCACGACCCACGATTTGGGTAAATGCATGTATTTTGCGCCCTGAAATGAAGTTTGTCACTAAATTAAACGATAGGGGCTTGAATCATGAAAAACAAAAATGAAAAAAAAAAAAAAAAAAAAAAAGATTTTTTTTTTTTGGTACTATATGAGAGACAAGTCTCTAATATACTACCAAAAAAAAAATTTTTTTTTTCATTTTTTTTTTTTTTTATGAATCAAGCCCCTATGATTAAACCGAAGGCAAGGCACCCCTGAACATTAACGAACAAATAATCAGTTGGTGATTATAGGATTATATCTTACGCTGGACAGGTAGGAGATAGAGAGAATCCGATAACTGCGAAAGTGACTCTAAGGGAAATAACTTCATTTTTTTGCCAGTGGCTTATTGCGGCTTAATGCATATTTGTCTCCCATACTTATCTGACGAAGATTGTTCCAGATGTACCCCCTTTATATATTGCATTGTAACGCATTGGCCTGATAAAAATATGCTATCTCAGGACAAGTGAGCTTTATCACGTCAACGTGGCATTGCACTTTTATGAATGAAGCGGACGACCGGCAAAAATGGCTAAAACGTTATACTATACTAAAAAAAAAAAAAATAAAAAAAAAAATAAAAAAAAATGGTAAAATTACATTTGAAAAGATTAAAAAAATATAAAAATAAAAATAACGGTCAGCTGATAGGAAATATACTGACCCATTATATACCGCGCTGGAATGTTGGGACGCAATGACTGATCGTAAATTGCCGATTTAAAGAGTTTACAAGGGGATAAACTGATATGTAGAATACCAGATTCGTATCTTTTGATATCAAGTTTATCAGGCTCGGCTTCGAGAACGCATGCAGAATCGCTCGGCAAGCCTCGCGATTCTACAAGTGTTCTCGAAGCCTTGCCTGATAAACTTGATATCAAAAGACACGAACCTGGTATTCTCTATTTGCGTGGGCCTAATAATAGGCCCACGCAGTAAGAATATGGACGAGATTGGAAAATGTTTATACTCCAGCATCAAGGTTTGCAAGACGCTTCTCAGCGACGCAATCAAGCGTTTGCTTCAGGTGGATCAATAGATTGGTTCCCTCGTCGTTATCTCTGCTAAATGGCTACTTCTTTGGTAGACTGCTATATCATTAGTAGGGACCAGCTGCGTAAATGTGTTAACAAATAAAACGGGTTTCCCATTGAACTGTAAATAACCCATTAATGCCAAGCGCTTCACTGTCAGTCGGAAGAATTGTCGTCTGCTCGCTGCATGTATTTTGACAAAAGCAGCAAAACCCCTGACCAGACTGTGCATATGCGCAGGCTGATTTCTGTCTCTACTTTTCTGATTTTTGTCTCTACTTTTCGCAAAATTAGTTCAATATTTCTTTGTGCCTTTTATGGAACGCTAGGCAAATGGGGGTAGTCATTTCCAAAAACGTTTTGGGGTTAATAACCTGAATATATTAGTTCAGTGCATACGTTGAATTTATCCATGGGGCTTTTCAAAAATGCAAGGTTTCGCAAGGGTGAATGCAACTTCTTTACTACTGCTATAGCACTGAGTAGATCGATATGTATTTGTTAAAACTGCTTCGTCGAGGCGATTCTAACGAGTATCCATATTATCTAAATCTATGTTTGGTCTGAAAAGAAGGAATATTTTAGCAACAGTATATGGCCCTGATTAATTGATTGAATGATTGATTGATTTAAGGTTTGGCGTTCCCGTCAACACTATAAAGGTCATTTTGGAGACGTTGCTTCCAATTTGCGGGACTTTTACCTTCATCTCAATCCCTGCCGTCCAATGAAACCAATAGAGTTTATTAGCATGGATGGGCCGACTCGCACCGCTTTGCCTGGGCAGGCTTAGATTCTCTAAGCTGTTTACCAGTACTCGTGTGCGGGTCGGTTTCAACTCTTTTATGGCCCTGAAAAATCACATTAGTTTGCCAGACTTTCTAACGTAAGAACACACAGAGAAACTAATAAGGACTGAACTAACCGCTTTTATATAGCTAGGTACATTTTCATATAGAGTTATTTCTAAATAATTGTTTAAGATGTATTGGGTTGATATTCAGAATTGTTTGCGTAACAGTTACAGCTTAGTTGGGGAAATATTAAGTCAAAGCACTGTGAGTACCGGTGGGTCGATCGTCTCTGAGTGTAGGTTGGGAAAATATATCCTGAACTGAGAATTGATCTGTTCGTTGAACCATTAAATTCCAGTATTTTAAGTAGGCAGAGTAGGAGAAGACACCGCGTTATGTGGCGTCTGATCAGGTATACACTACTTACCAAAGCCCCCCCCCCCCCCCCCCCCCTGCACGAGCACCGCCCAGAATTTACTTTTTACACTGCACCTCTTAGGTACTATAAACAACCAGTCCCTCGATTTTTTTAATTGTCAGCAACAATAAACAGCAGGCGTGAAGTTTCTGTATTAGAGAATGCCTCGTACACGAGCCCAGTCCAGATTTTCTTTGTGTCGATTGATAAGTCAATGACCCCGTACATGAGTCCAGTCTAGATTTTACGTTTTACACAGCCCTCTGATGGCACAGGGAGAAGACTCAACACTGCTGCCTGGGTTTTGTTCATAGCCAGCAATAGTCACGCGGACAAAAACAACCAACAGAAACACTGCTTTATAACGTAGATCGTGGGTACTCGTTAAATCGCTTCATTATAAGAAAAGTATTCAGTGAAAAAATAAATAAATAAAATAACGTTCTTGGTGTTGTACTGGAACCATTTTCCTTCAAGACATTACGCAAACACGCCTATACAAATACATTGCCACTTTTATCGCCGAAAACATGAAGACTTTAAGATGAAAAATTGTGATATTTGTCTTATTTCTGTTCAAAATATAGATTGTGGGCACTCGTTAGAACCGCCTCAAATATAGATTGTGGGCACTCGTGAAAACCGCCTCATCGAGGCGGTTCTAACGAGTACCCACAATCTATATTTTAGAGCAGAAATAAGAAAAATAAGGTATACCCCCCTGACACCCCAGTTTTACTATATAAAAGTGGGGTTCAAGTGGGTTAGAAATTATATAGGCGTGTTTTCGTGATGTTTTCCAAATTATTAACGTATCATTTGTTAATGTGTTTATTCGCCTTCTGTATACACAAATATCCAATCATCTCAACAGATTTATAATATTTCATTGATACTGCTTAGCCTCATATGCAAGACAATATGCACTGATATGTGCTTGAAAAGTTATTACATGTACATGTATATCTCCTGTTTGAAATACCGAGGGAGGTACATGTAGAACAATCCGATAACGGATTTAACCTCCCCCCCCCCCATGTTTATTAATACCACATTTCAAATAGGAGAAATGAATAATCTCTATATTACATGCACTTCCATAGACTTTAAGGACCGAATGGATCTTGAATTTTGGGTCTGAATTTCCGTTCAGTTGACGGCTCATGTTAACGGTTCAATCAGCGTAGTGTTACAGAAGCTGGGTGGAAGAAAAACTGGATGGCCGCCATTTTGAAAGCGCTTTCTACAGTTTTGAACATAAACAGAAGAAACAAAGTGTTTCAGTGATAAAACGCATGTCCATGTTTTCTTTTGTTTAAGAGTTGCATCCGACCCAAACTTCACTCATTCTGATAGTCTGTTGATGTCTTCCCAGACACCATTGCAATGACGTCATGAATGACGTCGACGAGACTGAAACTTTCCCGCATTTGAATATAACGGTTTTATTGCAAAAGCGGTATCTTGTATCTTGTACATAAAGTAGTGCCAGTTAAAGAGATTTATTTCTCCGGCTAAGAGGAACTATTTCTTCTCAGCAAAAAGGAAAATACCAAAATTATGTCTGGTAGAAATCATAGTATTTCTCTGTTATGCATGTAATATAACATTTTATCCAACTTCTCCTTTGCAAACAGTGTAGATCCATCGAATGCTTCTGCTGATCAGGATCCACACTGCCATAGTTTCTCATCTCTCGCATTTTCTCGCTCAGTCGCACCACTGCATCTGAGCTACTGAATAAGGACGATCGGCGTGACGTCACTTCCGCTGAGGTCCGCCATTTTCGGAGGTACAAACAAAGGTATTCTGCTATATAACCTTACCAAATGTACACAAGAAATAATTTCAATCAGTCCCACACCTCTGACAAAGACTAACTCTATATTATTGATCCGTATATTTCCTTTTATTTCTAATGATTGTTGATAAAAAGTCAGACACATTTTGCTTTAAAACTGTTCAAAAATGATCAAATTTTAGCAATAAAAACCGAAGCTTTCACCTCAACCAAATGAGAAACTGGCGGGAAAGATATCCATTCTTTGTTTCTTTTTACTGAAGAGTTCCCTGCCGACTGTCCTTATAACAGTGATTCAGTGCAATGTTTTTAAACAAAGTAATTTGTTCATTCTAGCTGTTAATGCAGGCCCGTACGCAGGAGTGACAACCCCCACCCACCCCTCCTAATTTGGAAAATTATCTCAAATTCATGCAGTATTTCACATTCTGCAAATTACCCGGAATTCGCACCCTCCCCACATTTTATAGAGTCTGCGTACGGACCTGAATCATGTTCTAAAATGAAAATGTTGCTGTATGTATGGCGAACAGTGCTGGTCCTGATCAGACGCGATGTACTGTCTATCCGATTTGGGTCTATGTTGTATGTCTAATAACGATACCACCTATAAAAGTTTTGCTCCTAAATATTCCTAGGTTCTAAGATATGTTATAAGCAGAAGTGCGAAAAGTTACGTTATATTGTCTTTTTTTGTCGGCTTAGCATAATATATGTGCAAAAGTCCATTTCTTTCTAACAATTTTATTAATAGTATTTTCCGAAAGTCGTCGCGTGAGAGCGCGGGCTATATTAAGATACTGTTTTTGTTTTCCTTTCATGACGGAGGCAGCCTGGCATTCGCCTGACCTATTTCGTTTGATCCTTAAATGCTAGTATTTAAGCAAACAGTGTAGTCCTGAGCAGCCGGCTGAGCAGACGCCACATTCCGCGCCACATTCTGATCTTGGCATTCAGTGTTTGCGAAACCCAGCACACGATTCCTTACCAGACTCTATAGATAGCTCTGACTTACATGTAACATCGACAAAAATAGCGCGACGTTTTCTATTTATAATGATAATATTCGTTTCCCCAAATCATTGATTGTCACGTGGGCAACATCATTATTTTTTATTTGCCTTTTAGTAACTTTGGGTCGATTGTAAAACAATCGACCCCAAAACAGGTGTTGAATCTTTACATTTCTGATACAGGTTTAAAACTACATGTAGTGGCATGTTTTAGAATTCGCTTTTTTGCCTTATTCTCGATCATTGGAGGTCCGCTAGAACCGCCTCAGTGAAGCCATTCTAAACTTTCTTTTTAGTAGAGTTACAATACTAATCTTTATTTCTGCAATCCCAACTTTTTATTATATAAATCATTGCCTTCTCTTCTACTTAACAGCAGTGCTCACTGCAAGGGTGTTAGTGTAATGTACGCACTATAACAAAAACGAAAAGTCCGTGAAATGAACACTCCTTCAAACCCACTTTGTATAGAGAAAACTGGGGTTATAGGGGTACACATTATTTTCTTATTTCTGCTCCAAGACATAGGTTGTGTATAAGAATCGCCTAGCAGAGGTGGACCTAACGAGTGCCCACAACCAATGTTTGCAATATAAATAAGAAAAAATATCAAGGATTTTCATCTGAAAAGAAGCCATTTTGGAGATGTGAAAGAATGCACTGTGTCGCACGGGTGTATTATCGTAATGTTTTGAGGAATAATACCCCTTGCACACTCCACATTTTCTCTCAATAAAGTAATGTTTACAGAGGTGTATATTTCTTTGACTTTGTAACGTGATGGGAATGTCAAGGAATAAACTTTTTGTTTTTCAGAAAAACACAAGGTCTGCATAAAACCGATCAGAAAAAGCAGAATGCGGTAAAAATTCATTCCTTTATTATAAGCTGCATTTATTACGATGATTTACATATTAGGTGAAAGTAGATTCATTTAGGTATTTGGATTCTTATTCCTGTCGGTGTTGCAGAGTAATTTTCTATAAATAATCGAAGAGAAACCATCAGACAGCTTTACAATTCTGTGATGTATATTCATTGACCTACAGTAGCGCTGGGACAAATCACGTGATCAGCCATCAACTACAATTGTCCGTTTTTAAAATAGAAGTCTGTGTAGCTGTCTACTTCTTTGGGTAAATAAAACATGTTACTGTGTGGAAAACTTTAGGTAAAAACATGTAACTAAGACTTCTAACCCGAGACGCCGTTCTACGCTTTTGGTAAACATGAAACCAAATCTTCGGATTTGAGACGTCTGTATATATATAATGTAATAGACAAACGGAGATTGAAGCTGGATATATGTAGTATTCATTTAGCAATGGGCAGAAAAGGTTTTGGAATTCGTAGGCACTAATACTACTAATACATTGAGACTATTAAACCGCATAGGAAAACTGACGTAAAATAAACATTTACATTAGTTTAGCCTAAGTCAGACTTTGAAACAGTTCCCAAACGATGCACAAAATAAGTCATATAATGGACTGAACGGTACAGAGCAGTTAAGTTTAATTTGAAACACTTTCGAATAAATGAATGTTTAAACGATCGAAATGTTTTCATTGATTTAAGCAAGTTTTAACATTTTATAATGTGCAGATATTCTTGTCATTTGCTTGTGTGTTTTTTTTATAAATGACAGAAAAAAATGGTGGCTTTTTTATATTAATCTTCGCGAGAATCTATCCGCTATTATTATAACCACCCAAGTGAATCATTTTTCGTGGCAGATCTAGTTTTAGTAAGTACTTACATTACGTTAAATTTAGCCAAAAGATACTTTTGTGTAAAGACAAAATCTAGTCTATAACAATACAATCCAAACAATATACACCTTCGCATGTAATAAGTCATTCAGTTTACAGAATTATCTAGAAGCAACTTCTAAAACATTTTTAAATTTTATATGACTGCACATCTCTCACCGAATCATGCTTTATTATTGATTTTGTAACAATGTGATTATTATTGCTAAATAAGAGTACCAATAAGCTATTCTAAAAATGCTTTGTTTTTCTTTTAATTGCAGACAATTAAAATACTTTAGACAACAAATAGTTTCAATATTTTTGTATTTATTTATTTGTTCTACAAATAAACTGCTGGTGAACTGATTATCTTATGTGTTTTAAAAATAATCCAAAACCCAAAGTTTAGAAAAATTGCCAGCCCACGTATTGGATTCCTTTTTTGAAGGAAGCCAACTTGTTTCTTGCTATTACTATAACACACCCGTGCGGCATAGAGCATTGTTTCACATCTACAAAATGGCTTATCTGTGCTATTTTTCTTATTTATACTGCAAACTTAAGCTGTGGGAACTCGTTAGAACCACCTCATTGTGGCGGACCTTATGAGTTCCTGCAACCTATGTCTTGGAGCAGAAATAAGAAATATAATGTACACCCCGTAAACCCCAGTTTTCTGTGTATAATGTGGGGTTAAGGACTGTTCATTTCACAGACTTGTTCACGGGAGGTTTGCGCAACTAGGTCTCACAAAATGTCCTCTGCAGATTTGCGATAAGAAAATGCACTTAGGCTCGCCGGAGCCTGTGTTGGTCGCCCATGTCGTAAGGACCCGTTTTCAATGGGCTGGCTCATTTTGCCTACATTTTTTTTCTGGAACTTCCTTGCAACCTTTGTACGTAGAAAAAGTTGATAATAAAAAAAATTCTGAATAACTCTCAGTTATTTTTTCTTTGAATGTTTGCCATTTACCGTGTTGACCCTTTGTTTTCGGACAGGCAGGTCTGAGCAAATAGTGTAGACCAAGATGAGAAACCGCAGGATGCGGCGTCTGATCAGGATCTTTACTGTTTGCAACTCATCCAGCTATTTTTAGACACAACATCGGGTAATTAATTGTTCAAACGTTAAGGAGTAAAAAAAAAAAAAAAAAAAAAAATACGGTAAGGAGTTGAGGTGTGCGAATATTTAGGATTAATAGAGTATTCTTGAACTTTCCGCCTGTTGCGTAAAAGATCAGCTCTAGAAAGTATCATGAAGCGGACTTGTTAGTTTGTTTGTTTGTATTGAAGTTTAACAACACTATTTTACGTCATTTTTTGGGGCCGGTCAGTTTTCCTATTCACACTTTCCTGGGTAAGCTTATACGTAAGCGTTAACCAGTACAGTGCACATTCTTTCGCCAAAAACTGACAACTGCCCTTCTTGAATCAGCGGAAGGGAGAGAATGACCATAGATAAGATTTCATGATCAATCTCCATGAACGAATATTGCAGACTCCGGCAGGTATCGAACCCGCGTCCTCCTGATCACCAGTCAGACGCGCATTCGACTGAGCTACCGAGGCCGGCTGACTTGTTAGTAAAAGTAATGTTAAAAATAACTTCAACCAGAGATAATAAAGCCAAACAAATTCGCAGAAATTTTATGGCGTTAATCGTGAGATCTTCTCATTAATTCGTCAGTCAAAGAATAAGAAGGCATTAATCTTGACAATAACGCCCTTATAATGGTCCGAATAGGATCAACCCTTTTTATTAGTGTGGTCACTGACAATCAATGTTTTGTTTGTTTGAATTGATCTTTAATGTCCCCAGAAACATTATTTAGGTCATTTTGGAGACTTTGCTTCCAATTTTGTGGGACTTTTACCCGACAATGAGATGAAATGACATCTCAAGCCCTGTCGCCTAATGAAACCAAAAGGCTTATATGCATTGGACAGTCCGACTCACACCACTTTGCCTGGGCGGGCTTATTTACCAGTACTCATGTGTGGCCAGTTTCAGCTCTGCGTGGAAGCATCATGCAGCCCTATCTATTTCTCCAAGCCCCAATGGGCGGGGCGTTGGACATGTGTATTTGGATAGGCATTGCACAGGCCTAAACACAAGAAATCTATTTATGCTTTATGCAACATAAAATAATGATAAAACAAACATACACCACTTAAACTGGAAATTGGTCCGATGTGGAGAGGCGTATTTTCAGTCATTTTGTACAGTTTTCTTTAGTGTTTGGGGACAACTTTCCGGTGTTCTGGTTTGCTTTCTTAAACACCAATATCATACATTGTGTCGTCACGTGATTAAGTCCGTGAAATGGACCCCCCCCCTACTGAACCCTACTTTATATAGAGAAAGCTGCTTTTTACGGGGCTTTCGTATCTTTCGTAGTTCTGCTCCAAGACATAGGTTGTGGTCACAACCTATGTTTGCAATACAGTAGACTCTCGTCACACACACACACACACACACACACACACACACACACACACACACACACACACACACACACACACACACACACACACACACACACACACACACACACACACACACACACACACACACACACACTATCTCTTTTCTCCCTTTCTCTGGGAGACAACACAAAATGACCCACAAGGGTTGACGTGTCGTTAAACCCCAAACAATCAATCAATCAATCAATCTTACTCACTAGGCCACGCAGGCCGTACACCTATTGATAAGTCATCATGCTAACAAGTCCGTGAATTGAATACCCCTCTAAACCCTAGTTTATATAGAGAAAACAGGTGTTTACAGGGGTATACAATACATTATTTTGTTTTTTTTTATGCTCCTAGACATAGGTTGTGGGTACTCGTTAGCACCGCCTCAATGAGGCGGTTCTAACGAGCACCCACAACCTATGTTTGGAGTGTAGATAAGCAAAACTAGCACAACGATTTGTTGTAAAATGTAGCCATTTTGGAGATATGAAAGAATGCACTATGGCACACGGGTATGTTGTCGTATTGCAGACATTACTATTGTTTAAAAAGTTGCCTTCCCCGAAGGTGTATCCATTCCAATTAACCCATACATGACAATGGAATCTTCCAAATAATTGAATTTGGAGTGGTCCATTATTTAGAATAGGGATGTCAGGTTTGTTTTGTTTTGTGATAAGTTTTACAAAAATTTATGTTATTTGAGAAAACAGTGTAGACCCCGATCAGACGCCGCGGTCTTTGGCGTCTGTTCTGGATCCACACTGTTTGCTTATGTCCCACAAAAATGGACGCTAGGAGTATACGGATTAAGAAGGGGCCAATTTAAAAATAGGTGATCTTTTTAAATTTACACGGTTATCCAAAATAAAAAGGTATAATCAATATACAATGCGGTGCGAGACGGTCCGTCCTTGCTTATAAACCCTATTGGTTTCATTCGGCGACAGGGCTTGAGATGTCATTTCATCTTAGTGTCGGGTAAAAGTCTCACAAAATTGGAAGCAACGTCTCCAAAATGACCTTCACAGTGTTGACGGGGACGTTAAACTTCAAATCAAACAAACAAACAAAACAAAATATCAACAAAATATCAGAAATAAACCGCGACAGAAGAACCGCCCTGGAACAGTAAGTAAAAAGTAATTTCACTGTGGGGTGGTCGGTGTGTATGTTGGGGGTAGATTTTTACGTTGCCACAATCCTCGGCCATGGGTCTGTCGCGGCTAAGACAAATAATTTGTTCAGACCGCACGAATTCTTTCTGACTCATCAGTGCTACATCTCCGAGAACATAAAAATCAAACGGCTACAGAGATGAAACAACGATGAGGACTCAACAGCATGAAATAATTGAAATGCTGCAGCAAAAGAAAACCAGCAGTTATACTTCAGTGGGCCCGACCAGGTACCAAGCGACATTACCTAAAAATTTAAGTAAGTCTTCATGCTGGAGCCGTCATAGAATCTGAGGCCTGATCCGCCGGGGGAACGGAATTATCATTAGATTAACTACCATGCTTACAGTCTGTCGTACATGTATAACGTTTATTTGAACCCAAACTTTTTTATATCGGAGAAAGATTTTACGAAATTTAGAACTGAAATCACTGCAAGCATATATTTTTCTGAATTTATTTACCATGTCACCATAAAATTTGGGTTCCGATAGGCCTTGTTGCAGAAGAGATTTAAGTCCAACATTGAATTTTAAAAATTTATCAGAATTACGTCTAGAAAACTTGAAAAAAAAAACTAAACTTTTCGTAGTTTATGATACCGATAACCCTGATTAAGAAGTTTAGCAGTTAACAATTTATTACGAGTACTGAAGTCAGTTGTATGACTAGACACTCTGGTAAATCGAAATAATTGCGAAATATAAACAAAATATGATGTCGCACGAGGAACATCGCCATCCAAGAAAGAAAAGTTTAAAATTTCATAGTCACCAGTTTGTCATACATTTTGCAGGAAACAACCCCATCTACAATAGATAAATGTAAATCCAAAACGGGGCTTCGGTATCAGAAGAATTTTGCTTTATTCAACTGAAGTTCTGGAGGGTAAATTTGACTGTGTTTAAAGTTTGAAAGGCTTGTTTGGCGAATTCGATTTGTTTGATACGAGTGGACGGACATCAGTGTTTGGAGTCAAGCGTGTCGATTTAGTTCGACAAAGTTTGATCGTGCGGACAAAGCCTCAGTCGGACAGCATAACGTGTATTAACGTACATTAGTGAATCACAGCTAATTAACATTGTATCGCTAGAGGTCGCAACACTATACCACAGCATTGAGTACTTCTGTCCTATACCGTTAGGAGACATGGGGTGCAGAAAACCCACAAAACAGAACAATTTAAACCTTTTCAATAAGCTTTTAAAAGCAGATTTTGTCTTAATTTTGGATGGTCTTAATAGCAGCATTTTACTGTATTTTATAATAGGTTAATAATGAGCATTATCTGATAATAAACAAAATAGATGAATGGTAAAGTCAAAAGTTATATGTTGTTTGTTGTGGTTTTACGGTCCAGTCAATCGCTAAGATAATGTCGGGCCGGTCAGTTACATTCACTGTTCCCAAACAGGCCTAGCTCCTCGAAGCGGTTTACCAGCTTAGTAAGATCGCACCCGACAGTGACTGGACAGCGGCTGACGGTGGATCAACGGCCGAGTCCTCAAGCAACCGTCCATGCCAAGAGATGTGGCATAATAAAAAAGAAAGATGGTCAGAGTAGAAGAAAAAAGAAACAACAACACTATAACAGCCGCCATTTAGCATCTGCTGCAAGCACAACTTGCCATTGCTCTACTGAAGGCAAAACAATAGATTGCCCCGGTACTGAGAGTTACACAGCACCTTTATACCGACGCAACACGAAAACACACCCGTGCGACATAGTGCATTTTTACATCTCCAAAATTGTTATTTTTCTGATGAAAATCCGAAATATTTTTCATATTAATACTGCAAATATATATTGGGGGTGCTCGTTGGAAACGCCTCATTGAGGTGGTTCTTAGGAATACCCACAACCTATGTCCTGGAACAGAAATGAAGAAAATAATGTGCATGTACACCCCATAAACCCCAGTTTTCCCTAAATAATGCGGGGTTTAGGGGGTGTTCATTCCACGCACTTATAACATGATGCAACCTCCGACACAGCCCGAATTATAGGGGTAACTATACAGAGCGACGGAACCGTCTGTGGCTCCCTAAACACAGTTCATGTATTGAATACATGGTACATAAAATAGCCGATCTCTATATAACCTAGCTGTTGGTGGAATGTTAAACCAAAAATATAACAGCCCCATGACTGCATATTTTGACTGTTGTATTGACGCTACTACGCTTCTTATCTACTGTCCAAAAAATCTGGTTGTTCATATAATTTTAGATCAACGCGGGATATAAACAGCCATTCCAGTTGTCTATTGATTCGAATAAGTCTTAGCTCTTCATTACAAGAATGACAGAGCTGACCCTTGGTTGAAGGTGTATTATTAGCGAAGTCGGACATACCTTAAACGCATTCTCATGTCATAAATATAATTTTCTATAAAGGCATGCAGTAGAAAATTATATTCAAATCTAAGTCTATATACAGCCATTGGCTAAGGTTACTATCAAACAGATCTGTTAATTTATCTCGAATATTGACAGGCATTTGCCTTTCAGCTGGACGGAGCAACCTGGAGCAAAACAAGTGCTGACCACTGAGGCGTTAAATTGCGGTGTTATCAACAAGCTGTAATGGACAGTTAGCTTCTTCTTATATCCTCTGATGAGCTATTTTCAGTCTTTTATCAATTTTTATGGAAGACAACCATATAATCATTACTTCTCTTTCTTCGCTAGTGCAATATATGCGCAATGTCCTTATACACTATTATTCCGACCAAAGAAAGAAACCAACCATTTCAACACCGTTGAACAAGTCCGTGAAATGGACACCCCGTTAAACCAAATTTATATAGAGAAAACTGGGGTTTTGGGGGGGTATGCACTATTTTTTTTTTTTTTGCTCCAAGACATAGGTTGTGGGTACTCGTTCTAACCAACACACACAGCCTACGTTTGCAGTATTGATAGATTTTCTGGTGCAAAACATCTCGACGATACGACGTCTGGTTGAGTACGACATTCCGTCTCTGTAACGTTTCGTCGAATATAACGTTTGGTCGAAAAAAATATCAAGTACGACAATCCGTCGAATAATTCTACTGAGAAAAAAAGCTTAAGAAATCAATGAACCGATCAAAGATCAACAGTGTTCACGCTTGCTGAGTGAATGGTCCGGTATTGTTATGGTGCAGGAGGTTTGTTTGTTGATAAGTATTTTCATGCATCGCAATAATTTCCCGCCAATACACTGTAAATAAACAAATAAAACATCTTACCCGACATTGAGATGAAATGACATCTTAGCCCCTGCCGCCCAATGAAACCAATATGATTTATAAGCATGGACGGGCCAACGCGCACCGCTTTGCCTTGAAAGGCTTAGATCCTCTAAGCGGTTTACCAGTGCGGGTCGGTTTCAGCTCTGCGTGGAAGCATCATGCAGCCCATTCATTTCTTCAAGCCCCGATGGGGCGGGCCGCCAACCATTTCATCTATTACGAAAACACACCTTTACAAATACTTTGTAAGCTTTATCGCGGAAAAAAATGAAAATTTTAAGATGAAAAATTGTGATATTTTTCTTATTTCTGCTCAATTTTGAGAAGAAATAAGAAAAAAAGGTTTACCCCTGAAAACCTCAGTTTTACTATTTAAAAGTGGGGTTCAAGGGTGTCAGAATTATGATAGCGTTTTTTCGCGATGCACGTGAACAAGTCCATGAAATGATCACCTTATACCAAAATTATTTGCGGAAAACTGGGTTTACGGGTGTATTCACTATTTTTCTTCCTTTTGCTCCAAGACATGGGTTGTGGGTGCTCGTTAGAACCGCCCCATTGAGGCGGTTCTAACGATAACCCACAACCTATGCTTGCAGTATAGATAAGAAAAAATATCACATATTTTTACCGGAAAATAACCGTTTTGGCGATATAAAAGATTGTACTATTTCATAAGGATGTGTAATCGTATTATGAAGCTGGAATTCCAGTAAACCCCTTAGTGACCAATATAATCTCCCACCCAGTAGATTTGGAGAGTCCCAGTTACAATATAAGAGAGCCAGGCTTCTTTTATTGGTAAAAAGTTTAACACCATACTTCAAGCAAACAGAGAAGACACTGTTCAGACGCCGCCTTCTGCGGCATCTGATCATAATCTTCTCTGATTGCCCATATCCCATGTTTGTTGCATAAGACCATGTGTGGGCGAAATTGATAGGCTTTTAACTATATAACTAGAAATAAATGACGTAAATAAAAGAACTCGTTATATCACCGCATCATCGAATCAAAAGAATACATTTGATAAGTTTTTTCTTCAGCCTTGAAATATTTTCATGACAACTATATAGAGCTAATGAGGCTTTACATGTATTAAGGGTTTATTATCTTTGCATCCCGGATAAGCATTATGGTTTGTTGCGAACTCTTGGAAAAATCTTGGTGGTACGGCAGGTTTATTTTTCGGTCAGCTTTTCTATTCTTTCATCGCGAAAATACACCTATATAATTTTGACTCGCCTAAACTCCACTTTTATATAATAAAACTGGTTTTACAGCGGTGTACATTATTTTTCTTATTTCTGAAATAAGAAAAATAATGCAAGAATTTTTTATCTGAAAATTTTCAGTTTTTGATGGTCAAGTTTTCAATTTTGAATAGGCGTATTTTCGTAATGTATGTAATCTTGGTGGCGCAATAGAATGCGTGTCTGATTTTAGATTATGAGATCCCTGCCGTGTTGGCAACATTCTTGCGCGGAGGCTGATAATGAAAAATGTTCTACGGTAATTTTCTCCCCTTTTCGCTGACTCAAGAAGGGCAGTTGTCAGTTTCTGAAGAAGAAATGTGCAATGAATAAGTTAACCACTAATGTGTTAGCCAATCCAGAAACAGTGTGGTTCGGTAATAGAATTCTGAACAATACACTATACAACAGTATTTCTCCCTAACAGAGATATTTATGCATACACAGTATTGCGATATAAGCAAATCCCTGGTGATTTCGGTAAATAGAATGTTAGGCCGGATTCTTAGATTGGACATTAAAGTTAAAGTTAAATCGGGCCGTCCCTGCATGTAAACCTTATTGGTTTGTATGGGCGATAGGGCCCGAGATGACACTTCATCTCAATGGCTGGAAAAAGTCCGCAACGTCTCCAAAATGACCTAAATATTGTTGAAGTGGGGGCGTAAAACATCAAAACTTCATTTCAAACAAGAACAGTCTTTCATTCATTACACAATGTACTACTAAGCGTAATTACACACGTCATTCATAAATCGGCAGCTCATGTATTCCATGTGACCACATGCGAGGCAAATCTGTGAACGAGAGGGTAATGATTTATTATTATTATTATCATTATTATTGAACACTCAATTGTAGAATGAGGTAAAGGGAAAAAGAGAACTTTCAAATATTTTGAATTAACAGTATCATAGTATATGTTAATGGCGACTACAAGCCACGCAACGTGAAGAATATCGCCAGGCAACATCCGAAACAACGTCGATTTCGCTCTCAGCCAGCAAATCGACGCTAACCTAACGTCTATCTAACATAATACTTTCTTGGGGGTACCTTTTCTTAAAAAGAAAAGAAAACCGGGGCAGTATAATGTCATAATCCCAAAGAGCCCCGAAGTCCCAGAACAACGCCCTTGCCGAAACGAAATATAAGGCAGTTGATAAGGGATCGAGTGCTAAATATAATGTGCTCTGATTTGGATTCTTGAATTCTTTTATAATTGCTGTTGTGAACCTTTAAAACTGCGTACAGACATACAGAAAAAACTAACTTGATGATTTAATATATGCGTGCGTACGATACGTGATCATTTGCACCCCCCCACCCCCGGCCCATCGGGGCTTGAAGAAATAGATGGTCCGCATGATGCTTCCACGCAGAGCTGAAACCGAGACGCACACGAGTTACGGTAACCGCTTAGAGGATCTAAGCCTGTCCAGACAAAGCGGTGCGAGTCGGACAATCCATGCTTACAAACCCCACCGGCCTCATCGGGCGACAGGGCTTGAGATGTCATTTCATCTCAATGTCTGGGAAAACTCCCACAAAATTTGAGGCGACGTCTCCAAAATGACCTTTTACAGTGTTAACGGGGATGGGAAACCTCAAAATCAAACGATACATCATCTTGCCAGGGAGAAAAAATAAAAATAAAATAGCTAGCTATTTTGACAAGATGTTTTGTGCATAATAACAATTTAAGCTAAACTTCAATGCCATGCAGATCACTGAAAACACTCATATGATATGAGAAATGTGCAATGAATTAGTTAACCACTTATGTGTTAGCCAACCCAGGAAAAGTGGTGTTCGGTAATTGAATTCTGAACAATACACAATACAACAGTATTTCTCCCTAACAGAGATATTTATGCATACACAGTATTGCGATATAAGCAAATCTCCGGTGATTTCGAAAAATAGAATGTTAGGCCGGATTCTTAGACTTGACATTAAAGTTAATATAGTTATGAATAATTGACATTAAAACTACCACAACAACCTATAAGACATTTTTTAGAATGCTATATTACGATATTAGCAGTGGTTTTAGTAAATTTGTAGTGATTTCAGTAATCGTATTTAATAGAATGTATGACCACATTCTTAAGCCTGACAGTATATGATGATATATTTATATATAAAAAAAATAAATAAATAAAAAATATATATTACTCATTAATACAGATAGTTTGGCATACAATATATTATGACAGGATTGGTGATTTCGGTGAAATCTGTGGTAATTTCAGAAATCGTCCCATCACGAAAACAAGCCTATATAATTTTTACCCCCCCCCCCTCGAGCCCCACTTTTATATAGTCAAACTGGGGTTTACAGGGGTAAACCTTATTTTTCTTATTTCTGCTCTAAAATATAGATTGTGGGTACTCGTTAGAACCGCCTCGATGAGGCGGTTCTAACGAGTACCATAATCTATATTTTGAGCAGAAATAAGAAAAATATCACAATTTTTCATTTTGATTTTTTCATTTTTTGGCGATAAAGGTCACAATGTACTTGTATAGGCATGTTTTCGTAATGCGTATCACCGTGTCATACGCCTCCACATTTCTGAGCTCAGCAGAAATAATAAAGTATAATTATGCGAGATATTGCATGCCAACTACAAAGAACTTAATTAGTTTTACCAATTATTAAAATATGTTATTCAAGGTGATTTTGGTAATTGATATGGGGATTTCGTTAGATTTCGGTGATTTCACTAAATCGTCTGACTGAGATTTGCTTATGTGCCAAGTCAGACTGTTTTTAAAAGCTGTACTTGTTACATGTATGTCTCTCGTAACAGACTGTCAAAATCACATGTTTCATTCAGAATTTAACAACTCGCTGAGTCATCGAATTTGCAGTTTTCTGATATAAAAGACATTGCTTCAATTTACTCAAAAATACTCTTTTCATGATATTCAAGAACCCAGGCTTTCAGATAGAACTGTCACAAATTTACTTCATAAGCCGGACAAAGTGGGTGGGGTACTTGAAAGATCGATAATAAATTAAAGTTGTTTTCTAGCTTTTAATGATGGTAATTGTGCAAGAAAAGTGACTTGTTCAACAAAGCTAACATTAGAAAAAGTTCAGAAAACAGTTTCCCACTGTTGTAGAAATAAAACATTGGCATATCTAGGCAGATTGACCATTAAACTGGGAAGAAAATCGGAAGGAAGACCAACATCCTTTCAAACTCAACAATCGCCGAATCAGGCAAGCCGACCGTGACTTTCACTCGCCAAACGTATTCTACGCTCGCATTGGCGAGTTGGCAAGCGCTAATCTCGATCCTTGCTACATATAAAATATAGAGGCACTTCTGGCAAGTGGCTGGTGTAAGTATAGGGAAAGGACTGTGGTTTTGATAAACTGTATCTGCATTACGATGACGCAACCGTGTAGTGCATTTATCACATCTCCAAAATGTCTACTTTGCTGATGAAAATCCGTGATATTTTTGTTATAAATGCTCAAAACATAGCTTGTGCTGCTCGTTAGAACCGCCTCATTGAGGCGATTCTCACCAGTACCCACAACCTATGTTTAAGAGCAGAAATAAGAAAAACGATGTATGCTTCCGTAAACCCCAGTTTTCTCTATATAAAGTGGGGTTTAAGGGGTCTTCGCTTTACGGACTTGTTTACATGATGGGTCTATGCGGGCCAACGAATCGATGCCTATGTGACCCTCTTTCCCTAGGTTTAGGTGATTCCAGTCACATACAGTTTATTCCATCAAAGTTTCAGTTACATAACACCCATTTCGTTAAACGAAAAACCTGTTTAAATGACTGGTCACATATCAAAAGCCAGATAACACCCTAATTAGACCATCAAAAAGTCACATAACCAACAATTCGTTAGAAAGTCCGGCTACCCACTTTCTGATAAGGCAAGAACGAATATCCGTAATAGGGATTCCAAGTACAGTAAAATTCATATATTAAGACCACTACCAAAGGTGTCTTTGTTAGGAGACACTGTGTGTAGAACAAACAAAGAAAGGATAACTGAAACCTTCTCAATTAGGTTTAAAAAGCAGATTCAGTCTTGATTTTAGGTGGTCTCAATAGCGGAATTTTACTGTATATTTCAAAAGCAGTTTGGCAAACAGTGTACATATGTACCACATTAACCGTATGTATTCGGACAGATACATGTAGTCCCTAACATCTCATCAGAGTCTACAGTGTTTGCCACTCATCCAGCTACATGTAGTTTCAGACAAAGTTGTACTTGTTCAAATTTAAAAATAAGTGCAGTACTGAGTTTTTAGGGTATTTTGAAACGGAGCCGTTTCGTTGCAATCTTCATCGTTGACACATTATCGGCTTTGGCCTACACGGACCAGATAAACTTGACGAAACTCCACGCCTGTTCAAACATAATGACTATTTTACCACCAAAAAGGATTTTGGTAAAATTACATCAAGTAAGCTAACTGGTTGAAAGTCAAAAATTAGTGGCTAAACAGAGTTATTCAGGAGGAATGGGTTAAAGTTAAAACTTCGCAGGTCTGACGGTGGAAAGCAACAGCCTTGGTGTTCCCTCAGCTGAAATGTCCACCTCCTCGTAGTCTCTGGTGGGTTTGAAGGTGTGCATAAGCGCATAGTTTTGTGATCTGGTAGATTCAATATCATCTGAGGTCGAACGTATAGAGTTCGTTCCATCAGCATAAGTTTTCGATTTAGTTGCTACACAGTCCTGTTCGGTCATTCTGTTGGAGTCGGTTCCAGTTCCATTTAAATGTTCATTATTATTCTCCTCCAAACTTGTATCAGAAGCCGGAGAATAAGCCCTTGGTGGAAGTGTCACACTGTATTTGTTCACAGAAGCATATATGTCCCTCTTAGGTTTGGGAGCAACCGTGGGCTTCTTTGGTTTTTGTACGGTACTGTATATATTATCCGGGAACGAAGCAGCGGGGCTGATAGGTCTGAACTCTACCCTGTTATCTGGAGTTACGACAGCATTGTCTTTCATATAAATATTATCCCCTGTTACACGTGCAGTATTTAGCATGTCTTGTGGGTCTTTATAATGCGAGCGGAATGACATATCCATATCACTCCCTGTTTTTGTGAGGCGACTTATCCCACTGTCCTGACTTGGCCGCCGGGTGTGTACTAATGCCCGTGTCTGTGTTCGTTTTGTCGGCAGCGTTAGCCCACTACGGCTAGGATTGTATAAATTATCAACACAGTTTCCTCGAAATCCAACTGTGTTGAACTTCAATGGCTTCTGAATGTATCTGCGTCGCCGACTGCCATTTTGTCCTTCAGCATTTTCAGATGACGTCAATTCCCTTATACTTTCAAGGCTGGTTTGGCTTCCTTTGTAACTTCCGTTTGATTTCATGCCTTGTTCTAAATACGCAGTTCTTATGTCAGGTACGCTTTTACCTTTCCTAATGTCTCCTGGGTCCAGTACAAGTGGAAGTCCACCTGACGCTGATCTACCGGAAGTGACAGACCTTCCGTTTGTTTTGCTGGAAACAGACGCAAAACCGGAAGTTGAGCTCTTGCTTGAGCAAATAGAACCTTTTTCATACTTGTCTAAGTCCAATGTTCCTTCCGGAAAACACATGGATTCAACAGAAGCATGTCGTCTAATAGGTGTAATCTGCACATCCTCGTCAAGTCTACTGTCACGTGCTTCAAGGCTCATTTGGCGCTTCTCGGCTAATTTTCTGGATTTCTCAGTTGACTGCCTGAAATTACAGCAAAACATAAATTGTTTCATTACGAAAACACGACCCTAATAGCGTTTATACGAATTGCCAGTCTGCCTACGTCACAAAATGGAAAAACCAATATCTTAATATAGCCCACGCGGTCACGTGATCACTTTCGGACAAACAATCAGAATCACAATGGCGACGAGTCTACCTTTTCCGTTTATAAAACTGTTAGAAACAGACGTTCCTGGGGGAAGATTGGTCTATGAAGCGGTGGACAAACATTCCAATATTCAGCTGATGAGGTGGTTAGAATGTGGGCTGCATGATGCTTCCACGCAGAGCTGAATCCGGCCCGCACACTAGTACTGGTGAACCGCTTAATAGAAGATCTAAGCCTGTCTAGGAACCGCGGTGCGAGGCAGACCGTCCATGCAAATAAACCCTTTTGGTTTCATGGTGCAACAGGGCTTGAGATGTCATTTCATCTCAATGTCGGGTAAAAATCCCACAAAATTGGAAGCAACGTCTCCAAAATGACCTTTACAGTGTTGACGGGGACGTTAAAAATCAAACAAACAAACAAATACTCGTAAGAAGCACATTGGCAATGTGCTTATAATGAATATCCACAAAATATGCTTTCATCGAGAAAGAAAGACAATGATTTATAGTTTTTATTCATATACTTTCCTTATTTCTCAATGAAAACATGTTGTGGGTACTCATAAAAAGCACTGTAGTGAGTTGCTTACCAGTACCCACAATATGTTTTCGTCACGAAATAAGAAAACTATTTTCCTGATACTCTTATCCAGACCTATAGTCTAGTTGTGATTTCTTTCAAGTGCAAAAAGTTACACATCTTCAGATGAACAATTGCTATTCTACTCAACACATGGGGTACTTGTCTGCCAGCATCCATGTGACATAGTGCACTATTTCATGTCTCCAAAATGGCTATATTTCTGATGAACATTTGTGATATTTGTATAACCACCTCAATGAGGTGGTTCAAACGAGTACCCAAAACCTCTGTCTTTGATTTGAGGTTTAAAGTCTCCGTCAACACTGTATAGGTCATTTAAGAGACGTCGCTTCCCATTTCTTGGTACTTTTACCCAACATTAAGATTAAATGACTTCTCAAGCCCTGCCACCCAATGAAACCAATCATGTTTATAAGCATGGGCTTTGCCTGCTCTAAGCAGTTTATGAGTAGTTTCAGCTCTTTTTGGAAGCATCATGCAACCCATCTATTTCTGCAAGCCCCGATGGGCGTGGGGGCGACCTCTGTCTTGGAACAGATATAACTTTAAGCAAAATAATACGTGTACCTCCATAGCCCCAGTTTTCACTATGTAAAGTGGGGTTTACAAGGGTATTCATTATGCCGAGTATTCACTGTTGGAACATGCATGCCTTTGCAAACATGGTAGGCCCAGATCAGACATACTGTACATTGCATCGGATGACTCAGATCAGGGTCGACACGGTTTACCATACATTCAACAACATTCTAGAACACATCAACAGGTAGTAGAATGGATTATGTGCTGAAGGGGCTCTGTATAGGGCCCATGTTATGCAGGGGGTGGCACCGAGTTGGGGTGGAAGGGAGACGGAGAGGATAAACAGGGAAGAAAGAGAGAGGAGGCGAGGAAACTTTCAGGAAAGGGGAAGAGACACCCCAACCCAATTTTTATATTTGAACTTTTTCACATTACCTCGGTTCCACATTTAATTGGGTCCGGATGCTCAGCAGTCGGCCCCTTTCCGCCAACAAAATGCAGAGAACATATATATGTGTCCTTCTTTACATCGTCAATGGTGAAATATTTCCGACCACACATCTGAATCCATCTTTTACACTTCTCGGATTCATTGTTTGGTTTAGGGAACCCATTTCCAAGGCCGATGAAGAAAATTTCGCAGTTTTTCTGCAGTGTTCAAGAGTCACTCTTGCAGTCGCCGTAACAGAAATGTTTCGTAGTCACCATGATTAAATTTTAACCTCTGGACATCAGAAAAAAGTCGTGAAATTCGCAACGAGTTACTAGTTTCGCCTGTAGGATAATGCATTACACGATCTCGGACACACAATGTTTGTCCGAAATCGATGACGTCACAGCAATTCTGCTGGTGCTAAAATTAGTGCCATCTATAAATAGCTCATTATTGGATTTCGTATAAACGCTATTGCGCTTAAGAGTCATCGCTCATATCCAATAAGCTACGGAGTTCCGTTACACCCGTGCGCTATAATGGTGTCGTTGATTTTGTTGTATTGGCGTTTAACGGCCCATTCAACACTATTTAGGTCATTTTTGAGCGGGTCAGTTTACCTAGCCACATTTATCCTGGACAGGCTTATACGTAAGCGGTTAACCAGTACATTGCACATTCTTACGCCAGAAACTGACAACTGCCCTTCTAACGCAAGGGATAAAATGACCGTAGAAGATATTTCATGATCAATCTCCACGAAAGAATGTTGCCAACCCGGGCAGGTATCGAACTCGCGTCAGACTTGCATCCTATAGAATATCTCTAGAACTAACAATGTTCGATATTTCTTCTTATTTCTAGTCCATATACAGATTGCAACGAGGCTGTCCTAACAAGCCCCTACAGTCTTTGTTTTTTGATGAAAATAAGAAAGTTAATGAACGCAACCGTAAATCCTACTTTTCTCTATATAAAGTGGAGTTTTAAAGAGATGTTTATTGAACGGACTTGATGGGAGCCGAAATGCTGAAGGCAATTTTTAAATAATGGAAACTGTTACAGCATTCGTATTATGTGAACAACTCCTTTTTAAGATCATGAACACACTTGAAACCCACTTTATATAAGGGAAAGTGGGATTTACATGGATATACATGCTTTCCTTATTTTTGTTCAAACGCATCACGTTAACAAGTCAGTACAATGAATGCCCCTACATTCTCGTATATAGGAAAACTAGGGTTTAAAGGGGTAAACATTATGTTTTAATCATTTCTACTCAAAATGATATTTTGTGGGTTCTCGTTAGAAATTGAGGCGGTTCTAACGAGCACCAACAATCTATGTTTGGACAAGAAATTAGAAAAAAAAATATGGCAATATTTCATCATAAATTATAACCGATAAACAAAAAAAAAGAAAAAAAAAGAAAAGAAAAGAAAAACAAAACAAACATTATCAACATACGTGTGTGTGTGTGTGTGTGTGTGTGTGTGTGTGTGTGTGTGTGTGTGTGTGTGTGTGTGTGTGTGAATTCGGGTTTAACGTCGCTTTCAACAATTTTTCAGTCATATCACGACGGTGGCTGGTTGCGACAGGGAGCTCAATGCTCACGTTTATAGTGCTGCCTCACTGAAGTATCATGTCCCAGACACATTTCATGATACCACACCCAGTCACATTATCCTGACACTGGATCAACCAGTCCTAGCTCTACCCCGTAAATTTGAGTGCCAAGCGAGGAGCAGCTAGTACCATTTTTAACGACTTTGGTATGTCGCGGCCCGGGATCGAACCCGAGACCTCCCGTTCCCCGGAGCGGACACTATACCAACTGAGCTATCGGGGCCGGTATCATCATACGTATGTGTTATCCTAATGCCACAGATTGAGGGTACTCGTTCATCATCAAGGCGGTTCTAACGAGCACCCATATTCTCAGTTTGGAGTAGAAATAAGTCAGATATCAAAATAAGGAATACTGTTACAACAGTCATTACATGAACAAGTCCGTGAAATGGATACCCTTGTAAACGCCACTTTATTTAGGGCATAGTGGGATTTGCAAGCGTATGTATACATGTTTCCCTTGTAGTTTGTTTGTTTGTATGTATTGGAGTTTAACGGCCCAGTGAACACTGTTAAGGTCATTTTTGAGCCGGTCAGTTCTTTTCTTGGACTGGCCTATATGTAAGCGGTTAACCGGTACAGTGCACATTCTTTCGCTAGAACTGACAACTATCCTTCTTGAATCAGCGGAAGGGAGATGACGACTCCCTTACCTTTAATGTAACGCATTCATTGTGTGTACTCGTTGGAACCTCCTAATTGAGGCCATTCTAACGAGTACCCACAATCTCTGTTTGGAGTAGAAATAAGGCAAATGTCAAACAGTTTCATCATACAAACGCTAGTTCTTCAGATATGATGTTTATTTGGTTGATTTGAAGCTTAACGTCCCCATCAACACTATTTTTATCATTACGAAAGACGCAATTAACACTCGGACGAATTATCGTACCGTAATATCATGTTAACAAGTCTATGTAAAGAACACCTTCTAAACCCCACTTTATATAAAGAAAACTGGGTTTTATTGGGGTATACATTATTTTTCTCATTTCTGCTCCAAGACATAGGTTATGGGTACTCGTTAGAACCGCCTCAATGAGGCGGTTCTAACGAGCACCAACAACCTATGTTTGCAGTGTATATAAGCAAAATATTACGGCTTTTCATCAGACAAGTAGCCATTTTGGAGATGTGAAAAGGCACTATGTGGCACGGGTCTGTTATCGTAATGATGGCGCGGTCCGTTGTGTCAATCGCAGCACTGACGGTTGGGTCGATTGTCTCTGAGTGTGTCCTGAACAAGGAATTAAATGTAACCCTTAAAGTCCTGTACTGTAAGTAAACAGTGTAGGCCCTGATCAGACGCCGCGTAGTGCGGCGTCCGATCTGGGTCCACATTGTTTGCCACACCCAACACATGATTTCCGTCCAGATACTATAGAAAACCCTCTTACGCAACACCCGAACCTCACAGTTATAAGAAAAGCGTGGAATTTGTCTATAAACAGCCGTTAACTGGATTTCCGACAATTCAGTGATAATCACGTGGACTTCAGCATGAAAAAACTACTGCGCTTTGTAATTTTTCGTTAATTTATAAACAAAAAACTACATGTACCTACCTCCGTTTCACCAGACACCCGGCTATCAAGCCAACTAGAACCAGCAGGGTTAGTATTACTGCTATTACGATGTAGAGCGTGGCTGAAAGAAAGCAAAAACAGTAACACTATGCTAGCAATTGATATAAGTCGACGGATCTATAACCAAGGGACATGCTAGTTTTATATTTTAAGTTGTCTGCAAAAGATAACATCTAATGCGATATCTTGTGCACAAAGATATTATGTTGTGCGCACAACATAATATCTTGTTGGCATAGCTTATTTTCTTGTCCGCACAACATATCTTGTTTGCACAACATAATATCTCGTTCGCACAAGTTAATATCTTGTGTGCACAGCATAATATCTTGTTCGCTTTAAATATTATCTTGTCCGCACAACATAATATCTTGTTTGCACAACATATTATCTTGTTTGCACAACATATTGTCTTGTTCGCACAACTTATCATCTTGTTCGCAAAACATATCTTGTTTGCACAACATAAAATTTCGTTCGCGAAACATATTATTTCTTTATTTTAAGAAACAAGGTAATATGTTATGGAAACAAAATAATATGTTGTTCAAACAAGATAATATGTTGTGCGTACAAGATATTATGTTGTGCGGACAAGATAATAAGTTGTGGAAACAAGATATTGTCTTGTGCGCACACGTATTACATGTATGTTGTTCGCACAAGATAATATTATGCGCACAAGATGTTATCCACAAGATTTTATCTTGTGCAGACAACTTAAAAAAATAAAACTAGCAAGTCCATTCCCGGGTTATGTACGTATATACGTTATACAAACATTGATAGTAATAACAGACGAACTATTATTAGTTCCCAGTCAGGACCAATTTCCAGCCTACGCTCAGAGACACCTGCGCCAGTAGTGCTGACAAAGCTTTGATATTATGTTATAGTGCCATCACTGAGACAATATCTTGCTAAGTAGAGACCTAATATAATTTAATGAAGTGACTGACGTGACAACCAGTCGCTGAGCTCATATCAAACCGTTCAAGTGGGGAATACGTGGCGTGGGGGAGGGGTGGGCGGTGGTTAAATCGAACGTAGAGTATTATTACAGGGACTTGCATAATTGTTAATTAGATGGGAAACAATGTACTTGGCTTCTTGCACAAACATTGCCATTTATCTGTGTAGGATCTGTGCAGGCTTGCAATAGTGCTCTATTTTTCAAAAAATACCCATTTGCAATGGGCTTAGTTCTTGTAAGACGAAACCCCCGGGACTTTGGGGCCGCCTGTTATGTCTAATGCAGACTAAACAATAATGGCAAGACTTCATTCAAGACAAGCAAGGGGGTGGTTAAATTAATCCCATATCTTCATTATGTTTCATAATTTTCCATATGAAATTATGAATCATGTGTGCTGCTGTAAATTACACGACTTTGTGTCCCAGAAGTGCTCAATTAACCAGGAATTCTTTGAATTTAGCAACACTGTTAATTAATAACATGATATAACATGTCGCAAATATTATGTTTTCAGCCATTTGGTGACAATGTTGTCAGCGACCCCGTACTGAAGTGAAGATTAATTGGCAGAACATCACGACAACGGGTCCGTGTAATGAAAACCCCTCTCAACCCCACTTTATATAGAAATAACTGGGGTTTATGGGGGTAAACATTAGTTTGCTTATTTCTGTTCCAAGACATAGGTTGTGGGTACTCGTTAGAACCGCCTCAATGAGGCGGTTCTAACGAGCACCCACAACCTATGTTTGCAGTATAAATAAGAAAAATATCACAGATTTTCATCAGAAAAGTAGCCATTTTGGAGGTGTGCAAAATGCACCATATCGCACGGGTGTGTGATCGTAATCGCAATTTCGTCGATCTCGTTCTGAAGTAAAGGTAATTGGAAGAAGGTGATATCTCAGTGAACGCTTGTGATAAAGAGGTCACGGGTTCGATCCCCACCGGGTACTGCAGCATGATATCTAGGAGAGTGACTGATCATCTACGGTTATTCGTCCCCTCTCTGCCCCAGCTGATTCAAGAAGGGCAGACGTAAGTTTCTAGCGAGTAGTGGTTTGCCCCTTGTGTAAAGTGACCGACATTACATTGTCTTCATAGTGTTGACTGGGCCGTAAACAGAACAAAAACGAACCAAAGTCAGTGAAAACGTGACGTATAAGTAACGTCTTATAAACGTCGTCTTATCAACGTCGCTGCGACTTCATTGCATGCAGTTGCATCGTGGTTGATAAGTCGTTGCCTACACATTTACTGCCTCCTTGGAAGGTTGTCAAAGGCTACGTTTTCTATAAATTCAGGACTTTTTGTAAGACTTAGAATAAATGGAGCAACTCTGACACCGCTGAAGTTAGACATGGATCTCTCCAATGATATTACATGTAAGTGGAAAATTATATCTATCATATATATTGCTGAACAAAAAACTACATTTGCAAACAATGTAGATCCAGATCAGATGGCTTCTGAAGAAGCCATCTGATCAGGATCTACACTGTTTGTCATGTATTTTGTGAATTGAACTAATACATGTGTACATTATATCAAGTGATATGATTTGTTGACAGTCAGTAATGGGTGTGGCTAAATCAATTTATTCAGCAGGATAAGGTTTAAGAATGCCGTTAAACTTAAGCTGTCTAGGCTAAAACTGTAACAAACTTCACTTGCATTATGCTAATATGCCGTGTCGATGCGGTTTTATGTTAACAATTTTAGTTTTTAACAACTTTAAAGAAAGAAACAATAAACTGATTGAGTGATTGATTTCAGGTTTAACGTCCCCGTCAACACTGTATAGGTCATTTGGGGACGATGCTTCCCTTTTTGTCGGACTTTTATCCGACATTGCGATGAAATGACATCTCAAGCCCGGTCGCCCAATGCAACCAATGGGGTTTATAAGCATGGAAAGTCCCTCTTTGTACCACTTTGTCTGGGCAAGCTTAGTTACCAGTACGGTCGTTTTCAGCTCTGCGTGGAAGCATCATGCAGCCCATCTATTTCTTTAAGCCCCGATGGGCGGGGTCCGAAAATAACAACAAAGAAACAAAACAAGAGTTGTCACTATCAGTGAGCAATGCCCCGAGGGAGCCATCACAAAAAAGTGCGGACTTACCAACGCACAAACCCACAAACGGACAGTGCAAAAAAACTATGCCCTCCTACGGGAGGCATAAAATATTATTATGCAATGTAAACGTGCTGTTTTGTGGTTCCACCCAATGGCATTTTACAGAAACGATTGTGATGTTTTCTTATACCAGGCTGTGCGCGACTAAACCTAAATTAAAACTTGTGGGACCTGCAATGTCTCTGATCAGCCTGTGCATCCGCATAATTTGATCAGCGCCTTCTCTGATCGTATCCTGGCTAGCACAAAACAGCAGGCCAACTTCTGACCAAAGCGATACGACGACGTTATAGCGGGCATATTCCGAGCCGGTAACGTTGTATCGCGATCGGTCCGACGTTTGGCCGAAAGCGATACGACCCCAGCTAGCACAAGATAGCGCGCCAACGTCGGGTCGACCGCGATACGACGTTGACACGTCGTATCGCTGTCGGTCCGACATTGGCCCGACATGCTTTGCTGGCTGGGACGTACAAGGTTACAGCGGACCAATGTCGAAGCGCCGAAAGCGATACGGTTTGGTTATAGCGGCCCAATTCCCAGCCGACAACGTCGTATCGCTGACGGTCCGACATTGGGCCGAAATCAATACGACGTATTTACAGCGGGCCAATGTGGGACCGACACCGATACGACGTTACCAAGTTGAATCTCTGTCGGCCCGACTTTGGCCCGACAGTCTTTGCTGCCTCGGATCTACCACAAAGTGAAGAAATTCTTGCCATCACAGGTAAATGTGTAGTTAGACTGAACCTTTGCTTGTCGCACATGCGTTATTGCAGAGAATGTCGTGCGCCGGGGCATATGTTAAATCGTAACAAAGATTATGGGTGTTTTTAAGAACTACATAAGGCCGTACGATTGCCCAACAAAATGTATTTGCTCGGTCGAAAGGACAATAGACTGTCCGATTCATACGCTCGTATATAAGCTATGTCAACTACTCCTACCAAATAGATTTTTTGACCCGCATCAAAGGAACTTGTGTCTACGAACACATGCATACATGCAAGAAAATACATGCGCACATGCATGATATTAACATACAAAAAATATGCGCACATGTAAACTACGAATATGAGCGCACATGGAAGATACGATCATGAGCGCAAATGCAAAACAGGAACATATGAGCACATGTAAGATATGAACATATGCGCACATGCAAGCTACGACATGCGCACACATGCAAGGTACGATATATGTACACATGCAAGCTACGACATGCGCACACATGCAAGGTACGACATGTGTACACATGCAGGCTACTAACAGACATGCAAGCTACGAATATATGTGCTGGCCCCCGCCCATCGGGCTTGGAGAAATAGATTGGGTTGCATGATGCTTCCACGCAGAGCTGAAACCGACCGCACATGAATGCTAGGCAAACCCTATTGGTTTCATTGGGCGATAGGGTTCGAGAAGTCATTTCATCTCAATGTCGGGCAAAAATCCAGTAAAATAAGAAGCAACGTCTCCAAAATGACCTCAATAGTGTTGACGAGGACGTTAAACCTCAATTCAAACAAAAAACAAACGAACACATGTGCACATGCAAAGTACGAACATATGTGCACATGCAAGGCAAAATCAGCCGGCGAATCCATTCAGTGAGAATATAAGCTGCCTAGCGTCATGTCATATGCATTCCATCCAGCGTACAGCGAAGACTCAGATCAGCCTTCGCATATGTACAGGCATGCGCAGGCTGATCTGAGACTACATAATTTTCCGATTATAAATGTTATCATTATAAAGTAATAAAAAATGCAAGGCAAGGGTCGTAAACCTTTATAAATATTTCCCCAACAATACGTAGGATTTATCATCCTTGTTCTCTATAAAATTCGGAAACAAAGTGAGCTCTTTCATAACTCATTTTGTCTCTCATGTCAGTAGTTACCTACTCTTAATGTAATGAAATTTCTCAAGAGGAGCGAATTGTTGGCTTCTATAGTAGACCCCTTTTTCCTAGGGACATAAATCACAGTTAAGCAAACAGGAAGTCCGTCTCCCTTCCTATTATGTGTGTAGACCAGTGCTTACTTAACCTTTACCCTGCTGTAGGCGACAAGTCCTATCTTTGCAAACAGTGTAGATCCAGGATCTACACTGTTTGACATTCAGTTTATGAATATGTAGAAATAAGCTGCATCAAGTAATCTGATTGGTTCAAAGTCAGAAATGGGTGTGGCTTAATTGAATATTCAGCAGGTTAAAGGTTAAAAGGACAGTGTAAGTATAATAACAGAAACTACACCATGCAAGCAGGCATGCTTAGAGAACACAAGAAATATACCAACTGGTATTCAATAGTGGTCCACCACAAAGATCATGACCCCGTGGAATAAACACCCTTTAACCCCTTTTACATAGCCCCTGTCCTGATGAACAAGATAATCCTTCCAGCGTTAAACCGTCTAGCAAGTCAAAGCCTGCCAAGGCAAAGTGCTGGATGCATTTAAACCGTTTTGGTATCATTGGGTGGCAGGGCTTGAGATGTCATTTCATCCCAATGTCGGGTAAAAATCCCACAAAATTGGAAACAATGTCTCCAAAATGAACTACATTGTGTTGACGGGAACGTTAAACCTCAATTTAAACAAACAAACAAACAAACAAACGATAATCTCTTCACTTACAATCAGTGTCGGACCACTTTGAACAGAATCTGCACCGTTTGCCATTCAGTTTGCGAATTTGAAAGAATACATTATACCAAGTAATTTGACTGGTTGAAAGTCAGAAATGGTGCTGGAAAAACCGGGAACCTGATAAACCGGGGTAGCAGGATCGACCCCAGTCTTGAAACCGAGATCCCGTTTCGGTATGAATGAGTCTTGAAACCAAGTTCGCTACTTTGTATGACCTTAGCTGTTGGTGGGACGGAAACTGAAACACACTCGCACTCCTTTTAAGATGCAAAGATGGACAAACAACTGGGCTATGGACTGGTCCAAGCCAATATGGTCCCCCACCCCAACTATTGTGTGCAATACATGATCATGTGTAGAGCCTTAAAACACAAATGAGGGAAAAACATCAGACATGAGACCAAATTACCGTAAGGCGTTCAGTTTTAACTCTACTAACATAATCAAATACAGTGAAATTCCGCTATTAAGACCACCTAAAATTAAGACAAATTTTGTTTTTAAAACATATTTTGAAGGTATAAGTTACATTTTCTTTGTGATTGCGACATTCAGTGTGGAAGACCATCTTTGGGACTGTTCAAATGTGGTCTTAAAGACCACTTTTGAATTGTCTCAAATGTGGTCTTTATATTGGAATTTACCTGTATTGCTTCCTAAGTCTTTGGTCTCCTTTCGTAGACAGCTATGTTCTTCCATCATTACTTCATTTTGCGTCGATATGGTGCATATATAATTTTTTTTTTACTTCATTTCGCGTCGACTACGCGAACGCATAATGAAATAAAAAAAAAATCAAAATGAAGAAATTCCTACATTACTTCATTATGCGTTGTATCAATGCTTTCCTTATCAGTGGAATGAACTTGTGAAAATCTAAAAGGAACGTAACTCTTACGAGTTATTAGACCTCATTTATATTCATGAGCTATTAAAGGATTCTGATTGGTTGACAACATACCACGCACATGGATGTCCCCCACCCTAAAGATCCTGACGTCACTGCTCAAAAGTACAAGTGCACTGGTAGTCGCGTGCGCTGTGACATTCGTTGGAAGTATCTCCGGAATCATAAAACATGTGCTGGCCTTGTGAAACACTTACCATTGTTGGCGGCATTCTCTGTAGATTCTCTTGGTATTTCAAAAGTCGAAAGTGTTGGTTTCTGAGTGGTTGCTGGAGGATCTGTAAAACGAAAAGAAAAAAAAAATCATAAATTTCGATGTTACATGAATTTAAATGTCAGTGAAATTCAATTGTATTTAAGACCAGCTAGACTTAAAACTGCTTTTAACATATTACATATGTTCTTTAAAAGGGTTATCCTTTGGAAGCAAGGAATACACCACAGAACTGATAAATATGTAGTGAACATGTTTTCTGGGCCAGACTAGCTAGTTTCGGCCAATTAGGCCTCATCAGTGACCCTCAGATATTTTCAAAATTCCACAATGGAATCAATGATCCCAAAGGACAAGAAAATATAATATACACTATGATGTAGGACAGGGAGACGTTCTACCGCCGCCACACATTCCCGCACACCAGCTGTAGTGAAGTTAAATATGCTCTTTAAAAGGGTTATCCTTTGGAAGCAAGGAATACACCACAGAACTGAAAAATATGGAGTGAACATGTTTTCTGGGCCAGACTAGCTAGTTTCGGCCAATTAGGCCTCATCAGTGACCCTCAGATATTTTCAAAATTCCACAATGGAATCAATGATCCCAAAGGACAAGAAAATATAATCTACACTATGATGTAGGGCAGGGAGACGTTCTACCGCCGCCACACATTCCCACACACCAGCTGTAGTGAAGTTAAATATGTTCTTTAAAAGGTATATCCTTTGGAAGCAAGGAATACACCACAGAACTGAAAAAAAAATATGAAGTGAACATGTTTTCTGGGCCAGACTAGCTAGTTTTGGCCAATTAGGCCTCATCAGTGACCCTCAGATATTTTCAAAATTCCACAATGGAATCAATGATCCCAAAGGACAAGAAAATATAATCTACACTATGATGTAGGGCAGGGAGACGTTCTACCGCCGCCACACATTCCCACACACCTGTTGTAGTGAGGTTAAATATGTTCTTTAAAAGGGTTATCCTTTGGAAGCAAGGAATACACCACAGAACTGAAAAATATGGAGTGAACATGTTTTCTGGGCAAGACTAGCTAGTTTCGGCCAATTAGGCCTCATCAGTGACCCTCAGATATTTTCAAAATTCCACAATGGAATCAATGATCCCAAAGGACAAGAAATTATAATCTACACTATGATGGTTTTCAACAAACCATTGTCCTCAAACAAAATACCATCTTTGTGACTGTTCAAAAGTGGTCTTAAAGACCACTTCTGATCAGTTCCAAAGGTAGTCAGAATATATGACTTTCATTGCATATTAACCCATTGTATACGGGAAACCCCTAAAGGGGTACCTTGGCAAACAGTGTAGGCCCTGATCAGACATGCGGCGTCTGATCAGGGTCTGCACTATTTGCAAACAGGATTGTCCGTCAAAAATAGGATAAAAACGAAAAAATAGGTCCGACATCCCTTATATGACAAATGTACTTGTCCATCATAGTCATGCGCGGAACAGTACGGAATCTAATGTGGTGTTCGGGATAAACTGATGTCCCAATATTATGAGCGAGTACTGTATACAGTAAGCTAAAGATATAGCCCATATTTATGTTTGAATTGACACAGAGTCCACTAGTATACAACTTGGTTCTTTGAGGCTAACTTATGCACCCCAATTAACTTTGCCAAGGGAATTCAAAAACTTATTTTTGCTGAGTCCATTGTTTGGCTTCCCAAATGCTCGTTGATTACTGACATACTTGTTTTATGACATTAATGTCTTTTCAGCAGGAAAATGTTCTTTCCAGACCAATTGAAAAATCCAAGCACCGGAAGTACTGGTGGGTCGACTTTCTCTGAGGCAAACATGTTCCTGAACGAGTGTTAGACAGTTTCCTTTAACCCTTTTATTCCTTAATAGTAAGTTAACAGTGTAGACCCTGATCAGACGCCGCATTCTGCGGCGTCTGATCTGTGTCTACACTGTTTGTCACTGGCAAGCCCACCCCATGATTCCAGTTCATAGATAACCCTCAACTCTGACCTCACAGCGAAAGGCTATTTTCTATAAATAACCCTTTCCTGGATTTTCTACATATAAGTGATAGTTACAAATGTACATGGTTAGGTGGACTTCGGCACTGAAGAGCTTCTATGCTTAGTAACTTTGGGTCGACTGACAAACCATCGACCCTCAAAAACATGTCACGCACATTTTTGGCTCAACCAATCGACCCCTGTATGAATCTTTTCCCACTCTCTAGGCTATTTCAGCAAACGACATATTGTTGATATTTTTCTTAACTTTCCCTCAAAACAGGGTTTGACATCCCATGCAAAAAAAAAAAAAACAATTTGTCTGAGATGTCAAATCCTGTTTTCTGGACAAAATGAGAAAAAAAAAGATCTGAGAAAAACATACTCAGCATGCAGAGCGTTAAAGAGAATTGATTCAACTTCAGGGGAGTTAATTCGTTCAAAAATGGTATTTTTCCGTATTAATACACTATCTGCCTTGCACCCCGCCCATCGGGGCTTGAAGAAATAGATGGGCTGCATGATGCTTCCACGCATCAGTACTGGTAAACCGCTTAGAGGATCTAAGCCTGCCCAGGCAAAGCGGTGCGAGTTGGACCGTCCATGCTTATAAACCCTATTGGTTTCATTGGACGCCAGGGCTTGAGATGTCAGTTCATCTCAATGTCGGGTAAAAGTCCCACAAAATTGGAAGCAACGTCTCCTAAAATGATCTATACAGCGTTGACGGGGACGTTAAACCCCAAATCAAACAAAACAAAACACTATAGGACATGAGCTTGTCCATGTTTTGAATGTAACCCTCTTTCGCGCCACGACGACCAGAATATCACGGATATAAATAACTTACACGTACCAGAATTTCCTATACACGGACCAGGTATGATCACAAGGGACACCAGCAACATAACTTTGTTTGTATATATAGCTTCTGGTCGATTGACAAACAATCGACCCAAATTATTGCAGTAACATGTATCACAGAATCCCAGATAGTTAAAATGTGTCCTTACAAATATCTTAGTGATCCTCAATATTGGGACAGACATGCCCAAGCAAACAGTGCAGACCCAGATCAGACTGCTCCTGCAGGAGCAGTCTGATCAGGGTCTACACTGTTTGCCATTCCCTCTGCACTTTTCAGCCCGTTTACTGGATTGTGAAACAAATTTGTTAAAATCTTCGGAGAATTACACCCAGTTATCTTTTTTTTTTTTTGGGGGGGGGGGATTTTACGATACCTACCGCCCTTATAGCAGACGTAGAACTCTCCACTGCAACCTTCTGTGACCCACACAGCATTCGCTCGAAAGCCGAAAGAGAGTTCAAATTCACAGACTTCCTCAGTGAAATTTTGACTCAACTTTATCTTCTTGACCTCAGTGGCGCCGCGAACCGGACACTCCCGGTAGAAGAAGTTTAAACTGGTACAATTGACCCGGGTGAATATACTGTTCCCACATTCTGAAATATTAAGAAAACATTACTATTTCTAAAAGCTTGAAAAAAATATCCTTTTATCCATGACCAGAAATCAAGACCAAGAACGATAACCTCAAATTTGGTCCCGATTTGCTGTTTCTTAATACCTGAAGGAGTGAGCTCGCTTGGTTTCCCGTTTGACAGAATAAAGATTAGATTTTGTTGTGTTTTCCTTTAGATATTTTGCTTTATAAATATTTTCCTAGTAGAAATACCATTTTTTATCTTTAGAAAGATAATTTTTTCGAGTTTTTCAAAACTAACGACGTCGTTAAAACTATGATCATTTAATAATGCTAATATTTTTGCTGAAAGAAAGTGAACAGCCTTTTTAAATGCAAAAGTTGTTTACATTTTTTCAGCAAATATGCCAAAATTTTATATTGAACTTGCTTGAACAGTTAACAATTTGACCATTAACGAGCTCGTTGAGCTAACGATGCTTTGAACAACTGGACCCTGATGTTGTTAGTTAGCATATCGTTAAAGGAATTAACCCAAGTTTTACCAGAAATCCCCAAAACGGCTTCCCTGGCAAACAGTGCAGGTCCAGATCAGACGCCGCAGAATGCGGCGTCTGATCAGGGCCTTCACTGTTTGCTAAAAGTTATCTCATTTTCCAAATAAATTTTGATGTAAACACAACCTGACACCACCAAATTTTGAAATGAACTCCTGCTATATATATATATATAAGGAAGAAGATTCTAGGTTAAACTCATCTGTACCTTTGATGTCGTCATCCGTTACCACAGCACAACATTGCCAAATCTGAAACAACACTGTCACCAAGACTAAAGTCCCATTATTCATCTTCATGTTTTCAGTTACATTTCCATGGCAACTGAACGCATGACCTCATGCCTGCAACATCTGATGACGCTGCATCGCTGGATAACGTTTCCTGAATCTGTCTATCGTCTACATAGCTGATAAAGCGACCGTTTTCGAAATGCTTGTTTCAAATACTCCTTTTCTGGCGTCTTACGTATATATCCAATAACGTATAATTCCAAGAAAACTTCAATACATGAATACAAACTTTAACCTATTCCAATAGTCAATGTAATCAACGAAAGACGGCTGGTTCCTGCGAAAGATGACTGGTTCCTTTATATAAATTTAGTGGTAATTTAGCCAATTAATATTACATTTCCGAAAGACGTTCTTATTCCAAAATGAAATCCAACGTTGAATATAATTTATTCCAACAAAACATATACACACGCAACTGCATTTGAAACTCGGACAACTTAAAATTTCAGGGCTTAATTAACATCGTAAAGCACTGGACCCACCAGAGACATTTAACAGTAACAGTCACAAAAATACCTGTCAACAAGTGACAAAAGCCAGAGGAGTGTGGTCAGGACATTAAAAGTCATGCCGCTATTATCTTCCATCTAGTGACTAACGAACCTGGGAGCCATTACAAATTAGACGCATCACAGTAAAACCTATATGCACGACAAAAGTATGCACATTGCAGACAACTATTTTTAGATGGGGGCAAGTCAAACCTTAATCTTTAAGAGAATAGACAAATTATACACATTTTCTAGGTTGGTTGGCTTCATGGATGTAGAGAATTTGTGACGTTTTGTTTCCTAATTTCTGCACTAAACATAGATTGTGGGATCTTGATAGAGCCGGTTATAACAAACACACACACAGTCCCTGTCTTTGAGTAAGATTATTGAAAAAGAAACATCTGCCCCTGTAAACCCGAATCTTATTTATCACATGACGTCGCTTCTGAGAATATAAAAATGCCATGTAATATTTTCGATAATCCTCTAGTGGATTAAATATGCAAATAAGCTAGATACCTCCACTAACGTTACATGTAGGACGTCTCTAACGACGTCGCGTTTAATAATGGTGGAATATTGCCCGTTTTGTTAAAAAACGTGATTAAATGTGTTTTAAATGTTATATGATAAGTAAAATCTTGCATTCGTGTTCATGTATTATTAAATACATTAAACTCGCTGAGGAAAAGGGATAAAATGCTCCCTTTTCCTCAACTCGTTCAATAAATTCCATAATAAATAACATTACGATAACACATCCGTGTGCTATAGTACATTTTTCAAACCTTAAAAAAAGCATTTTTTCTGATGAAAATTTGTGATATTTTTCTTATTTATACTCCAAACATAGGTTTTGGGTGCTCGTTAGAACCGCCTCATTGAGGCGGTTCTAAGGAGTACCCACAACCTATGTCTTGGAGCAAAAATAAGGAAATTAATGTTTACCCCCATAAACCCCAGTTTTCTCTATATAAAGTGGGTTTAGGGGGTCTTTATTTCACGGACTTGCTCACGTGATGCACTTATGTAAGATCCTTTATATACATGTATAAAATAAAGTAAACATGGTTAACAAATCCCTGTAATAAACACCACGCTAAACCTCACTTTATATAGAGAAAAGTGGGTTTACGGGATAATCATCAGCTGATCATTAATTTTCTTATCTTTATTCAAAACATAGATTGTTCGTACTCGTTAGTACCACCTTATTGATTTTCATCTCAATGTCGGGTAAAAGTCCCACAAAATTGGAAGCAACTACTCCAAAATGACCTTTATAGTGTTGACGGGGACGTTAAACCTCAAATCAAACAAACAAAAACCACCTTATTGATTCTGTTCAAACGAGCACCAACAATCTATATTTGTACTACAAATGAGAAAAATATCAAACATTTTAATAAAAACAAAAAAAATAATAAATAAATACAAAAGAGAAATGCTTGTTTTAGGAACAGGAGAAATGTCATTTTATCGTGTTATCGTAATGGGTCAGACTTCTTTGAGCCTTGAATTCTGTTTAGTTTTGTTTGGCTGGCCTGTTTACTAGTTTTAATTCGAACTCGGTATTAAGACCTTAGAGATTTCTTCCCATATCTCTTAAGGATAATTTAGGGATTTTTTCTTACTTTGATGCAAGGGGCAACATCCTTTCGTGGAGCTCGACCATGACATCTTTTCTCTGGTCATGGCGAAAGAATGTGCTCTGAACTGGTTCACTGCTTATGCATTATTCTGTCCAGGAAACGTGTGGTTAGGTTAGGTACAATCCCTAGATATGACCTAAACAATGTTTACTGGGCCGTAATACTCCAAACGAACAAATAATTACCTTTGGCAACTACGAACGGCTTGCGACCGATACGGAACAAAGAATTGGCCAATGGAGATGTTTCTTTAAGAAACCGATAGACTGTCGGCTTTATTTAGACCACTAAACCGAAATTTTCATATATCTTTCAACAATTATTTTTCACTTGACATGTCTGAAATAGTTTCGAGATCAGTGGGTACTATCTTAAATGATCTACATATGAACTGTTTAAATATACCCAGGAGTCAAACGATTAAACGAATGGCCAGTTTAACGTGTTGATCTTATCTGCTTCAGAAAAACAACAATACACATGTTAACATCCTCCAAAGGACGAAAACCCAGTTTACTGAGTCTGTCAGTTAGAATACAGTAAAAAATTCCTATATTAAGACCACCTTTGGGACTGTTGAAAAGTGGTCTTCAAGACCACTTTTGAACAGTCTCAAAGATAGACACGGTATGCAGAACATACAAATGTAGAATAACTGGAGCCTACTACATGTAAATAAGCTTTTTGAAATTAGTCTTAATTTTAGGTGGTCTAAATAGCAGAATTTCACTGTATTCGCGTTAAGTGACAATTCCATACAATAAATAGCCCCAGAAACTATTATCAAATTAGGGAAAGAACAGGCCTTCCATCAGGAAAAAGCACCAATACATGTATGTGATAATATACTAGGGCTATTCTGACATTCATCACGAAAACACCCATATTCAAACTTTTAATGTATTTCATATTTCTCCACAAAACATAGATTCTAATGCACTTGCGTATGTAACGCGACGTCTGATTGGATAACGTCAAAAATTTGCGACAGTATATTCCACGATATACTGTCGGAAATCCGACGTCATCACGTAACGTCGCTTTTCATTGGCTGGCATTTGGTTTTACGCAGCTCACTGCGCTTGCCGCCTTTTGCAAAATAGTACAAATTTTAGCTTAACAACCGAAAAAGTGCATTAAAATGGGGATAACTGTATTGAAAATTGTCATTTGGGGAGGTAAATCGTCGGTTTTACGGTCGCAAATTACGTTTTACGGCTCCGCTTACGCGTCGCCGTAAAACGAAATTTGCGACCGTAAAACCTCCGATTTACCTCCTTCTGCTATCGTCGGTTTTACGGTCGCAAATTACGTTTTACGGCTCCGCTTACGCGTCGCCGTAAAACGAAATTTGCGACCGCAAAACCTCCGATTTACCTCCCCAAATGACAATTTTCAGTACAGTTATCCCCTGATTATGGGTACTCTTTAGCACCGCCTACAATCGGTGTTATTGAGCAGAACTACAAAAAATAATGTACACCTCTTTAAACACCAGTTTTACTATATAAAAATGGAGTATAATGTGGTCAATATTATATAGATAGAGGATCTTACACGAGTGGTCATTTCGTATGGAATTTGTGAAACAAGCCATAGGCTCGTTTCAGAAGTATAATATGAAATGATCACGAGTGCAAGAATCTGTTTATCATATGACCACTTTAAAATGGATTTCCTCGCATAAATAACTATCCATTTTTCCATCCACCCCTCACACCCATATAAGATTCTTATATTCTTACATGTATATTGCTTTGCCCCCGCCCATCGGGGTTTAGAGAAAATTAATAGATCGGGCTGTGTGATCTTCCTAGTAGAGTTGAAACTGACCGCACATGAGCACTGTTAATCAGCTTAGAGGATCTAAGCTTGTCCACTGTCTCTAAATATAAGCCATTTTGGTTTGTTTCGGCGGCAGGGCTTGAGATGACATGCCATCTCAGTGTTGGGTTAAAATCTCACAAAACTGGAAGTAACGTCTCCAAAATGACCTAACTAGTGTTGATCAAACAAAACAAACACAATTATATTGCTATTTTCCACAAACTCTTTACAACACTGCTGTTTTGGTCTAAAGCAAAACCCTTGTTAGTTAAACAACCGTACTATATGTGTATCCAAACAAAAATGTATAGATTATATGATCTATGTATTTTTGGGATACACCTTCCAGCCGAGTCATATCCAAAATCGTGTTATAACGAACCGTGCTGTTATAAGGTTGTGGTGTAAATATTTTGAGTCATTCCCAGTCGTTGGCATTATATCATGTGAACAAGTCCATGAAATAAAGACCCCCCCCCCCTAAACGCCACCTTATATAGGGAAAACTAGGGTTTAAGGAACCGCCTCAATGAGGCGGTTCTAACGAGCACCCAAAACCTATGTTCTGAGTATAAATAAAACAAGAGGACCAAGCTGGTCCTGTATCGCTCACCTGAGCTAACAGATTCAAAGAGCCAGGAAGTGCCAACCTTTACTGAAGGATTAATGGAAGGACATGGTGATGAAAGGGTAAGCAATTTCTGCAAATCAGGTAGAATGTACAGTCCAACCTGTATTAAGCAAGCACCTGTGGGATATTCAAAAGGTGCTTGCTTAAGACAGGTGCTTGCTTAACACAGGTGAATTTTCATGCATTTTCCTTTTTCGGGAACTGAATGCTTGCTTGCTTGCTTAAAACAGGTTGCTTGCTTAATAGAGGTGGCCACTAAGGCAGGTTTTACTGTATGATAAATAGGCTGACCTCACCAGTTTTCAAACTCATTCAAGCTTTTATTCCTGACTTGCTAAGAAGATCCGTTATAAACTGATGGGGTTATGGTGATGACAAAGTAAAAAAAATAAGCAATTAACTGCTGCAATCAAAGGGATGTTACTCTGTGACAAATAGGCAAACCTCACGAGTTTTCAAACTCCTCCGAGCTTTTCTGCCTGACTTATTTGTTTGTAAGTTTCATGAAGATCTGATCAAAACTGAAGGGGACAGCAGTGCTAACAAGGTCTAAAATAGGCATTTTAAGCAATCAAAGGCATGTAACTCTATGATAAATGTGCCGACGTGGCCAGTATTCAAACGTATCCAATGTTTTATTTCCAGACACCTTACATATAAGTTTCAGAACGATCCGATCAAAACTTAAGGGGCTACGGTGATGACAAGGTCAAAATTTGGCATTTTTAGCAATCAAAGGGATGTTACTCTAATATAAATGGGCCGACTTGGCCAGTTTTCGAACTAATCCGAGGTTTTATCCCCAGCCACCTTACATGTAAGTTTCAGAAAAAATCCGATCAAAACTGAAGGGGCTACAGTGATGACAAGGTCAAAAATCAACATTTTCAGCCATCAAAGGGACATAACTCTACGATAAATGGGCTGACTTGGCCTGTTTTCTAACTCATCCGAGATTTTATCCCCAGCCACCTTACATATAAGATCCGATAAAAACTGAAGGGGCTCTGGTGATGACAAGGTCAAAAATCGTCATTTTCAGCAATCAAAGGGACGTAAATCTATGATAAATGGGCCAACTTGGCCGGTATTCAAACTCATCCTAGGTTTTATCCCCAGTCACCTTACCTATAAGTTTCAGAAAGATCCGATCAAAACTGAAGGGGCTACAGTGATGACAAGGTCAAAAATCGACATTTTCAGACATCAAAGGGACATAACTATAAAGTACATGTAAATGGGGCGACTTGGCCTGTTTTCGAACCTATCCGAGGTTTTATCCCCAGCCACCTCACATATAAGTTTCAGAAAGATCCGATCAAAACTGAAGGGGCTACAGTGATAACAAGGTCAAAAATCAACATTTTCAGCAATCAAAGGGACCTAACTCTATGATAAATAGGCCAGCTTGGCCGGTATTCGAACTTATTCAAGGTTTTATCCCCAGCCACCTTACATATAAGTTTCAGAAAGATCTTATCAAAACTGAAAGGGCTACGGTGATGACAAGGTCAAAAATCGTCATTTTCAGCAATCAAAGGGACGTTACTCTGTGATAAATGGACCAACTTGGCCTGTTTTTGAACTCATCCGAGATTTTATCCCCAGCCACGTTACATATAAGTTTCAGAAAGATTCAATCAAAACTGAAAGGGCTACGGTGATGACAAGGTAAAAAATCAGCATTTTCAGCAATCAAAGGGACGTTACTCTAAGATAAATGAACCGACTGGGTCGGTTTTCGAACTCATCCGAGATTTTATCCCCAGCCACCTTACACATAAGTTTCAGAAAGATCTGATCAAAACGTAAGGAGCTACAGTGATGACAAGGTCAAAAATCAACATTTTCAGCAATCAAAGGGACCTAGCTCTATGATAAATAGGCCACCTTGGCCGGTATTCAAACTCATCCAAGGTTTTATCATTAGCCACCTTACATATAAGTTTCAGAAAGATCCGATCAAAACTGAAGGGGCTATGGTGATGACAAAGTCAAAAATCGGCATTTTCAGCAATCAAAGGGATGTAAATCTATGATAAATGGGCCAACTCGGTCGGTATTCAAACTCATCCGAGATTTTATCCCAAGTCACCTCACATATAAGTTTCAGAAAGATCCGATGAAAACTGAAGGGGCTACGGTGATGACAAAGTCAAAAATCGACATTTTCAGCCATCAAAGGGACATAACTATATAGTAAATGGGGCGACTTGGCCGGTTTTCGAACTCATACGAGTTTTTATCCCCAGCCACCTTACGTATAAGTTTCAGAAAGATCCAAACAAAACTGAAGGGGCTCGGTGATGACAAGGTCACATATCTGCATTTTCAGCTATCAAAGGGACGTAACGCTAGAATCAATAGGTCACCTTGGCCGGTATTCGAATTCATCCAAGGTTTTATCCCCAGCCACCTTACATATAAGTTTCAGAAAGATCCGATCAAAACTGAAAGTGCTACTGTGATGCCAAGGTCAAAAATCGTCATTTTCAGCAATCAAAGGGACGTTACTCTGTGATAAATGGACCAACTTGGTCGGTTTTCGAACTCATCCGAGATTTAATCCCCAGCCACGTTACATGTAAGTTTCAGAAAGATTCGATCAAAACTGAAGGGGCTACGGTGATGACAAGGTCAAAAATCGACATTTTCAGCCATCAAAGGGACATAACTATATAGTAAATGGGGCGACTTGGCCGGTTTTCGAACTCATCCGAGGTTTTATCCCCAGCCACCTCACATATACATGTAAGTTTCAGAAAGATCCGATCAAAACTGAAGGGGCTACAGTGATAACAAGGTCAAAAATCAACATTTTCAGCAATCAAAGGGACCTAACTCTATAATAAATAGGCCAGCTTGGCCGGTATTCAAACTTATCCAAGGTTTTATCCCCAGCCACCTTACATATAAGTTTCAGAAAGATCCGATCAAAACTGAAAGGGCTATAGTGATGACAAGGTCAAAATTGTCATTTTCAGCAATGAAAGGGACGTTACTCTGTGATAAATGGACCAACTTGGCCGGTTTTCGAACTCATCCGAGATTTTATCCCCAGCCACCTTACATATAAGTTTCGGAGAGATCCGAACAAAACTGAAGGGGCTACGGTGATGACAAGGTCAAATATCTGCATTTTCAGCTATCAAAGGGACGTAACTCTAGAATCAATAGGCCGAATTGGCCGGTTTTCGAACTCGTCCGAGCTTTTATCCCCAGTCACCTTACATATAAGTTCCAGAAAGATCCGATCAAAACTGAAGGGGCTATTGTGATGACAAGGTCAAAAATCGGCATTTTCAGCAATGAAAGGGACGTAACTCTATAATTAATGGGCCGACGTGGCCGGTTTTCGAACTCATCCGAGCTTTTATCCTCAGCCACCTTACATATAAGTTTCAGAAAGATCCGATCAAAACTGAAGGTGCTACGGTGATGACAAGCATTTTCCATTGTAAGTCTATGGGAAATTGGAATTGCCATAGCAACCAAAGTTTTCATTCAATTTTGATAAAAAGCTAAATTCTTCGTTGCCCCACCCAAGGCATGCTACAGATAAGAAGTGATTGAGACCAGCCTGCAGGCTGCAGAGATATAACTGGCCAAATGTGGTAACGGACAGACGACGGACGACGGACGGCGGATGACCAGTTATACTAAAAGCTCCCCTGGAGCCTTCGGCCCAGGTGAGCTAAAAATATCACACATTTTCATCAGAAAAATTACCTTTTTTAGGTATGAAAAAATGCACTATACCACACGGATGTGTTATCGTAATGATATTAGAATATGCACGCGTGCGCAACATGTTATGCGCAACGTCACTGCCGTAAGACGTCACCAGCTGCAACGCAGCCTAACGCGTAGAAAAACGAAGCCATCCAAGTAAGCTACATGTAGCTCTGAATGTTTGTATACATAAAACGGGTCTAAATAGCGCCCACAAGCCACAACGTTGAGTTTGTCATCCACCAGGTATGTTATTGTCTATCTCTGAAGTCATCTAGGTTCAAATTATTTGCTTTTGGGCGAAAACAAAATCCAAACAACAACAACAACACAAAACAAAAACTCATATCTCAGTGGCCTCAATGAGTCCTGAATACATCGAGCTAACAGGTTCGTGCCATACGTATCCTTGTAACGTAAAACTTTATCAGTACACTTTCAAAGCATTGATTGTGTGTACTCGTTAGAATCGCCCCAACGAGGCGGTTCTAACACGCACACACAATCTATGCTTTGAATACAAATGGAAAGGATGGTTGGGTGAGGCAAAATTGTGTCTCTTACGTCACCAGGGCGTCAAACTGATATTGGTTTACAGTTGGGCAACGGCCCCCGCCCATCGGGGCTTGAAGAAATAGATGGGCTGTATGATGCGTCCACGCAGAGCTGAAACCGACCCGCACACGAGTACTGGTAAACCGCTTAGAGGATCTAAACCTGCCAAGGCAAAGCAGTGCGAGTGTCGGACCGTCCATGCTTATAAACCCTATTGGTTTCATTGGGTGGCAGGGCTTGAGATGTCATTTCATCTCAATGTCGGGTAAAAGTCCTACAAAATTGGAAGCAGCGTCTCCAAAATGACTTTTATAGTGTTGACGGGGCTGTTAAACCTCAAATCAAACAAACAAAACAGTTGGGCAAGGCCTGCTGTCTTTGCAGCAGGAAAGGGTAGATGGGTAATATAAGAATCTGATATGGGGTTCTGATGTAGATGAGCGTTTCCAACCCGAGGAATGACCGTCTTGAGCGGAACCGAGGCTACGCCTCGGTTCCGCTCAGCACGGTCATCCCGAGGGTTGGAAACGCCCATCTGCAACAGAACCCCAAATTGGATTCTTTTTCTTGCACAACACCCCCGGTTAGTTTTGACAGCTCGCACATGTATATAGTTTACAAAATAAAAGTAGTGCGGAAGTAGTTCCGGCAGTTGAATAGAATTGAAGCGCATTTATGTTAGTTGCCTGGGTCGGAACACCAGGGTCAGAACATGAATTTCTATCCCAGGGTAAAATCACGGATTTCCTTGTCTGGTGTGCAAGAATGTCATTTCCACTGATTATACACTATCATTTTTTTCTTTCTTCCCCATCCCTGACTTTATCTCTTCTACTGTCTCTTCTATTTCTTTCCCCCTTTCTCTTGGAGACGGCACAAAATGACCAACAAGGATTGGCGTGTCATTTAACCCCAACACACTCATTCGAATGCAAATGGGCAAGTGCATGACAAAGCAAACAACGGGATTGTGCGAAAAGCAAAGGCAGAGATCAGCCTGTGCATGAGCTTGTTATCCAAAAAGATAGATGTGAACTGGTTGTGTGTGCAGATTGAACTACCTTGTTGCGGGTCTCTCTGGTCTTATTGTAGAGAGTATGGTTCGCTGGCCCTAACGAAGAAAAACTATCATGGTCATGGCAGATATAGAGGATCTTACATGAGTGTTCATGTATTATTGAATTTATTAAACGAGTTGAGGAAAAGGGATAAAATGCGAGGCTTTGCGGAGCATTTTATCGCTTTTCCTCAACGAGTTTAATAAATTCAAAAATACACGAGCACGAATGCAAGATTCTATTTATCATATGACATTTAAGACGCATTTTATTCACGATTGTTTACAAAATGTCAATATTCCGCCATAAGTAAACGCGACGTCGTTAAGGATGTCGTACATGTAACGTTACGGGACGTATCTAGCTAATTTGCATATTTAATCCACTAGTGGATTATCGAAAATATTAAATGACGCTATTACACTCTCAGACGCGACGTCATATGATAAACCATTATCTCAAATTGGGTGTTATCTTGATGGTTCTTCCGTTCATGAGCAAACTGCTTTCCCTAAATGAGCCTAATTACATTATCTGATTATGTTCCTCATGCCCGCATCTGGTGATGTACGGTCTTTCGCTCTTTCTTACTTCCTTTCTTTCTTTATTCTTCCTTTATTTATTCATTACTTTCTTTCTTTCTTTTGTTCTGGTTTTTGTGTTACGGCTATTCCAAGACTGATTCTTTCATTCTTTCTTTATTTCTTTCTTGTTTTTTTTTTGGTTACGAGCCGATCGTTAATCACAGGTGGGCGAAAACCGGAGTACCCGGAGAATAACTATTTGGCCTTCCGTTGCAGAACATGATGTCTCGCATGTGACCCAAGCCAGGCTCGAACCTCAGCGGCGTGAGACGTAATGATTAAGAGTCAGCGCTTTTATCCACTAGGCCACAGAGGCTCGTGGTGCAATACAGTAAAAACATTCAAGCGGTCGGACGCTAACAACTCATTTACCAGGGAGGGTTCGAGTTCGTTATTGTGTCCCATTACTATAACATACCCGTGCGACATACTGTAATTTTTCAAATCTCAAAAATGGCCACTCCTTTGATCAAAATCTTTGAAATTACCTAATCCTACTGCAAACATAGGTTGAGGCGGTTCTAACGCGTACCCACAGCCTATATCTTGAAGCAGAAATATGTAAAATAATCTATACCCCCGTAAACCCCAGTTTTCTCTGTATAAAGTGGGGTATAGCGGGGACATAATTTCACGGACTAGTTAACCGGGTTCCTAGGCATTACGATTACTCACCCGTGCAATATAGTGCGTTTTTGCCATATCCAAAATGGCAACTTTTCTGATAAATATCCTTGAGATTTTTTTATAAAAATGCTCAAAACATAGGTTGAGGGTGCTCGTGAGAACCGCCTCAGCGAGGCGGTTTTAACGAGTACCCACAACCTATGTCTTGGAGCAGAAATAAGAAAAAATAGTGTATACCCCAGTTAACCCCAGATTTTTTCTAAATAAAATGGGGTTTAGTAGGGTCTTTATTTCACGGACTTGTTCGCGTGATGAAATTCTGCCCAGAGCTTCACACAAACACAAATAATTGAGCCCCGCCAAGCGAATTTGTGTCTTCGAGCATTCCGTCTTGACAAATTTTAACTGCGCATGCCCAGCCATTCAGAGGGGCCAGGGGAATGGCTTTCTGTCTGAAGGTTCCTCTTGATTCACTGCTTGTATGAGCGAGCAGCGAAGGTTCTGGCGAGACTGCGCGGATGCGCAGGCTCGCCTGAACCTTCGCCGCTCGCATAGGCGATAAGTACCAAAATCGCTTGGCGGGGCCCAATTAAAGTTTGTACGCTTTGTGAAAACATGGAAAAAGGAGCATGTAATTGTATGCACTTTTACGAATCAAGACACACATTAGCTAATTAACAAATTGATAAATAAAATGACATTTGATATTAATTAATAAATAAAAATAATAAATAAATAAAAAAAGGATTGAGTCCACCTGTACTGGGTGGGCCGCCAACCGAAGCCTATTCACGGGCGCTATCCCACTACTGCTCGACACGGGAACTTTTGCCTGCTGTGTTTCCACCCTGGGCCAGTACGTTCCTCTTTAGACAACCTGGACCTCCTGGGCTCCCCCGAGAGGACCATATTGATGCCGAGCTTAGTGCGGACGCCCACCCGCCCGAAGACCACCGGAGAGCAGGACCCCCACTCGCAAGGCGTCCTCCAATCCCGCCCTCTAAGTAGCTGGATTTCAGGAGCGCGCCACAATTCCCAGTAGATAAAAATATCGCATTTAAGCATATACAGGTATAAACCCGTTTTATGTTGGTTTTCTGTAAAAATGGAACAACAACAAGGATTCCCTTTATTTAAGAAAATAATGGACGGTTATCATCAACGCGAAAATAAAGACAAAATAATAAATAAATAAAATAAAATACGTGTATTTTAACTGTTTACCTGCTATGAACTCAAAGCGGGAAAGCAATCAAAAATACCCAAAGGAGAATGTTACATGTATACATGTATTGATCACACTCCATGCAGGGGCAAGTTAAATTACTACATGAGGAAGTTTTACAAAATGCGGGCCCTGTATCTGTCATCTATGGACTCCGGGAAGGGACATGCAATATGTTTTTAATATGTTGTGCGAACAAGATATTAATTTGTGCGCACAAGATATTATCTTGTGCAGCCAACATTATATATCTTGTGCGGACAACTTAACATCTTGTGCGCACAAGATATTATCTTGTTCGCACAACCTTTTATCTTGTGCGGACAACATAATATCTTATGCATCTGATTAAATTGTGCTAATAGATCTGGGCCCAGGATTACAATGCGTACTTAAATTTTAAGTACCTACTTAAACTAAGTATTTACTTAACTGTCGTATAAAGTGGACTACAAAGAATTTCTTTCGTTTAAGTCGATACTTAACCAGTGAATATCCTTAAATATTTAAGGTAACCCATGTAGGAACCTTAACTTTTAAGATTTGACCTTGACACATGAATGTATATATCAACAACGGCAAACACGAGAGCTTTTATTTGCCCGAAATTACCAGTCATGATCGGTAGCTCAGACGGTAAAGTGCTTGCATCATATTCAAGAGGCCCTGGGTTCGGGTCCAGTTCGAGCCACTTTTTTTTCCTCCTTGGAGCGCAAGTCGACTCGGCGATGAGGTATAAAACAATTGGGATTTCTCCCTTGGTGTGTCACAGTTTTCAACCGATAGAGCTGTATAAAAACTTCCCTTTACATACTGGTAACAGGGTAAAAATTTATTGTTTGGTGTAAGAAGGTTCTTACAAGCGAAAGGGGGTCTTAAACGACTTGGTTGTTTTTGTCAGGGTAGGTGTGTGTATGTTTGATTGATTGATTGGATGTTGAACGTCCCTTTCAACTATATACAGGTCATTTTGGAGACGTTGCTCCTATTTTGAGGGACTTTTACCCGACATTGAGATGAAATGACTTTTCAAGCCTGTCGCCCAATGTAACGAATAGGGTTTATAAGCATGGACGGTCCGACCCGCGCCGCTTTTCCTGAATCATGAAAAAAAAAGAAAGAAAAAAAAAAAAAAAAAGATTCAAGCCCCTATGGGCAGGCTTAGATCCTCTTAGTGGGTAACCAGTATTTGTGTGCGGTCGGATTCAGCTCTGCGAGGAAGCGTCATGCAGCCAATTTATTTCTTCATGCCCCGATGGATGGGTGGGGCCGACAGGTTTGTGTGTCGGGGGATGGGGGTGTTTGGGGAGGGAGGCTGAAGCATATCACTTTTGTCTGTTATTTAAAAACTGATCCTGTGGCACAGCGGGTCCATGTTCCTACGCTTATGCATGTCCTGCTCCTTTTACGCATACAATGTTCACAACCATCATATGCCGTCTTTATACTCAGTGTCATGAAATAGTATGACGCCACGCGCATTTAAGAAATGACTTTTATTTTTCTGCTGTTCATGAAAGTATGAACGAACAGGGTCGCCTGTAAAGTAAATGAACTCCGAAGGGGTTCATATAAACTTTGCTAGCGACCCGCTGTCGTTCATACCTTCATGAACATCGAAAAAATATTTCTTATATTTACATTCTTTTTTCCTCACTTATAAGGCAAACTGTTAAAGCTGAAAAACATTTACACGCACTTTTCTAATAAGAGCGGAATGCCCAATGAGATCATAGAGAAACATGGTTTAGACTGGCGTCACTTGACGTCATGGAAAATCATATGACTTGATGCGTTCATGGAAGTATGAACTGCATTGTTTTCTATAGCTTTACATTAGTATTTTCACTTGAAATGTAAATAATTTCTATTTTGGCGGGAACAACTGTAACGTATGTCAGCGATGTACATTTGCAGGGCAAATGGCCATAGTAAAGGCAATATCTACTTTATCACATTTGATTTCTCGTCATTATATACATCAATCAGTAAACGCACCCTATTTGACACAATACATTTTATTGGGGACTTTTTGAAACTTGATAAGATTCTTATCAACTTAATGAAAGATTTATTTAACTACATAAAAGAGAATGCATACTTTACAGTAGGTAATACTAAACTCTATGTACAAAAAGAAGGTTTTGCTATGGGATCATATGATTCAGCAGATGGTGCTAACTTAGTACTCTTCAAAGCTGAATATTTTATGGCCAAGCACGGCTGTGTAAGCAGACACATTTTGTGTTTTAACAGATTTATAGATGATGGCAGCATTATTGCACACGTAACATTTGAGACTGTAGAAGAACTCATCAAATGCATAGCATCCTACTATCTCAAAGAACTTGAAATTGAATTCAACGTTAGATAATTTCTAACAGACTTCCTAGACCTTACATATGGAATAGGGCATACTACATATGTAGACAAAAATGCTACTACCACATATACCAAAAGAAATTTAATACATATACCTACACCCACTTTCAATCAAACCACCCAGAAGGGGGGTTTAAGGGTATCATTACCACAGAATGTCACAGATATAGATACCTCAGTAGTACAGAAAATGAATATTTGCATCTATGCAACCTATTCAAGCACAGACTTATGAAATGTGGATACCCAAAAGAATACATACAAAAACACCTTCTACCATATAACAAGGACACTCAATCAGACAACAACAAATCAAATATGAAAATATTAAAAAAACAACTGCAAAATCAGATGCAGACATATAGTAAACAAAACTAACAATTCCAAAAATTTACTCAAACATATTTTCAAAACCAAAGACAAACAAATACAAAAAATACAGCTTTGCAATATAACAATGAAAAAGCTTAAGACAATTCTATTAACAAAAAAAGAAACTGCATAAGAAAATACAAAAATACATGGAAACAGATATGAATGGGTAATTTTAATCTCATTACAGTAAACAAGAAATATGAATCCTTGGGTTAGAGAAACAACAAGACACATTGCTAATTTTGCAACATCACATATTTATATGAAGGAGCAACACCCATATGGATTAATCTACTTTGACAATATAAAAGAAGGACCAGAGGAGATATCTGTAATGGATGAACTACAAGTCATAGAATTGCATAGGCAAATCACTAATGACACGCGATATCACGCGTACATAGGAAAAAGACACTTACAAATTGAGCTTGGAAAATATAAAACCTACATAATGATTGTCATCTGCTCACTGAAGACTGATTCTTTCCTAATCATTGAGTGTGACCCATGTAGATTAATGGACAGGTTTAAACAAAAGATGTATAACAGCCTAAAGATACTGGTGTATAGAGAACTATATGAACATTTCTATATGGAAAATGTCTGAATTATAACCATAATGGTTTTGTATAGGGCAGCATTCTAGCTACAACTGAATTTATTGCCTTAAATATAATGGCTGCACCATGTCCTATGCTCATTTTATACCTTAGTAATTCTATCATACCCCAGCCCTCCGCTCAGCTCCGGGCTGGGTCCTATTATGGTAATGAAATGTTAATAAAAGCAAAAAAAGAGTAAATTACAATGATATACAGTAAGTGTCACAAACAAATCACACTTTTATTATTACTAAGTATTACTTCCTGTGTAGTCATTTCTGACAAACATACACATTAATATGTATTTGTGAAAATAGCAGGGTTATTAAGATGACTGCATTGTGGCGACCCGAGGGTTGGCGCCAATAAACCGGTTAAGGGTCATTGGTGTGACAGTTGGTGTCAGATTTAGAATGATTACCAAGGGTTTCACCGACACGGTCCCAAGTCCGTGGTCGCAATGTGTTCATCTAATGATAACTAACATGTCAACAAAGTAAACAATATACGATGCGTTGACATATAAACATATAAAAATATAGTAACAGAACTGTGACGGTTTAGGTTACCGCATGGTTTTGTTTTTTTCTAAATAATATAGTATATACCAGGAGGCATTATTTAGCTTTACTTATCAGCCATGGTTGATGCACCGGTGCTATTGTATATTTTGTATAACCTTAAATGCATGTATAGTATATGGTAATCTTGAATCAGTGCTGCTGCCATGATGTTGGAAGAAGCTACATAATTCTTTTATTAAAACAACATTTATGGCACATGCCGAATGACTTGCCATAATGCATTATGTGTAGCATGCCATTTTGCAAGTGTTAGTATCGCAGAAGCAAAGCATCATGGAGCAGATATATGACTTGTTGCAGACGTATGGTTGCAGATGACGATTTAATACTAGAAATTACTGAAATTGTTATGACTATACCAATGTGCTGGTAATATGCTGGCATGCTGGCCTAGTCTATCAGAAATCCAGTATATGGGTAGAATGTTTGTATCAAAAATAATCTTCGAACAGGTCCCATTTGTATACCGTATACATATTGACCCTTATCTTGTTGTTTGCGACAACCCGTATCAGTGTGGATCCGGATCAGATGGCTTCTGAGGAGGCCGTCTGATCAGGATCTACACTGTTTGGCATTCAGTTTATGAATTTGTAGCAATAAACTACAAGAAATTAGATTGGTTTGGAGTCAGAAATGGATACGGCTTGTCTGAATATTCAGCAAGAGGAGGGTTAATTAATAAAAAAAAAAAAAAAAAAAATACCTGTACCATTGTGAGAGGAGACAGAGGAATGTCATTCATACCTGTTGTACTAATATATGTGTATTATGGATATTATGTGCAGATATATGCATTTGTTGCATGTATGTGCATATAATGTTTTTTTTTTTCATTGTGGTTACCAGAACTGTTTTGTGTTTGGCATCTTAATACTGATATTAAGTGTAATTATAATGGTGATGAATGGTATACTTTAGTGGCCTTCTCACATGGTGCATATATGTTCAACAATGGTTCTGTCATGTTACAAGTACCTAACTACAAAGCATTATACTAATGCTATTTAAATACCCATCTTAGTAGGGAATAACTAGGAGAACTGCTCTTACATAGTGTAACAGGGGTTCTGTAGGATATTCCTTCAGCAGACGGCTAATTAAAAACAGAAACCTTGTACCATGAAGGGAACATACATGTGTGAACCTATACATTAACAAAACAAGATGCAAAGTTATGAATGAATATTTGGTAAAAAAAGAATGAAAATAACACTAATTATATGATTGTACCATGATCTCTGCCTTTTTTGTTATTTAGATACTGTATATACAAAAAACTGCCACTAATATTGTGCTCAGTTACCATATGCCATATCAGACCAAAAAGCCTCAAAGTTACCATGTGCCATATCAGACCAAAAAGCCTCTAAGTGCCATTCCAAACCAATATGCCATATCAGACCAATATACCATGTGTCATATCAGACCAAAAAGCCTCAAAGTGCCATTCCAAACCTATATGCCATATCAAACCAATATACCATTCAGACCAATATGCCATATCAGACCATGTGCCATATCAGACCAAAAAGCCTCAAAGTGCCATTCCAAACCAATATGCCATATCAGACCAATATACCATTGCCATATCAGACCAAAAAGCCTCAAAGTGCCATTCCAAACCAATATGTCATATCAGACCAATATACCATTCAGACCAATATGCCATATCAGACCAATATACCATATCATGCCAAAGCAGAGCATAATACCTGAGTAGACCATTGTGAAGCAATAAACATTGACCAATGTGCTATATCACGCTAATGTACCCTAACAGTTCAATGTACCATATCAGACCAATATTCCATATAAGACCAAAATCAGACCACTAAGCTACTATGTGACATATCCAAATAATGTCATATCAGAACACAGAACTAAAATCTGTCGTATTATATCCCAGATAAGTATGCCATATTGGAATAATGTACCTATCAGACCATTGAGCTACCTTATGCCATATCAGACCACCAGACCAATCAATTGGCATAATTCATAGAACTGTCATATCAGACCACCAGACCAATCGATTGGCATAATTCATAGAACTGTCATAAACAATATTGGATCAGGTTGACAGGTTGAAACGGTTTACAATATTAGACCATTGAGATGCCATATATATCATATCAGACCAATATAACAAATCAGACCAATGTGCCATATCAGACCACTGAGCTACAATATGACATATCAAAACAGTGTGTCATATCAGACCAAAGATCAATCGTATTATATCTCAGATTAGTATGCCATATTAAAGTATTCGACCAATCAGACCATTTAACTACCATATGCCATATCAGACCACCAGACCTTTCAAATGACCTATTAGACCATTGACTACCATATGCCATACCAGACCATCAGGCCATTCAATTGGTATATACCATATATGTCCATTAACCTACCATATCAGACCACCAGACCATTCTAATGACCTATCAGACCACTAAACTGCCATATGCCATATCAGACCACCAGACCATTCTATTAGTATATACCATATATATCCATTTACCTACCATATCAGACAACCAGACAATTCAAGTGACCTTTCAGACCACTGAGCTGCCATATGCCATATCAGACCACCAGACTATTGAACTGCCATAAGTCATATCAGACCACCAGACCATTCTATTAATATTTACCATATATGTCCGTTTACCTACCATATCAGACAACCAGACAATTCAAGTGACCTATCAGACCACTGAGCTGCCATATGCCATATCTGACCACCAGACTATTGAACTGTGTGACATGTTGAACTTTTTCCTTCATTCGCCGGAAATTACCGAGTTGAATATTGATTTCCGAAGGAAATCGGCAGTTAAAGTTACCTGTATATTTTGAAGGTTTTTTTATATTAAAATTATGAAGGAAAAAAATCTTAACTCCTCGTATCTTATTTATCCTTAACACTAGAAACAAGTCACTGTTATCCTCATGTAAGAAAATTTATCAGTTTTTATTTGGTGCATTTCAAAGTGATGAATAATTAATTCTTATTGCTTCCATCTGCAATTTAATGTCATGCCTATATGCTCCATAGACGGCAATGTATTTTTTTAAAAAAACGTGCAGATTTCCATGTTTGGTTGCCTATATTAAATAGAAATGATTTGTTTGGAATTAAGTCACTGTTATATACTGTTAGACTGTTGTTCAAAGTTTACGATGATATAAAGTTTATTTCTACTGAAAAATGATAAATTGCTTCCCCGAGAGCTTAAAACTCGTTTATAAGCTGTTTTTCAGTACTGCAGTTCATGATGCGAAAATCGCTTAGTCCACATTATATGTACCAGAAATCGTATCAAACCTGTAAAGCTTTTTTTGTATTAATTTTGTAATTACTAGTAATAAACAACATGCGGATAATATACTTGATACAGTGGTTATATATCTCGGATTTCTTTATAGGAGGTTTTAGGAATTCCGTTTATGACGTCATTCTTGCGCATGCGCAAAATACTGGCCGTCAACTGAAACGGCCATCGCTATTCAAATGTATTGGCGGAACTTAAAATGCTAACAATATTCAGACATTTTAAGAGAAAATATACCCGTTTTCATTGAAATAATGCCTCGAGAAGGAAAGAATGATATTTTACTTTCATTACCGAAATTCTTTTATCCTAAATCCGTTTTTAATTGACGAAAATCTTTTCGTGAATGACCCATGTCAATGGCTTGAGATACCGTTATTCACGAAATAAGTTGTACGTAACTTTCAATTTATTATCTATCTATCTATCTATCTATCTATCTATCTATCTATCTATCTATCTATCTATCTATCTATCTATCTATCTATCTATCTATCTATCTATCTATCTATCTATCTATCTATCTATCAATCTATCTATCTATCTATCTATCTATCTATCTATCTATCTATCTATCTATCTATCTATCTATCTTGAGAAATCTGTCCAAAGATCTGTCTACATGTGCAATTTAAATGTCCATACTGACAGTCGAAATAAACTAATGACGGAGGGGCGTTGAGCCAATGTTGGTTCGACGTCATGCCGTCGACACCCACTCCAGCTAATTTCATTGTCACATGACCGTTGGTAAGAGAGAGAGAGGGGGGTTTGACTGACAAACTGACAGTAGACAGACAGACGACACAAAGACCGACTGACTGAATGACTGTCTAACAGACGAACGGACGGACTGTTAGACAGACAAATAAACATACTGACAGTCGAAAAAAAAACAACAACAACAACCAATGAGTGGACTTACAGACGGCGTCGAGTCAACGTTGGCTCGACGTCATGCCGTCGACAACCACTCCAAGTCACTTCAATGGCACGTGACCGTTGAGATAGTTTGACTGATCCCTGTATCCAAGAAGCCCATAACCCTTTTTGTACCAGATGGAATCTTCCTCCTTATATATATCAGGAGTCATTTTAAAAATTTAGGGGTGTCAGGTTGTGTTTTCTTCAAAATTTATTAGGGAAATGGCCGAACTTTTTGCAAACAGTGTAGGCCCTGATCAGACGCCGCATTCTGTGGCGTCTGATCTGGGCCTGCACTGTTTGTCACTTAACCCTTTTGGGGTTTCCGGTACCAAATGGGTTAATGTAGACCTAAGGGTTGGGCAGGTTGAACCAATCTACAAATCTATCAGATTTTACTGTAAAATCTTGCACTTGCGAAGGAGTGTTTAACATTCTTATGCTCTGAAAGGGTGTTCTACGTTTGTTTTGAATTTAATGTTCCAATCCCACCGAGTCTTGATGGGTCCGAGCACTGGGCAAATGACATTTTATTAAGCAGCGCCGTATTATCGCCAACGAAACGTTGTGACGTTTCATCGACGTTGCAATGTCAAATTCAATGCATCGCTTTGAAATTGGTTTGATGTAGACACGACGTTATTGACATGCTACATGTGGGTTGACGTAGCTACATTTAACGACAAACTAATTTACATTTGCCTGCGCTCGCTGATTGTTGGTGCGCTAAGAGAGAGAGAGAGAGAGAGAGAGAGAGAGAGAGAGAGAGAGAGAGAGAGAGGAGGGGGGGGACCCTGTTGTTGGATCGTATGTACAATATATCATTTTCGTAGTGCGAAATTTCACATCTGGCAGCATATCCGTGTTTCTCCCATTATCTTACATTAGAAATCCCCAAAAGTTTTAAAGAATTCTATTGTTTTACGCTGTAATAAACACTTTATCTGTCCCACTGCCTTTGAAGCAATACGGCAGATGACGGCCAGGGCTTTTCCCGTTCTATTTTTAGAACCGGAAGTACGTCACAAAAAAAGCTCCTATTTTATTTTGTCTCAGTTTTGTTACATTTATGTTTTCATTCATTATGAATTGGCGGCAAATATGTCAAAAGGACAAAAATTGTCGAAATCATTAACTGTGAAATGGCGATTAAAACCACCATGAAAAGTTATTTGGCAGTCTGAAGCCAGTGATTGATTTTGTTTGTTTGTTTGTATTGGAGTTTAACGGCCCAGTCAACACTATTTAGGTCAGTTTTGAGCCGGTCAGTTTACCTGTCCACACTTTTCCTGAGCAAGCTTATACGTAAGCGGTTAACAAGTACAGTGCACATTCGCCTCATCGAGGGGTTCAAACGAGCACCAACAATCTATGTTTTGTGCAGAACAAAACACTGTTTGCTATTCTGTTAATTTCTGTTAATGAGTTTTAACTCTCTCTGTCCGCACAGTTACTTTGCAAACAGTGTAGATCATGGTGCGAATGCTTAGGATGAGCCGTCGTTTCTCCAGATCTACACTGTTTGCCATTCTATTGATGACTTTGACTACCCCACGAGCCCCCCCCCCCCCGGGGGTGGGGGGGGGGTGGGGGCAGCATACACAGCTCGACTTGTTCAGCGGTCATGATCGCTGGAGGCATGAGGTAGCTTTGGTTACTTCATGATTCATAGTTAGACACAAATCAGACTGCACGGATACACAGGCTGATGTGAGTCTTTCGTTGGGCCCCGGCGCTAGGCCCACACATAGCTGTCGGTGCGCCCCTGTCCCATAACATTCATAAAACGAAACCGAAAAGCAAGAAACAAAGAAAGAATTAAAGACACACATTAGGAGACATAGACTTATTGATGATTGGCACGTGCCCCGATAATGACTGAGATAATCGTTGTGTTTGTTGTGTTTGTTGCTTTAAGGCACGTGTCGATAAAGGCAACAACCTAAAGTGATTATTAATCATTTTGTATACCGACTATGCCAACAATATATACAAATAAGCAATGGCACCAGAACTAGTATTTACAAGTTCATAAATATACATTGTTTGCTAAATAAACACACCCTCTTTTATATTATTTTTATTTCTTATCTTCCATTACAAAGTTTGCATTGCGAGAAGACTCACATCTGAGGGAGTTTATTATTGAAAATAAGATACAGATGCCTAGCGGTGAAAAGCGGTAAAAATAAATTGTATTTTAACATAAATTAACTATATCTTTCATTTTTTTTTAATTTTGGCTGATAATTGACCCCTATATCAGCCTTTAAATCATTTATGGGCCGAAATTGCTATGGGCCGATTTTGACATGGGCCGATTTTGTTATGGGCCGAAATGACCCGGAACCCTAACGAGTATCCACAATCTTTGTTTTGATCAAAAATAAAAAAAAATAATGTATACTACTGTAAACCCCAGTTTTACTGTATAAAACTTATTTATATTCACTGCAGCTGATTTGAGGTTTTAGAGTAACAGTCAAATAAATAATGTATACCCCTATAAACCCCAGTTGTACTTTAAAAAAGTCGGGTACACGTGAGTCAGAATTATATAGGTGTTATCGTGATGACGAAGTTAACAAACGTGCTTTAATGTAACAATGAGTTGGCGCGCCGTCCCCCACTATGTGTTAATCTTTAAAGTGTCAATCATGTGTAACCCTTAAAGTGCCAATCATAATATTGAAGATAACAATTTGATTAAATAAATAAATAAATAAATAAATAAATAAATAAATAAATAAATAAATAAATAAATAAATAAAGTAACAGTCTCATCATTGATCACTTTTTTTTATTGATTTGATAGACAATTTTTGTGGTGTCTTGATTTATGTACAGTTTTATTTACTCTTAAAGTGTAATCATAACTAGTACAGATGACATTTTCCAGGTTTTGAGTTGATTAATTTCGAAAACACGTCTATTAAAAAATATTGAAAATTTTACCACCAAAAAATGAAAATATTCAGATAAAAAAAATTGCTACTTTTCGTATTTCTTCTCGAAACATAAATTGATGGAATCGTTAGTTCCTCCTCAGCGAGGCGGTTCTTACAACAAACAACAATACATGTTTTAGCAGAAATAAGAAAAATAATGATCCATATTTTACTACAAAAAAGTGGGTAATATGGGGTGTTTTTGTGATGTGATCATAAAACTATTGCAGCCCATTCACATATTAATTGCATGCCTCATTTTAATAAATAAATAAATAAAAAAAAATAAAAAAATAAATAAATATGCCGTATCTGTAATCACCTTCTGTGACCGACTTTTAAGGCACTTTTTATATCTTTCTTGAATTCTGAAAGTGTCAACCATAGCTCGACAAAACACATTTTTCGAAATTGTGTTAAAATTGTTTAAGACAAACATTACAGCCGATTCAAATATGTGTGAAATGTCCTTTATAAAAAATAAATAAATACATAAATAGGCTTATCTGTGTTTACACATTATGTAACTTTTATGGCACCCTTTCATTTATTCAGGGAATATCTTATACAATATACTGTATATCGGTGTAGTGTTAACTCTTAAGGTGTCAATCATGACTTGGGAAGACAACATTTTTCAAAATGTGTTTACCTATAAGTTACTTTTTATGGCGTCCTTTTAATTATTCAGGAAATATCTTATACAATATACTGTATATCGGTGTAATGTTAACTCTTAAGGTGTCAATTATGACTGCGGCAGATCATCACGAAAATTTGACCCCCTATAACCCCACTTTCATATCGTAAAACTTGGGTTTGCAGGGGTATATATTATTTTTCTTATTTCTTCTTAAAACATAGATTGTGGGTACTCGTTAGAACCGCCTCGCCGAGGCGGTTCTAACGAGTATCCACAATCTATGTCTTGAGCAGAAATATGAAAAATATCATTTTTTTTTTCATCTGAAAATTTTCATTTTTTGGTGGTAAAATTTACAATGTATATGTATAGGCGTGTTTTCGTCATGGAACAAAATTGGTTTTAATGTAAGAACTTTATCATCTGAGTTCATCTCGGCTCCCGCCCACAGGGGCTTGAATAAATATATGGGCTGCATGATGCTTCCACGCAGAGCTGAGTCCGGCCCGCACAATAGTACTGGTAAACCGCTTAGAGGATCTAAGCATGCATGTCCAGGAACCGCGGTGCGAGGCGGATGCTAATAAACCCTATTGGTTTCATTTGGCGACAGGGCTTGAGATGTCATTTCATCTAAATGTCAGGTAAAAGTCCCACAAAATTGTAAGCAACGTCTCCAAAATGACCTTTACAGTGTTGATGGGGACGTTAAACCTCAAATCAAACAAACAAACAAAATCTGAGTTCATCTTGATCGAGTCTTATAGGCGTGTGTTCGTGATTGGCTAACAATATTTTTCATGGCGTTATTTATTTAAATAAATAGATAAAACAAATGCATAAAAAGATCGGAGTCAAGAGATTTCACGTATCATATTTGACCTTAATCCTTATTTAAAATCACTGGACAAGAGACTGACAAGAGATATAGACCCAATATCCTACATGTAAAAAAATAAAATAAAATAAATAATAATAATAAAAAAAACACTACTACTACTACTAATAATAATGATATTGATAATTATAATTATTATTATTATTATTATTATTATTAAGCAATTCTACATTATGTAGCTCTTCAATACGTTAAATATGTTCGTTCATACTAGATGGCTCGAAATGAAAAGGCATGGTTGTTACTTCAAGAAGTTCTTTTTCACATTTAGATAGCCTTGATTTGAGCACTACTTAAGCGCTCCTTTGAATACCTACAGGTAGATCAAAGTGTCATATCTGCAGATATATGATTAATGATTCCCTGAGGTCAGCGACTAGAGAAAAAATATTGGCTATTCTGTACCTTGATCCCAGTGGTATACAGGGAGATAACTCGAATACCTCGCCCAGATAGGTTTTAACGGAAATTCACGACTTATTCCGATCGCCGCCTATGAAGGAAAAAGTTCGGTATGCCTATCAGACCATTGTACTACCATATGCCATATCAGACCGCCAGACCACTCAAGTGACCTATCAGACCATTGAACCACCAAGCCATTCAATTGGCATATACCATATATGTCCATTATTCTACCATATTAGACCACCAAACCATTCAAATGACCTATCATACCACGGAACTGCCATATGTCATGTCAGACCACCAGACCATTCAAATAGCTTATCTAATCAATACAACATATCAAATCAAACACAATAGTACTCTATTAGAATGACATATAAACAAAAGACCAGACTGACACCACAACTCATTACGACTCCTGTAAAAGGGAGTGCGTGTACTTCGCTAACACTATTGCGATACCGGGAGTGCTATTGCACGGGTTATTTTCCAATATAGCCACCCTTTTTCCTCCAGTTTTTATGTATACAACTTTAGTTATTACTTCTATTTAACTTCAGTTTATGAGTTATTTTACCTTTTTAAATTTATTTTACATTTTAGTTGCTTTCATTTTATTTACCTATCCATTTCTTCATTAATCTAAGTGCCGAGATGGTCTTTTTAGTTATGTGTCTCTATCTACTTCAAAATGTTGTAGATTTTTATTTTCCATACTGTTTAGTTTATATAGATACAAAGCTCGCCACAATTCCCAGTAGATAAAAATATCGCATTTTAGCAAATACAGGTATAAACCCGTTTTATGTTGGTTTTCTGTAAAAATGGAACAACAACAAGGAATCCCTTTATTTAAGAAAATAATGGACGGATTATCATCAACGCGAAAATAAAGACAAAATAATAAATAAATAGAATAAAATACGTGTATTTTAACTGTTTACCTGCTATGCACTCAAAGCGGGAAAGCAATCAAAAATACCCAAAGGGGAATGTTACATGTATACATGTATTGATCACACTCCATGCAGGGGCAAGTTAAATTACTACATGAGGAAGTTTTACAAAATGCGGGCCCTGTATCTGTCATCTATGGACTCCGGGAAGGGACATGCAATATTTTTTTTAATATGTTGTGCGAACAAGATTTTAATTTGTGCGCACAAGATATTATCTTGTGCAGCCAACATTATATATCTTGTGCGGACAACTTAACATCTTGTGCGCTCAAGATATTATCTTGTTTGCACAACCTTTTATCTTGTGCGGACAACATAATATCTTATGCATCTGATTAAATTGTGCTAATAGATCTGGGCCCAGGATTACAATGCGTACTAAAATTTTAAGTACCTACTTAAACTAAGTATTTACTTAACTGTCGTATAAAGTGGACTACAAAGAATTTCTTTCGTTTAAGTCGATACTTAACCAGAGAATATCCTTAAATATTTAAGGTAACCCAGGTAGGAACCTTAACTTTTAAGATTTGACCTTGACACATGAATGTATATATCAACAACGGCAAACACGAGAGCTTTTATTTGCCCGAAATTACCAGTCATGATCGGTAGCTCAGACGGTAAAGTGCTTGCATCATATTCAAGAGGCCCTGGGTTCGGGTCCCGTTCGAGCCACTTTTTTTTCCTCCTTGGAGCGCAAGTCGACTCGGCGATGAGGTATAAAACAATTGGGATTTCTCCCTTGGTGTGTCACAGTTTTCGACCGATAGAGCTGTATAAAAACTTCCCTTTACATAATACTGTATAATACTGGTAACAGGGTAACAATTTATTGTTTGGTGTAAGAAGGTTCTTCCAAGCGAAAGTGGGTCTTAAACGACTTGGTTGTTTTTGTCAGGGTAGGTGTGTGTATGTTTGAATGATTGATTGGATGTTGAACGTCCCTTTCAACTATATACAGGTCATTTTGGAGACGTTGCTCCTATTTTGAGGGACTTTTACCCGACATTGAGATGAAATGACTTTTCAAGCCTGTCGCCCAATGAAACGAATAGGGTTTATAAGCATGGACGGTCCGACCCGCGCCGCTTTTCCTGAATCATGAAAAAAAAAAAAAAAAAAGATTCAAGCCCCTATGGGCAGGCTTAGATCCTCTTAGTGGGTAACCAGTATTCGTGTGCGGTCGGATTCAGCTCTGCGAGGAAGCGTCATGCAGCCAATTTATTTCTTCATGCCCCGATGGATGGGTGGGGCCGACAGGTTTGTGTGTCGGGGGATGGGGGTGTTTGGGGAGGGAGGCTGAAGCATATCACTTTTGTCTGTTATTTAAAAACTGATCCTGTGGCACAGCGGGTCCATGTTCCTACGCTTATGCATGTCCTGCTCCTTTTACGCATACAATGTTCACAACCATCATATGCCGTCTTTATATTCAGTGTCATGAAATAGTATGACGCCACGCGCATTTAAGAAATGACTTTTATTTTTCTGCTGTTCATGAAAGTATGAAAGAACAGGGTCGCCTGTAAAGTAAATGAACTCCGAAGGGGTTCATATAAACTTTGCTAGCGACCCGCTGTCGTTCATACCTTCATGAACATCGAAAAAATATTTCTTATATTAACATTCTTTTTTCCTCACTTGTAAGGCAAACTGTTAAAGCTGAAAAACATTTACACGCACTTTTCTAATAAGAGCGGAATGCCCAATGAGATCATAGAGAACCATGGTTTAGACTGGCGTCACTTGACGTCATGGAAAATCATATGACTTGATGCGTTCATGGAAGTATGAACTGCATTGTTTTCTATAGGTTTACATTAGTATTTTCACTTGAAATGTAAATAATTTCTATTTTGGCGGGAACAACTGTAACGTATGTCAGCGATGTACATTTGCAGGGCAAATGGTCATAGTAAAGGCAATAAAATCCAATTTAAAATCCAATTCGAAGGCCCGTTTCGTACCTTTCATATGAAAGGACCATTTGTGTAAGATTCGCGATATCAAAATTTATTAAATACAAAGAAGTTTTTTTCGGTTGATTTGAGATTCGTCCTCGCAACACTATTTAGGTTTGATTTCGGAAGTGTTGCTTTCAATTTTGTCGGACTTTTACCCGACATTGAGATGAAATTACATCTCAAGCCCTGTCGCCCAATCAAACTCGTATATGCATGGACGGCCCGACTTGCACCACTTTGCCTGGACAGGCTTAAGCCTTCTAAGTGGTTTACTGGAGTTTTTTTCGGTTGATTTGAGATTCGTCCTCGCAACACTATTTAGGTTTGATTTCGGAAGTGTTGCTTTCAATTTTGTCGGACTTTTACCCGACATTGAGATGAAATTACATCTCAAGCCCTGTCGCCCAATCAAACTCGTATATGCATGGACGGCCCGACTTGCACCACTTTGCCTGGGCAGGCTTAAGCCTTCTAAGTGGTTTACTGGAGGTCGCGTGTGGTCGGCTTGTGCTGGTTGGGTGAGGCAAGGTGGCGTGTATCTTGCGTCACTGGGGTGTCCAACTGATATTGGCCGCAACCAATCATAAGCTTCTACTGCTTGCCTTGAAATGCTAAATAAAAATAAATTTTAGGCGTACCACCACCCTTGTTTGTTTTGTATGATTTGAGATTTAACGTCCCCGTCAACACTGTAAAGGTCATTTTGGAGACGTTGCTTCCAATTTTGTGGGACTTTTACCCGATATCGAGATGAAATAACATCTCAAGCCCTGCCGCCCAATGAAACCAATAGGGTTAATATTCTCGCATCGCTTTGCCTGGGCAGACTTAGATCCTCTAAACGGATTACCAGTACTCGTGTGCGGGTCGATTTCAGCTCTGCGTGGAAGCATCAAGCAGTCCCTCTATTTCTTCAAGCCTCGATGGGCGGGGGCCGTCCACCCCCTTGTAAGCTTTTGCATGTGAGTGATTGAGTGTGTTTGTGAGGTGAGTTAGTGAGCGCTTTATGCCTCATTAACTGTAAGGTAATACGCAGATAAGGACCACATTCATAAAAAGACGGGGCAATCCGAGATGGAATGTACAGAGAATTTATATCACATTTTTTTCCTTTGTTTTACTCCGACTGGAGCTACGGTTTTTCTCCGTGTTTGTCTGCACGATGTTTGATCTAGTCGTTAATGACTATATCAACTACATACATGTATAATAATGACATCCGAAAACATTATTGTAGCCGGGTTTAAGTTTGGGGTGGTTTCTGCGGGAGTCTTCCATGTTCTTCACCATAGTGCAGAATATATTTATAACTGTACCAGATTGTATTGAATATTATGCAATACGCCTAACGGCATGAGAAGGGTTGAATTATGGACAGACTCTGTAAAACCGATTCCGCCCCCACCCCTCGGGGCTTCAGATTTGGCTGCATGATGCTTCCATGTAGAGCTGAAACTGACCACACTGGCACGAGCACTGGTAAACAGCTTAAAAGGACTAAGCCTACCCAGGCAAAGTGATGTGAGTCAGACCGTCCACTGCATATAAGCCTTTTGGTTTGTATATTCAAATATTGTATGATTTCTTGTTTCTAAAGGGACCCCGTAGAAACAGCGTTTTGAATATGGCGTGGTGCTACATTGTGACCAATGTTTGTCCGCACAAATCGTGATCGAGTGTGATCCTTCAATGAAACACGTTTTATAGTGTATAAAACATTTTTCATGGTTTATGTGGTGAAATGGAAACTAAACCATCATATTTTCTATTGTCTCCATTCAATGAAACAGAAGAAGTGATTTTTGACAGATCGCGGGAAAATTGTGGGCCGCCTACATCAATGTGTAATTGAAACTTACGTGCTGATCGTCGTGAAAATTTCCGTCAAAACTACGACTTTATCCGAAGTTAAATACTTAGCTAAGTAAATGAAATAGGTGGCTTTCGAATGCACGTTTTAAGGAAAAACTTTACTAAGATATTTATTCCTCCTTAAATCGTTAAGTCGACCTTAACTTAAGTATCAATTGTAATCCTGGGCCCAGGTCTGAGAGTTAAGCTGTTCTAAAGACTGTCCATAAAAAAAGACAGTCTTTAAATTTATGGACTCACGTGTATCTAGAAAGCAATGAAAATCGTAAGAATTTTCAAAAATTCGAAAATCGCAGTACATGTGTTACGCAACCTTCTTTATTACATGATAATCTGCGCGTAGCTGAAAACTGAGTATGATCCGTTGTCTTGGCGATTAATAATTCAAGAACGTAAATAATTGATTCTGTGTAGTTCAGGTTTTCTGCCTTACATTATAAACAATGAAATATGTGACCTGATGCGTGGCACACTTGTTGTAAAAGTACATGAAGGGGAAAAACCTAAACAAGAATATCTTCCGTAGACGTTTTATATAAATACTCGAAAAGTAGACAACAGTTTGAGACAAAACTTTCTGTGTATGCAATTCATCATGTAATGGATAAGTTTATATAATACACATTCTGCGATTTTTGAATTTTTGAAAATTCTTACGATTTGCAATGCTTTCTAGAGACACGTGAGTCCATAAACAGGTCTGAGAGTTTAGCTATTTCTAAAGACTGTCCATAAAAATAAAGACAGTCTTTAAATTTATGGACTCACGTGTCTCTAGAAAGCAATGCAAATCGTAAGAATTTTCAAAAATTCAAAAATCGCAGAATGTGTATTATATAAACATATCCGTTACATGGTAACTTATACTTTTGTGCCAAAATTGATTACATTGTTTTAAACGGCAAATAAGGTATATTCAATTGAAACATTCCATTTACATACCCCCCCCCCCCCACACACACACACCACCACCACCACCATCCCCCGCCCCAGCAGAATGGTCATAAAATGGAATCTAAAATCACGACATACAAGGTAGAGCAGTACAACTGGTTGATCTCCGAACGAGAAGGCCAATACAAGCTCCTCTTTTATATTGGTTACCTAAACTTCATAAAAGACCATAAGACCATATAAAGCACGGTTTATTGCAAATTCAAGCTCTTGTACAACCTCTGAACTCTCCAAATTATTAACTTAATGTTTTACTGCCATCAAAAAACATGTGATAAAATATTGCGACAAAGTCTTCAAAAGATCAGGTAGAAATCTGTTTCGGTCTGTAAAAAACTCTAACGAAGTTTTAAATAAATTGAAATCCAGGCGTTTTCGTGCTTCAAGCCTGTCTACTTATGATTTTTCCTCCTTTTACACTACACTTCCTCATAATCTTATAAAAGAAAAACTTAATGGTTTAATTGAATGGACATTTCATAGGGAAGACTCCCTCTATCTTGCATGTAATGTAAGAAATGCTTTTTTCACTTCTGAAGAACATAAAAATTTTACTTTATGGTCATGTCAGAAAGTTGGTGCAGCTCTCCCCTTTCTACTTGACAATAATTCCATAAGATTTGGTACAAAGTTATTCAGACAAGTTGTGGGTATTCCGATGGGTATATCGCACACCACTTGTGGCTGATCTTTTTTTTGTTTTGTTATGAGAGAGACTTCATGATGTCCCTTTCTGCTGAAAAACCAGTCTGAAATCATTGAAGCTTTTGGCTCGACTTCTAGATATTTGGATGATTTATTAAGTATTGATAATACATATTTCGATGGTTTGATCAGTCAAATGTACCCCCCACACCAGAACTTCAGATAAATAAAGCAAATTCTTCTGATACCGATGCCCCGTTTTTGGATTTACATCTATCTATTTTAGTTGAGTTTGTTTCTTGCAAAATTTATGATAAACGCGATGATTTTGATTTTGAGATTGTAAATATTCTTTTTTGGATGGTATTGTTCCTCGTGCGCCATCCTATGGCGGTTATATTTCGCACTTAATTCGATTTGCCAGAGTGTGTAGTCATGTAACTGACTTCAACACTCGTAATATATTGTTAACGGCTTAACTTCTTAATCAGGGTTATCGGTACCATAAACTACCCAAAGCCTTTTCCAAATGTTTATAGACGTCATTCTGATATAATTTCAAAACACAATATTGTGCTTTAATCTCTTCTGCAACAAGGTCTATCGGAGCCCTAATTTTATGGTGACTAGTACATAAATTCATAAAAATATATAACCGCAATGACTTCAACATCCAATTTCGTAAAATCGTTCTTCGATATAAAAAAATTGGGTACAACATAAATGTTATACGACATATTGCATGCATGGTAGATAACCCAATCACGGTTGACAACTTTGCTGCCCTCTTTAATTGCACGCCGGTGGGTCAAACCTCAGATTCTATGATGGTTCCAGCGTAAAGGCTTATTGAGAATTAGAGAGATCTAATTCAATGTAACGTTGGTTGGTACCTGATATTCTGTCTTTGGTTGGGCCCATCGGAGTCTAACTGTTGGTTTTCGTTTGCTCCGGCATTTCAGTAGTTTCTTGCTGTCGAGTCTACACCGTTGTTTCATCTCTGTGGTTGTTTGATTTTATGTGTCCACGTAGATGTTGCACAGATGAACGCGATCAAAGTGTTTGTTTTTCAAAGTCGACAAAACAGCATAGAAACCACCCATTTTTTGTCGAAGGTACATGTATCTGGTAAATTAGGTATACAAAATAAAAACTGCCGGATAATTATTTTTTTTTGCGAAAGCATGCTTCCTATGGCGTTTATATATCGCAAATGATTCGATTTGTCAGAATGTCTAGTCATGTAACTGACTTCAACACTCGTAAAAAAGTGATGACAGCTAAACTTCTTAATCAGAGTTATAAACTACGCAAAGCCTTTTCTAAATTTTATAGACGCCATACAGATTCCAAGCAAAAGTAGATTTTCGTTTCGTTCCTTTCTGGAGTATTTTCTTTTTTCAGTGCGCCATTTAAAATCGATTTAAGCCCCCAGTGGAATTCTTTCCACTGACCGTTCCAAGACGGTTCTTCTGTGGCGGTTTATTTATGTTATTGTTTGTTACTTACTGTGTGTATCACTTGTGTCTTTTTATTTTGGATGGCCATTTGGCCATTTTGTGGGAAAGTAACTGTCCTTATGGCCTTCCTTTGTTTAGGTTTCCATTATGGTCTGGTCGCTTCATGTTTGTGTTTCTTTCCCTTTGGTGTCTTTGATGGGCGGAGTAAGTTAATTGTATCGATTCCTGATCTTTGTTTTACTTCTACTTCACTCTGCTGAACAAAATGCCCATATTACTGCGGAAGTAAGAACAGGAAAAAATCAAAGAACATCTTCACCTAGGCCAATTGCTCTGGTTCAAAATAACTCAGCCCCGATCGCCCCCCGATCCACAGCAACCGTATGCTCCTGGTAAATGACCCTGCATTTTCATGCGCGTACTTTTCGAAATTCCTGTGATTATTATTTCGCTGACATGTCTCATGAGCTATGTCGGACAGTGTGTGCCCGGAGTGGGATGTGCCGTGTTTGCCTGGTCTTGTCCATCATCCGTTTCGGTTTCAAAACTTTGGGGTTTAGACACACTGATGAAGATTAAATATCAGAAAGGCCTCTGTGTCACTAAATTTGGTATAGTTACACCTTAATTCTTCTTACTCATTATTTTTTCATATTTTTATAATTAGACTTATATTAGCAATCATTTTGCGCGCACAAGTTTTAACGTCAGTTTAAATGGCTTTCAGCTTCTAGACCATTTTCTCTGCTTATATGTTGATTCAACAGGTTATGTCAAAGATAACTTCGATGGACGCGATCAAAGTTTTTGTTTTTCAAAGTCGACAAAACACCATAGAACCCACCCCTTTTTGTCGAAGGTACATGTATCTGGTAAATTAGGTATACAAAATAAAAACTGCCCGATAATGATTTTTTTTCGAAAGCGTGCTTCCTATGGCGTTTATATATCGCAAATGATTCGATTTGTCAGAATGTCTAGTCATGTAACTGACTTCAACACTCGTAAAAAAGTGTTGACAGCTAAACTTCTTAATCAGAGTCATAAACTACGCAAAGCCTTTTCTAAATTTTATAGACGTCATACAGATTCCAAGCAAAAGTAGATTTTCGTTTCGTTCCCTTCTGGAGTATTTTCTGTTTCCAGTGTACCATACAAATGAGTATTTTTGACTCTTCTTGTTTTTCTTATTTCTTTTGCTTTTGGCAGATTTCAGTTTTCTATTTCCAACCAATATGTTATTTTTTCCATTTAGGCAGTTGATGTGTTTCCTCAATTTGAGCTATATCTTCATCCTACTATTCAGAATAATGTTCAAGGAATCAAGAGCTTCTGATGAATGTATGTCCTTTCTCTGCAGCTTACTGTCTGCGTCTTTGTCAGACCAACTTCGACATCACGTGGACAAGTCCGTGAAATGAACACCCACCTAAACCCCACTTTATATAGAAAAAAACTAGGGTTTATGGGGGTATACATCATTTTTCTTATTTCTGATCCAAGACATAGGCTGTGGGTACTCTTTAGAACCGCCTTAATGATGCAGTTCTAACGAGCACCCACAACCTATATTTGGAGTATTAATAAGAAAAATATCACAAATTTTCATCGGAAAGGTAGCCATTTTGGAGATATGAAGAAAACGTACTATGTCACACGGGTGAGTTATCGTAATGAAAAGATTACATGTGGAATGTTGTGTCACATTAACTAAAAAATGCCAGAGCTGAAATATAATCTGTCAAATGGTACTATTAAGGTTTTTGTAACAAAAATAAAACAAATTTGTTTTATAGATAGCAGTGAATTCAATGCATATCGGAAACAAATAAAACTGATATCTTCACAACGTGAAAATTACCATGACCATGTTATTTTCACAGTAGCAGCCTGGACTACTATTTGTTTGGTTTTCCTTAAAAAAAACAACAAAAAACAAAAAAAAAAAAAAAAAAAAAAAAAAAAAACTCGATGCATACCAATATTTCATCGAATGTGTTGAAAACCTATTTCATCGACTGTTAAAACACCATAAATTGTCACGAGTGCGGAGCATGTTACGACCAGCTGTACAATAACAGCGCATCGCTAAAGTCGTGTATGAAATATACGTTTTTTTTTTTCGATAAATGCCAAAAATATTTCAACTCGTGTGTTTAAAACACCAGAGGTTTCACTCGTGCTTCACAATCGTGTAATCGATGAACTATTTTCGGCATTCGTCTGAAAAACAGTAAATACGCTTTCTGTAGTTTTTACAAAACAAAAACAAAAGAAAAAAAAAAGATTACATGCGCCGCGAGTAACCTTTTACTACCAAAATTTTATGATATAGCACTAACATTTTTATAAGCCCGGCTAAAAATACAGTCAACCCTCTTTATACCGACATTCGTTAAACCGACATTTGGTGTCTCCGACGGAAGCTGTGGGTTACATGTTAATTGTATCGATTCCTGATCATTGCCTCCACTTCTATTTTTTATTGTGAATGCCAGTTATAGCCTTACTGCAATAAATACTAGAGCTGCCGCCTAACGGGCGCCAATTATACCCCCGCTACCGACAAATTTTTACAAGTATTTGACCTTGAGGAAGGTCAACGTAAAGGTCAAGGTCAGGTTTGTGTATATCAATCTTAAGTACTAGTGGCAAGGGTGTGGTGTGTGAATATTAAAGAAATCGGTCAAAGAATAAGGAAGTTATGAGCAATGTTAAAGTTTTTTGTACAAACCGACGACAGACGACACAATTTTTACAAGTATTTGACCTTGAGGAAGGTCAACGTAAAGGTCAAGGTCAGGTTTGTGTATATCAATCTTAAGTACTAGTGGCAAGGTGTGTGGTGTGTGAATATTAAAGAAATCGGTCAAAGAATAAGGAAGTTATGAGCAATGTTAAAGTTTTTTGTAACGGACCGACGACAGACGACGACGACGACAGACGACAAGCTGACTTCGTTTGCGGGGGTATAAATATGTTGGTAAAGAAAACGCGTTTATTAATCAGCCCATTTTAAATATTGGATTTAGAAATCGAGCGGGAGAGGTTGAAGATCCGATGAAGAACTAAGAGCGCCTATTGGGCTGAGCCAATAAACTGTATATTGCAAGTATTTTATAGAGCTGGTGGATCATTTTTGCATCTTATTCTCGCTACAGTTCACTCTTTACATACAGTCCATGAAAACGGTAGTGCAACAGTGATTGAATGGAACAAACACTGTAAAAATGACATCCTCAAAACGTTTGCCTTCGGCGAGTTCACTTTAACCTTCTTGCTATCGAAACCATTGAAATGCTTTTATCAGACGGCGTCTGATCTGGGCTCATCGGAGTCTAACTGTTGGTTTTCTTTTGCTCCAGCATTTCAGTGGTTTCTTGCTGTCGAGTCCTCACCGTTGTCTCACCGCTGTGGTTCTTTGATTTCTGTGTTCACGGAGATGTTGCTCTGATGAGTTAGGAGGCCTTCATGCGGACTGAACAAATTATTTGTCTAAATCGCGACGGAAGTAAGGGCGAGGATTGTGGCCACGTAAATTCGATTTAAGCCCCCCAGTGGAAATCTTCCACTGACCGTTCCAAGGCGGCTCTTCTGTGGCGATTTATTTATGTTGTTGTTTGTTACTTACTGTGTGTATCACTTGTGTCTTTTAATTTTGGATGGCCATATGGCCATTTTGTGGGAAAGTAACTGTCCATATGGCCTTCCTTTGTTTAGGTTTCCATTTTGGTCTGGTCGCTTAATGTTTGTATTTCTTTCCCTTTGGTGTCTTTTATGGATGTAGTAAGTTAATTGTATCAATTCCTGATCTTTGTTTTACTTCTACTTTTTTATCTTCGTTTGCTGTGAACTGATTTCTCTGAAATTGCATCAGTAAAAGCTAGGTAATACCATATTGCAACTTTACAAAATTACCGTCCAAGAATTGTAGTTATTTATACAGATGAACTAATTCCTTTTTTTACCGGAGATACCTCATCGTTTAAAACTGCGTGTGTTGTACCAATTCATGTTCGTTGTACTGCGATAAAGTGTGAAAGATACGCGTTAACTTCTGACCCACTTAACCCATTTTGTACCAGAAACCCCGAAATGGGTACCCTGGCAAACAGTGTAGGCCCAGATCAGACGTCGTCTGATAAGGGCCTACACTGTTTGCGAAACGTTAAGTCATTTTCCAAATAAATGTTGAAGAAAACACAACCTGACCACCTTAATTTTGAAATGGACTCCTGGTATATGTTAGGAGGAAGATTCCATTAGGTACAAAAAGGGTTAATCTATCGCAAAACTGAGTTTTGAATCTGTGGACTCGTCTATCATTTGTACCGAAGGAATTTAACGTGATGGAGGATGAGAGGAAAAACGACGATCTACTTTCCATTAGATTTCACAAAGGTATCCAATTATATACTTCTCACAGTAGAATTTTGTTTAAGAAATAGATCAGCTCTAGCTGTGATTTGTTGAGTAATAAATCACAGTTTGGAGGTCAGTTGTAAAGTAGACAAATCACGAGCGCGTAGCGCGCGTGATTTGTCTACTTACAACTGACCGACAAACTGTGATTTATTATCTAACAAATCACTGGCTAGAGCTGATCTATTTCGATTCTAAAACGCTAAAACTCGGCAATAATGCTGTTGTTGCCTTCAAATTCACACAAGTTTTCGCCATTGTTAGAAGAAATCCAGCTACAATTATCGACTGAAACACATGCATTTACCCAGTAAGCATTCTACATAAATCTACAGCGGGCCGTTAGCGGCCCGTCAGGGTACAGTGGCGATTTAGTTTTTGTTGTCCACGGAAACGGATGCAAAACTCTTTTCAACGATTTGAAAACGCAGCGTTGAGACCACGCTTAAACGATCGTTTACATTTTGAGCCAATCAGATCATCGTTTCTGAAACGTTTCAAGCGTTTCGTATATCAACCAATCACATTAGCGTTCGGAAAACGCTGTCATGGAAACCGTTTCTGGTTTCATATGTTCTTTTTCGTTAACCAATTAAAATCCCGCAGACTCACTTTAATGATAATAATAATAATGATAATTAATAATAATGAATTAAGATAGAAATAATTAATAATAATAATTATTTTCATTATCATTATTTATTATTATTTTGAGTATTTTTATTATGAAACAGAAAATAGATAAAAAAATAATAGCGAAATGATTTTAAGGTGAAGAGGCTCTCCTGCAATAAACAGGAAATTGTGTTTGACAGAAAGAAAATGTTTCCGGATTCTGTAGCTCAGTCGGATGCGCGTTTAACTGTTGATCCAGATTCGCGGGTTCAATGCTTGCCGGTGAAAAACAAACTACATAAGAACCTTTCATACATGGACAAAACATTAACCGAGAAGACTCTGTTTTCTATAGTTTCCGAATGCTTTTTGTGAGGGAATTTATTGTTCTCGCCCATTACGTACGGCCACTATATTTAAGGAAACAAAAAAAAAAAATAAATAAATAAATAAATAAATTTATACAATGAATTTGACATTTAACATGATTTTTCAGTATATGTGATCTCAATAATTATCCGTCATCAAATTAACATTCGATGACAGATGTCTTCTTCAATCATCACGAAAACACGCCTTTATAAATTTGACTCTTTTGCATTGAAAAACTTGACTTGACAGGGTTAATTATTTTACATTATTTCTACTCAAATATAGACTGTGGGTAAACGTTAAACCCGCATCGCCAAGGCGGTTCTAACAAGTACCCACAATCTATGTTTTGAGTAGAAATTTGGACAAAAATATCAGAACTTTTATCCCAAAATTTACAATTTTGTTGTAGAGTAGAAGTTTTCAATTTATTTGATTAGGCTTGTTTTCGTAATGGAACAAAAATAAATTGTATTTGAACTGTCAGAATCAGACACACGTTAATATTTTTTCTTTTTTATATTTCGGCGGTGAAAATATTTCATTTATAATTTTATAATATACTAAGCCGCGAAATCAATTTATATCTGAAACAAATAAAAATCATCGCTTTACCTCATTACAAAAACACGCACTTTCGTATTTTGAAAATTTTACCAAAAAACTAAGAAAAGTGTTATATTTTCATATTTCTGCTCAAAGCATAGATTGTGAGAACTCGTTAGAGTCGCGTCGGTGAGGCGGTTCTAACGAGTAACCACCATCTATGTTATAAGCAGAATTAAGAAGAAATATGCTAATAACACACCCGTGCGACATAGTGGATTTTTTTTTTCAGATCTCCAAAATGGCTACTTTTCTAATGAAAATCCGTGATATTTTTATGCTGCTACTATAGGTTGTAGGTGCTCGTTAGAACTGCCTCAATGCGAAGGTTCTAACGAGTACCCACAACCTATGTCTTGGAGCAGAAATAAGAAAAAATAATGTATACCCACGTTCACCCCCATTTTCTCGATATAAAGTGAGGTTTAAGGGGGTGTTCATTTCACGGACTTTTTCACGCGATGATGTACACCCATGTAAATTCCAGTTATATTATATAAAGGTTTGGTTTAAGGGCTCAAAATAATATAGGCTTGTTTTCATGATGTGGTGAAAACACGGTATGTTCATATTGTGAACAATAAATATGACCGTGAAATCTTCACAGGGCAGCCCGGACTACTTTTTCAATATTTTTTTTTCATAAATGCCAGACAAATTTTGTCTAAAACATCAGAATTTTAACTCACGCTTCGCACTCGTGAAAATTCTGATATTTTGAATTTACGCCACCTTAAACACTATTTTATTTTTGAGGCATTGATTCCAATTTTGAGCCTGTGTGTGTGTTTTTTACCATACATTGAGATGAAATGACATCTCAAGCCCTGTCGCCCAAACAAACAAAAAGGGTTTATATGTAGAGACGGCCAGCCTCGAACCACTTTGGCTGGTCAGGCATAGATCCTGTAAGCGGTTTTTCACATTTCAGTACTGGTCATTGAAGAAATATATGGGCTGCATGACGCTTCCACGCAGAGCTGAATCCGGTCCGCACACTAGTACCGGTAAACCACCTAGAGGATCTAAGCCTGTCCAGGAACCACGGTGCGAGGCGGACCGCCCATGCTAATAAACACTATTGGTTTCATTGGGCGACAGGGCTTGGGATGTCATTTCATCTCAATGTCGGGTAAAAGTCCCACAAAATTGGAAGCAACGTCTCCAAAATGACATTTACAGTGTTGACGGGGACGTTAAACCTCAAATCAAACAAACAAATCAGTACTGGTCACGAACAGACTCAGTAAAACCGAGTCTGCTATTACGTTTTTTTCGACTCGTATACATATATTGCATTCTGACATGCAGAACTCTATTTAAATGTGAGATTGAGGGGTGTGATTTGAATTGCCTCGGTGAGGCAAAACCTATTAATATCCACAACATTTTTTTCGGAGAAATGAAGACGTTTATCCTAAATTGTCATCAACTACCTTCTACCCCACCCCCACCCCAAACCCCCACCCCACCCCACACACACTCTCTCTTCACCGTGTATGACATATGATAATTCTCGTGCTGTTCATAGAGGCGGATCTAACGTGGAGCCTCAACACGGTTTGTGCGTTGTTTTTGTGGAAATCATGAATTGTGTAAAGTCGATAGCATCGCCTTAATAACACAGATTTTGAGTGCTCCTTAGCATCCTATACATCGTTGAGATAAAGGTTGGGCGTTACAGGGATCTACAATATTTTCTTTATTTTTGCTAATTTAGAAATTAAAACATAGATTGTGGGTACACGTTACCGAACACCAAACACAATGTTTGATAAAATATCAAACAAATATCATTGTTTTTTATCGTCGGAAAACCGTCCGTTTTTTGTTGTTGTTGTTGTTTTTTTTGTTTTGTTTCATTCACTATGTCAACCGGTCGGATTATGTCCACTAACATTTTTAGGATGCAAATTTGTCACTTTTTCCAGAGAATGCAGGTTCTGGTAAAACTGCATCAATCAGACGGTTCTAACGAGTGCCCACAATCTATGTTTTTTGAAAAGGAGTAAGAATGTTGCCCGGCTGGCAGAACTTGCGACCCCTGACCACCAGCTAGACGCGCATCAGACTGAGCTACAGATCCTCGAATTAATGTCGCCCGACCGGCAGCTACCGAACCCGCGACACCTGATCAACAGTTAGACGTACATCAGACTGTACTACAGGTCCCCAAATTAACGTTGTCCGACCGGCAGCTACCGAACCCGCGACACCTGATCAACAGTCAGACGTACATCAGACTGTACTACAGGTCCCCGAGTTAACGTTGTCCGACCGGCAGGTACCAACCCGCGACTCCTGATCACCAGCAAGACGCACACCAGACTGTGCGACAGTTCCACGAATTAATGTTGCCCGACCAGCGGGTACCGAACTTGCGACATCTGATCACCAGTCAGATGCGCATCAGACTGTGCTACAGACCCACGAATTAATGTTGCCCGGTCGGCAGGTACCGAACTCGCAACCTGTGATAACCAGTCAGACGCGCATCAGACTGCTACAGACCCACGAATTGATGTTGCCCGGCCGGCATGTACCGAACTCGCAACCCCTGATCACCAGTCAGACGCGCGTCAGACTGCTACAGACCCACGAATTAATGTTGCCCGGCCGGCAGGTACCGAACTCGCAAACCCTGATCACCAGTCAGACGCGCATCAGACAATGCTTGCGAGGCCTGCATAAAGCAAGTGTTCTAGTTTGTTTAAGGGAAAACTAATATCAGATTGCGTATTCCTAGGCTTTCGCTGTTACCGTCCATTCAGCTATATTAAGGTCATATCGAGCCGGCCAGTCAGTTTCTAAGCCACTTATTGTTTCCTGGACCAACACCATTTGATCAGCACATTACACATTATATCACCAGAAAGTTGCATCTTGCCCTTTAGAATCGGTGGAAGCGAGGGATATTGCAGGATCAATCACCACGAAAGAAGTTTACTGGGCCCAAATTTGTCCTAGGCCGAATCGTCCTAGGCCAAATCGTCCGGGCCAAATCGTCCGCTGGCCGAATCGTCCTACATTCATCGGGGATAGAACCCACTGCTCTGTGATCATCAGACCGGGTCACCGAGACCGACCACACGTGTAACCAATGGTTCCCTAGTAGAATTTGTATATATGTGCGTAGTTTAGGCTTTATCCTCGCTGGTCACACATGATGATGATGATGATGATGATGATGATGATGATGATGATGATACGTATGTCATATAACACCCTCCCCCCACCCCCCACCCACCCCCCCCCCCCCCACACACACACACGTGGGGTGTTGTGTAGTTTAAAATATTATTAAAACATGGTGTATTTTGATTTTATCATGCATTATTATATTATTCAACTCAACAACGTTACTATGGTTATTTCCTGCTTATTTTTCCCCACAAACGTATTGATGAGGAACTTGTATATTGAACAAGGCAGCTCTTTGATATCGGATTACACGGGGCGGTATTCAGAAGATGTGCGGTTACCTGCAGGGCATTAGGTTAGCAGCGGTATGACAGGTACATACTGGGACGCGTCACGGCAAAAGAAACCTATAGGGAAATGTCGGTATTTGTGTTGTCCGATTTCGATAAAGTGGTTTTTCCGTTGTACTAAATGTTTTATTTATTTATTTATTTATTTATTTATATTTATTTATTTGTCGCGGCAAATTTTATTGTCACCCGAGTGCTAAAATTTCAACTGTCACATCATTAGAACGTAGTTTTCAGATGAAAAGTAATGTTTTCAATTCAATCCAAATTTAGATTGTAGGTGTTCGTTACAACCGCCCCAGTGAGACAGATCTAACGAGTGGCCACAAACTACGTTTATGGGCAGAAAAATGAAAAAATAATGTATATTTCTGTAAATTCCAATTTACTTTATAAAGTGCGCAACCGTGTGTGTGTGTGTTATTTCCTTACATGTTTTTTTTTTTTTTTTTATTATCTTCACTTGTCACTATTTCACCCAATTATGGTCTACACTATTTCCATATACATGTACATCCACACCAGCGTTGGATGATGATGAGTGTCATTATTATTATTATTATTATTATAATTATTATTATACGGGCCTCCGTGGCCTAGTGGATAAGAGCGCTGACTCTTAGTCATTAGGTCTCTCACCGCCGTAGGTTCGAGCCTCGCTCGGGCCACGTGTGAGACGCCAAGTTCTGCAACGGAAGGTCAGGTGGTTTTTCTCCGGGTACTCCGGTTTTCGCCCACCTCTGATTAACGATCGGCTCGATATGAGTGAAATAATCTTGAAAGGGCCGTAAAACCAAAACCCCAAAAAAATAAAAAAATATTATAACTGAATCCGACAGAAAACAAAATCCGGGAATGCCATACGTTATGTAGCGTATGTCCAGCGCATGCCCTGCAGCGTTATATTTTCCAAAAAGTTGATTGCGGGCAAAAATCGACTTGGACTAGGATAGTCTTTGAAACCGGATTACGAATGTAGGACGATTTGGCCAGCGGACGATTTGGCCCGGACGATTTGTGCAGAAAATATGCAATGATGTGTGATAAAAATATTTTGTCAAATTAAGAAACTGCTCAAACTATGCAATTTCCTCTTATGTCAACATTTGATTTTCACTCATCAAAGCCAAGAAATGACAGATAAAATCACTGAAAAAAAAAATTGAAATATTTGATGAAAATATGAAACCAAATGAAGAAAAAAAATGCTAATGAAATGATTGATAGAATAAGAACTGGTAAAACAGCTGGGAGAAATCAGTTTGGCCAAATTGTCCTACCCCGTATTTTTGGCTGGCCAAATTGTCCTAGGCCGAATTGTCCTAGGCCTAATCGTCCGGGCCAAATCGTCCGCTGGCCAAATTGTCCGCCCACCATTACGAATGATGTGCATTGTTTGTTTGTTGAGGTTGAACGTCCCCGGCAACACTGTAAATGTCATTTTGGAGACGTTGCTTCCAATTTTGTGGGACTTTAACCCGACAATGAGATGAAATGACATCTCAAGCCCTGTCGCCAATTGAAACCAATAGGGTTTATTAGCACGGACGGTCCGCCTCGCACTGCGGTTACTGGACAGGCTTAGATCCTCCATGCGGTTTACCAGTAGTAGTATGCGGGCTGGACTCAGCTCTGCGTGGAAGCACCATGCAGCCCATATATTTCTTCAAGCATAGAGTGAATTGACATGTACACAGAATGAAGAGTCGAACTACGTACTTTGCCGCGTCACAGTATAACGAACCAACGTCGTTACCTTGATTCTTTCTTCTATTTCGAAAAACTGAGCGTTTACTTTTTCTGTGGTATTATTTTATTTATTGCTAATTTGGATACACTTACCAAACACACTCGTGGGATGAAATTGCTTCTTTCATATATTCTGGCCCCTAAGTAATAAAATGTTTCATGCTCAATTATGCTGAGCATGAAATCGATAATACTCGCATATATTACAGTAATGGGACCAAACATATAATGTCTGTGCTCGTTACAACCATTCCATGGAGGCGGATCTAACGAGTACCCACAATCCACGCTTTTGAGGAGAAAATTTATAGCAATGTATATAATGTTAACCCAGAAAATTGTTTATATAAAGAGTTTTGTTATTTCCATAAAACGCACTTGTTACTTTATCACCCGGCAGTTGCATCAGAACCAAATAAAATCATTTGTCTTCATCTTTCATTACGATCAAACATCTGTGTGACATAGGGCATTTTTAGCATGTTTACTGATGAACATCTGTGGTACTATTCTTATGCATATTCAAAAGATAGGCTGATTGTGCTCGTTCGAACCAGTTCATTGAGGCGGTACTAATGAGTACCCACGACCGATGTCTTTGAACAGAAATAAGAAAAACAATCAATCGATCAATATTCAAACGATATGCTGATGGTGCTCGTCCGAACTGGTTCATTGAGGCGGTGCCAATGTGCACCCACGACCGACGTCTTTGATTTGTTTGTTTGATTTGAGGTTTAACGTCCCCATCAACACTGTAAAGGTCATTTTGAAGACGTTGCTCCCAATTTTGTGGGACTTTTACCCGACATTGAGATGAAATGACATCTCAAGCCCTGCCGCCCAATGAAACCAATAGGGTTTATAAGCATGGACGGTCCGACACTCACACCGCTTTGCCTGGGCAGGCTTAGATCCTCTAAGCAGTTTACCAGTACTCGTGTGTGGGTCGGATTCACCTCCTCGTGGAAGCATCATGCAGCCCATATATTTCTTCAAGCCCCGATGGGCGGGACCGTACCGTCGTCTTTGAACAGAAATAAGAAAGATAATCAATCAATCAATCAATCAATCAATCAATCAAATTTTATTTGCTTAAGCTTATGCAGCTCATCATGATAAAACATATATAGACAGACAAATAAGTGAAGAATAGCATAAAAGTGAATTACTGGATGAGGCATTGTCTTACACAATACAAGTTCTCAGGTTACATGTAGGCGACATACCTGTTAGAAGCTACCAAATCCAAGCAAGTAAACGTCGCACGAGCGTCAAAACAAGATGTTGCATCGACGCCCATGCGACGCCGACTAGACGTCGTTTATTTGTTTGTTTGATTTGGGGTTTTACGCCCCCGTCAACACTGTGTAGGTCATTTTGGAGACGTTGTTCCGATATTGTGGGACTTATACCTGACATTGAGATGACATCTCAAGCCCTGTCGCCTAATAAATCCAATATGGTTTATATGCATGGACGGTCCAACTCGCACCACTTTTCCTGGGCACGCTTAGTACTCACGTTCGGTTGGTTTCAGCTCTGCGTGGAAGCATCATGCAGCCATCTATTTCTCCAAGCCCCAATGGGCGGGGCTGGACTAGACGTCGTATGGACGCTAGGTCACCTACGATACAGGTATGTGACTTCTGTGGTTGCTAAGATTTTGGAAAAGGTCTGCCGGCATGTCAGCAGACAATAATAATAATAATAATAATAATAATAATAATAATAATAATAATGAATTCCCCCGTCAACCCCAGTTTTTTTCTTGATAAAGTGGGGTCTAGTGGGGATCTTCATTTCACGGACTTGTTAACCTGATGGTGATGTTTCTTTCCTTTTTATCTTCTCATGTATATCATGAGCATGGTCATAAGGGATACTTTAGTCTGTTATATTACTTCATGCAACAAACACTCACGTAAACCTTCCTTAAGCGCAAAATTTGGGTTTACACTCATGAATATCCGCCACCGTTTTTCACACCCACACCCACACACACACACACACACGCACGCACGCACGCGCGAGCGCATACACGCGCGCGAACACACAAACGCACACAGGTTAACAGCCGCGATTTGGATAAATCGCCATTGTCAGATTATTTTCTTAAGATCATCATGAAAAGTGTATATATAATGTTGACCCCCTTGAACCCCATTTTCATAAAGTACAACTGGGGTTAACGGTATCCTATTTCTGCTCGAAGCGGTTCTAGCGAGGACCAGCAATCTATGTTTAGGTTCACGTTCGGTGAAGATCAGCAATCCATGTTTAGAGCAGAAAAATGCAAGATATCGGATATTTTGTCAGAAAATTTTCAATTTTTGTTGACAAAACTTTCAATATATTTGAATCGGCGTGTTTTCCGGCGTAAAGTACCGTTAAAGATGAAATCTCCAAAATAGTTATTCTTAGTTTCGAGTGAAAACTGATCAATTTTATGCTCGGAACATAGATTCAACAAAGCTCGTTTTAACCGCCGTGTACATTGTTTTTCAAAAAAGTTGGGTTGCAGGGGTATTAATTAACAAATACTGATTAACGCGTTCTATTTCATAATTCGCTTTAGGAAAATAGAGGCACGAGACAAGCTGCATTCTTCCATAATATTCAGACGAAAAATAAAAATAATAAAAAATAATTATCATTCGCGCTTATATCTGCATCAAACCATTATGATTACGCTCCCGTGCGCTAAATGTCTCTAAAACTAACGTTTCTCAGATGAAAATGTTTTTGTATTTTTTTAATTCTGTCATATTTATAGATTTATGACTGCTCATTAGAACCACCTTGGTAATACGGTTTTAACGAGTATCCGCAATCTATGTTTTAGAACAAAAATATTTTAAAAAAATAATGAATTCCCCCGTAAATCCCATTTTCTAAAAAAAAATGCTCATTAGAACCGCCCTGTCCAGACAGTTTTAAGGAGTACCCGTAATCCATGTTTTGGAGGAAAAATAAGGAAAACAGGAATACCTCGTAAACCCAATGTGCTCTATATACTGTGGGGATTAGAGGGTCCACGAACTTGTTATCTTTATGCATGAGCTGTAGGGTGCTTGTTAAAACCGCTTCAACAAATCGGTTCAAACAAAAACCGACATTCATTGCTCTTGAGATAATGATGGATCTAGTTGGACATGTTGGAGTGTTTATTTAACGGACTTTTTGTTGAGGTGATGATGAATAATTTAGAAATTCTGAATTAACATATAACAAATATCGACTAATGTATAACAGTTTCCGGAAAGCAGATATTACACACGCGTGTAAACACATTACCTGGCGTTGCATGGCAACGTAAGTGAAGTGTAGTCAGTGACAAATTTCGCCAATACTATTATATGACCCTAATGTCTTGGGAAATACGGTCATCTGTAATTGCCAGAATATACAGGGATTCTAATAATTTTGGCCTCAGTGTGGCACAAATATTTCCTTAACATTTAAACAAACAAATAACATTTCTCAGCTAATGCATTTTCTTAACCCGTATTTGACAAAGATGGAATCTCCCACTTAGTAAGTTTGGATTGGTCCATTTCCAATTATTGGGCTGCCAGGTTTGTTTTATTAGCGACACATTTTGCAACAATGTTTGCACTTTCAGCAAACAGTGTAGAACCAGGTCAGACGTCGCGTTTTGTGGCGTCTGATCTGGGTCTGCACTATTTGCCAATGTCCCACAAAAGGGCCGCTAGGCATATATGGGTCAAATCTTCGATACACTTATTTGTTTGTTGTTCTTTCTTTCTTTTTTTTTTTTTTTTTGGTTCTTTTGTTTATAGAAAAAAATCCATAAAGATTTTTAGGATGAACGTATTGTCTGAAAATTTATCATGCATTAAGCTGAGGTATTATCCATGTCGTTCTCGATTGTTCTTTATATATGTATAGTTTAGTTAAGATTGTTCTATGTACTCCGTATTTAAAGTCAATGATCATGTCATTTCTTAAGCAATGGCATACATGCACTTACAGAATATTCATTTATTGCTTAAATATAACCTTAATTTTAAATGACGCGATTGTAGTGAATATATATGTTAAGCTGTTGAAGATAATCGTAAATAAAAATACACATGTATTTAAGTAAACAAAAGCGATTGCGCATGCGCGCTAAATGCATAAATTCGATTGGCTCAGTCATAAAACGGTTTCAAACGGTCATGCTATTGGCCAAAACGGGAAAGCGTTTTCAATAGCGTTTTGATCTTTTCAGAGCGCATGCGCAAATTTACCGTTTGTCTGAAACGATTCGCCTTGACTTTTGATTGGTCAAAACGATATGAAACCCTCGAACCGTTGTCGAAACGCAAACGTTGTGCAACGGTTTCAAAACGGACCCTAAACGCAAAAACGGGTAGGTCGAACGTTATCGCCACTGTATCTGAACAAGTGTGCGTTATAGTTAAACCATTTCGAATAAATGCAGTACTTTATGTTGCTTATAGCAAACTTTAATGAATGCAACACATAAATCATTATAATATTGGGCCCCGTCAAGCGATTTTGGTACTTATTGCCTATGCGAGCAGCGAAGGTTCAGGCGAGCCTGCGCATCCGCGCAGTCTCGCCAGAACCTTCGCTGCTCGCTCATACAAGCAGTGAATCAAGAGGAACCTTCAGACAGAAAGCCATATCCCTGGCTCCTCTGAATGGCTGGGCATGCGCAGTTATAATTTGTCATGACGAAATGCTCGAAGACACAAATTCGCCTGGCCGGGCTCATATATTGAATGTGCATTCTTTCTTAACATGAAACATTATTGGATTGGACTACTGTAGATATATGATTATCTTTCACCGCCTTGTTAGGCACGGTACATGTGGTAATGTGATTGTCTTTCTATTTTAGAATCCTTGGATACCTGTGGCAAAACCCGGTTACCAGGCAACCAGCGTTATAAACGTGTAATTGGCGGTCTACCCACAGTTCCGGGGGAATGGCCTTGGTTAGTCTCTTTACATTTTCTGAGAGAACATAGCTTCACAGAGGAGTCTGGTCTTCATCATCTCTGCGGCGCATCTTTAATTGACCCAGAATGGGTACTGACTGCCGCTCATTGTTTTGAGTAAGTTATCTATCTTTTGTTGAACTTGATACTTAGTAAGACCATGGTGGCAGGCTGATATATGTCTCCAACAAACCTCCATAATCTGGTGTACACTGTCTTTCATTGAGAACGTTATAAAATCCAGATCCCCTTTTATCGGGCCATGGATCGAACACGGACCACCGGTGTGACAAGCCAACACTTTTCCGCGTCGGTGTAAGAACCATCCTATACCACAAGGCAGTTCGCATGTATCATATACCTTTTTACAGAGGTATTTATAGTAGAAAATAGAAGTGAAGGCAATGATCAGGAATCGATACAGTTAACCCACAGCTCCCATCAGAGACACCAAAGGGTGAGAAACACAAACATGAAACAACTAGACCCTAATGGAAACATCAATAGCGGAAAGCCAAAAGGACAGCTACTGTCCCACAAAATGGCCAAAACAAAATAGTATAAGCGGTATACACACTCAAAGACAAGCCATAACAAAATAAACCGCAACAGAAGAACTGCCTTGGAACAGTCAGTGAAACGAATTCCATTGGGTTTACACGGCTACAATCCTCGCCCTTACATAGATTGGAGGTATGATGAGGCGGTTCTCACGCGCACCCATAATACTTGTTCGCGGCGAAAGTAAAAAAAGAATTTTGGGAGGGGTTTGGGGCATGAAACAAACAAAATCTCAATCTCACATGGACTTACTGGATCCCGTGAGGTATTCCAATCGTCGACAATCCGATATGTGAAACAGTTCTTTCTAACATTCATTCTAGCTCTGAGTTCGAATATCTTAACTGGATGCCCCCCCCCCCCCCCCACACACACACACTTGTATTTGTATAAGTTGCCAGTGTAAACAGTTTCTCCTTGTTCACATTATCCACGTCATGCATACCAAGCAGGATCCTTTACATCTGAATTAAGTCAGCTTTATTAGTCTGTATTACAAAGGGGAAAGGCCGAAGACCCTTTGTCTATTATTGTATGTTAATCCTTGTAGTGCTTTTACAAGCATGCTCCTCTTCTCTGCACGTTTTCAATGGCTATTTTATCTTATTACAATGGGTAGACCAGGTGATGCTTAGTATGAATGTGGCCTTACCATAGATTTACATAACTATGTCACGAAAACTGAAAGTCTGGAAGATCATTGCTAGACTCCGATAGGCTGTAGCAACTTTAAAGTGTGCTCTTAATTTAAGTTGACTATCCACTGTGACCCCGAAGCCCTTCTCTGACTTGACACAAGCAATATTTATTTTACTATAATCAGATGTTATTTCGTACCGAGTGTTGGTTTCATGTTTTCCAATATAAAGCTAGTGGCATTTCAAGATGTTATACAGTATTTGCCAGTCTTGCACCTTTTCTCCTATTGTAACTTTCCAAGAGAGAACCAAGGGTGAGCATTGTGACCACGTAACTCGATTTAAGCACCACATTGAAAAGAGTTTTACTGACCGTTCCAAGGCGGTTCTTGTGATGTGGTTTATTATTATTATAGTACGTCTTTGCATGTATGAATTGCTAATATCTTTTTATATTGAATAGCCGTTTGGCCATTTTGTTGGAAAGTAACTGTCCATTTGGCTTTCCGCTTGTGACGTTTTCTTGATGATGAAGTTGTTTTATGTTGGTTGTGTCTTTCCCTTTCGTGTCTTGGAAGGGATGTGTGAGGTCAATTTGTCAATTGCACTTCTATTTTATTCTTGGGAGCAAGGATTAGTTGGTTGTTTTCCTAGGCAGATTACAATTTAGCATCTTCCGCAAATAGTTCCATAAGACCATCTACTGCAACCGGAAGGGGGTTTATATCATATGTGTATAGATAAGAAATAAAATGGGCTCAGGGCATTGCCTTGATCCATTCTGATGCTGAGCCGCTCACAATGATCCTTTGTCTTCTCTCTGATAGATATTCTGTCGCCAAATTTAAGATGTTTCCTTTGATACGCTAGTGAACCATTTTCTGTAAAAGCCTTCGATAAGGCACTTTGTCGGAGGCCGTGTGGCAGCCGGAAATAGTATCCCCGTTTGTTTGTTAGTTTGATTTGAGGTTTATCGTCCCCGTCAACACTGTACAAGTCATTTTGGAGACGTTGCTTCCCATTTTGTGGGACTTTTACCTGACTTAGAGATGAAAAGAAATCTCAATCACTGTCGCCCAATGAAACCAATATGTTTATAGACATTGTCGGTTCGACTCGCACCGCTTTGCTTCCAAAGGATAACCCTTTCTAGAACATTAGATCCTCTAAGCGGTTTACCAGTACACGTGTGCGGGCGGTTATAGCTCTGCGTGGAAGCATCTTGCAGCCCTTGTATTTCTTCAATCCCCGATGGGCGGGACCGGGTGTCCCTGTACATCATCACAGTGCAGATTATATTTTCTGGTCCTTTGGGATTATAGCGATTATTGGGTGCATTTAGAATCGTTTTGAAAATAGACTTCTGCTTAAGAGGGCGTGGCCGGTGTTGAACATTTCAGTCCTGGTCATGAACAGACTCAACAAAGATAAAAGATAAAATATAAAGAAGCTTTATTTAACGTCGCATATCCGAAAAAAGTAACATTAGCTCTGTAGAGCTTTTATTGCGACAAACAAAGTATCCTGTAACAAATACTTACCTGCCTTCATTTATCTTCCTTGGACTACCCCTGATAATGGGAGCGTCAGCCAAGGGAGCGCCTAGTACCATTTTTCACGCCTTTGGTATGGCGCGGCCGGGGGTCGAACCCGCAACCTCCCATTCCCGAAGCGGACGCTCTACCACTGAGCTATCGTGGCCGGTAACACCGAGTCTGCTATTTTCATTTATTTGTTGTGTTCTTTGCTTCCAAAGGATCTGACCATTCAGAACTTATTTACAAAAAGTCTAAGTGAATTACATCAATTTCATGACCATTGTCTATTGCTTCTGTAGAGTCGTCTATGAACTCAATGGGTTGAGTTAAACACAATCGTGTTACACGAAATCCATGCTGAGCATCAGTAAATACATCATTTCTGGCCATATGACCAACTACATAATTCCCAACGAATTTTTCAAGCAAATGTTCTGGCACTTAAGCCTGTAATATGGAGCTCTTTTCCTATCCCCCTTTTGGAATATAGCCGTTACATTTGCTTTTACCATATGAGCCCCGCCAAGCGAATTTGTGTCTTCGAGCATTCCGTCATGACAAATTTTAACTGCGCATGCCCAGCCATTCAGAGGGGCCAGGGATATGGCTTTCTGTCTGAAGGTTCCTCTTGATTCACTGCTTTTCTGAGCGAGCAGCGAAGGTTCTGGTGAGACTGCGCAGGCTCGCCTGAACCTTCGCTGCTCGCATAGGCGATAAGTACCAAAATCGCTTGACGGGGCCCATATGTCCGATATTAATCCTTCATTTATTGATGATTGGAAAAATAACCAAATAGGCTTTTTGCCGTTCCTTAGCCGTTTCTTCAAGCAGATTTGGGTGAAAATTGCCTGGGCCTTGTGACTTTGGGGGTTCAATGTCCGTGTTATACATACGCATTCTGTTGGCGCGGTGGTTCGATTTGATGCCATTTAAAATACAGTAACTTTTAAGATTCGTTGAATACAAAGTGCAAACGCAAACAAATTTGGAAACAAAAATGTCGTTTGATATAACTAGATCTTCGAGATCTTGTTTTATTATAACTCTTCATAGGAAGTTGTGTATTTTTCAAAACATGTTTGATTATGATGTCCCTGTCTCTCTTAACATGCGAGATATTCGCGGTATTCCATTCTCAAAGACCTAAACTTATAAAATACAAACTTTCATATGATAGAAATCCACAGACTTACAACAAGCAGATTTTGCCTTTCTCTTCTATAACCCGATTTCAACTTGGGCCACTGTTCTTGAACGTTTGTTTTTCTGGGCGAAATTAATGATGGTTTATTTTTTATTTTCTAATCTATACATAGACTGGTGGTGCTTGTTAGAACTGCTTTTGAAGCATTTCTAAAGAGTACCAACGGTAAGAGTTTTCGAGCGGAAAAAGTGAAATGTACACCTGTAAGCCCCACTTTTCTGCACTTTTCTGTATACTCTGTATGATGGGGTTGACACTGTCATTGAATACATGGTCATGTATCTGCTGACATTTGAAATATTTATGGTAGTCGGATTGACTGTCAAAATATTTAGGGTTATCCAATAAAATTCCTATAATAAGACCACTGTTGGGACAAAGGTGGTCCCTGACCAGAGGACACTGTAGGCAAGAAAACACAAAGAAAAATTAAGTTTGCCCTTCAAAATAGGCTTTTATAACAGAATAAGTCCTAATTTTCGGTGGTCTTAATAGTGGAATTTCACTGTACATTAATTTCTAAGACGTCAATCACATCACTTTGTTGTCGACTGGTGCTTTAAATGCCATTGTTGCAAACATTGTTGACCTAGATCAGACAATTCCCCTGTTCAGGGTCCACACGCTTTGCCCGTATTAAAAACTAGTTTTGACTGTTTAGAAGAGGATGCAAAAGACGAAATGAACTTTCCGTTTTAAGGGTTAATACTGTATATTCTATAACTTTTTCCTTTGATAGAAAATGTGCATAACCTGTCATTTGGAGTTCTTTCCTTTGTTGTCGGTATAAAACCTGCTCTGTAGGCCCCAAATCATCATGAAAACAAGTCCGTGAATTGAACACCCCCTTAAACCCCACTTTATATAGAGAAAATGGGGTTTATGGGGGTAGACATTATTTTTCTTATTTCTGCTCAAAGACAAGGTTGTGGGTACTCGTTAGAACCGCCTCAATGAGGCGGTTCTAACGAGCACCCGCAGCCTATGTTTACGGTATACATAATCAACATATTGCGGATTTTCATCAGAAAAGTAGCCATTTTGGAGATGTGAAAAAATTCACTATTTCGCACGGGTGTGTTACCGTAATGTTGTGTACGTGCAGCTAATACAGTTTAAACGTTCTTAGGGAAATTCTAGGCCAAGGTCTGGCTGACGTTCAGAACTGGAGAGTGGTACTCGGCGAACACAACCAAGCAAATCCAGACGGAACAGAACAAGTACTGGCAATAGACAGAATCATCAAGCACCCAGACTTTATTCTTGACGACGATCACGAGATCCTATGGGACATCTCCCTTGTGAAGCTGGCCACGCCCGCAGCCCTCTCAGACTACGTCAACACAATATGTTTAGCTCCTAACTATGTGGTGCCAGCAGGCACCGCCTGTGTGACGGCAGGCTGGGGATACATGAAAGTGGGTATGTACACATGTAAGATAGCCATGATAAGTTGCACCTATGGAATACTCTGATCAACATACGCATCTGCATATATGTGGATGGGCATTATCAATGATCTGAGTCTTCGTTGAAGATTTAATTCTTCGCGCAAAACCTGGATTTTTTTTACTGGATGGCTACACAGGTTGATATGAGCCTTCACTGAGTAAATACTAATGGACACATTTGGCCATGTTGCGTCTCAACGAACAATTCCTCACTTCATCTTATGTTGCTTTCAAAATCGTCAACCAACTTTGCATCTTAACAGCAGGCTGGACATTAATCTCTAGTAGTGTCTTCGTCGTGGTTTATATATAATTATTTTGTTTGTGGTAGGCAGGTTTTGGTATTCGAATGGGGCGGTTCTGACGGGCACCAAAAATCTATGCTTTTTGAACTTTGCCCAACCTTTTCTCGATTTAAATTGGGGAATACAAGGATCGTGTTCACATATTGAAAGCCTGTAGGTGTCGCTGCCCAAATGACTTGTTACAGGCTTCCAGAGTGAGTGTTTCGTCGCATTACGCATGTTTTCTGTCGTATTACTCATTTGTGTTAGGTTTGTACTGATGGCGGAAACGTTGTTTTAATTTTCTTTGTGCTTTTCTATGATATCATTTAACTTTCTTTCGTGTATTGAGATCGCTCAAAGTTTTGGTTGTGGCCTCACCAAAATACCATTTTTTCACTATTTGCAAAGATCACCAAGAAAACATAATTATGCAATTCATCACGAAAACACGCCTATATAATTTTGCCCCCCTCGAACCCCACGTTTATATAGTAAAACTGGGATTTGCAGGGGTAAACCTTACTTTTCTTATTTCTGATCTAAAATATAGATTGTGGGTACTCGTTAGTACCGCCTCGACCTCGATAAGGCGGTTCTAACGAGTACCCACAGTCCGAGTACATTTTGAGCAGAAATAAGAAAAATATCACAATTTTTCATCTTAAAATTTTCATTTTTTTCGGCGATAAAGGTTACAATGTATTTGTATAGGCGTGTTTTCCTAATTAAAGTCATCATGTACAACAACGGATTTCAAGTTAATACAGTTTGATAGTGAATCACCTACAAAGAAGTAAAATGAGCTATAGTTTGAAAATGTTCTTGTTTTCTTTATCTTCATCAGAGAACGGTAAAGGAGTGGAACTTCCAAACCATGCTGAACTATATATCCTTGACCAGGCTGTATGTGCTGAGGCTTACGACTCGCTGCCGGAGGGGCATGAAGCAAAGAGCAGCGTGTCTATTCAGGACTCGGTTTTGTGTGCCGCCAGAAATAATACGGACTCCTGTTGGGTGAGTTTTCATTATCAGCATTAGGGTGGACACGTTTACTAATTATCCCGAACACAACCTACATTTTTCAGTGAAATTCCTCTATTAAGACCAGCAAAATTGCTCCTAATTCTGCTTTTAAAAGCATATTTGCAACATTTTAGGTATTCTGCCTTGGTGTATTATACACCTAGTGACCTCTTGAAAGAGGGACCATCTTTAGGACTGTTCAACAGTTGCGTTAAAGACTACTTTTGAACAGTCTAAAAAGAGGCCTCAACATAGGAATTTTACTATATTTACCCACATGCATGATTATCTCTTTGTTCTGGGTAGTATTTTCTTTATTGTCGTCAGATCAGGAGAAACAAAAATCGGACTTATCGTATAGACAAGCAGCAAAGACTCAACCGAACCTACGCTTATGCCAACCTCGCCATTGCCATTCCTGTTGTGACACATGACAAAGCCCCAGATAAAAGGGGGCATCCACAATTTATTTTGCTTATTTCTGCACAAAAACATACGTTGTGATACCCATTGGAAGCGCCTTGTCGAGGCGCTTCTAATGAGTACCAACAGCATACGTTTCCATGCAGAAATAAGAAAATGACAACATTTTGGGATGAAGAAGGCCTTACATGTAGTTATGAGTTGAGCTCTGCGATAACTGACACCAGGGGCCAGTTGTTCCAAACAAACGATGTCGTTAGTTTACATATTGTTAAAACGTTAATCATTGGTTATCGCAAATATACATATATTTTTACTGAGACAAAATATGAGCAGCTTTTGCATTTAAAGCTGCTCACATTTTTTTCAGCAATAATTATTCTAATCGTTATATTGTACATGCCAGAACAGTGGACATTTTGACCATTAACGAGCTTGTTAAGTGGGCCCCGTCAAGCGATTTTGGTACTTATCGCCTAGGCGAGCAGCGAAGGTTCAGGCGAGCCTGCGCATCCGCGCAGTCTCGCCAGAACCTTCGCTGCTCGCTCATACAAGCAGTGAATCAAGAGCAACCTTCAGACAGAAAGCCATATCTCTGGCCCCTCTGAATGGCTGGGCATGCACAGTTAAAATTTGTCATGACGGAATGCTCGAAGACACAAACTCGCTTGGCGGGGCTCAAGTTAACTATGCTTTGAATAAGTGGCCCGACTCGTATAGTCATACATTGATATTGTTATTTTAAAGGCAAATATAGATTGTTGGTTCTCAGTATAACGTTTATTGCAGCGGTGATAAAGTACATATTATAATCTTGTTTTTTTTAGCATAAAAACAAATTCGCCGAAATCCACTCTTGCCTATTTAAATCAGACTATCCGGCTGGGTCCCGTCGTGTTATCATAATAAAATCACACCGGGCAGAGCTCCATTTTGAAAACACACCCGTGTGCTTAAATATTGTGTCCTGTTGAATAAATGAGCTTAGCAACACTCATTTCTGAAATTTAGCCAATCAAATTACTTGTTATAATGTATTCATTCAAATTTGCCATATGTCAAACAAGAATGTCACACAACAAAAGTAGGGGGTTGTCATGTTAGCGGGAGAAGGGTTTAATACAGTGAGCTAACTTTATCAGGGGAAACTTTGTGATAATTTTATCTTTTCTCGTTCAAACATAGATTCTGATGCTCATTAAAATACTGAACTTTACAGGAATGCTATTGTTGGATTCGAACCCAGGGCCGCTCAGTTGAACGAACGTCTTTGAATCCAAGAGTCAACTCCCTGAAACTTCTGTCAGAAATTTGTTATAATCCAATATGCAATGCATTATCTACAGAGAAAGAAATTAAGGTCCGTTTACACTGGAAAGTGTTAACTAGTACACTGTAAATTATTTTGCCAGAACTTCTTTAATCAGCAGGAGAGAATAATCGGAGACATTACATGATCAGTATTATTGAGCAGATATGCGCGCATCCGACTGAGCTGCAGAGGCCGGAACAACATTCATTACGAAAACACGCCTATACCAATACACTGTAACCTTTATCGCCGAACAAAATGAAAATTTTAAGATGAAAATTTGTGATATTTTTCTAATTTCTGCTCAAAATATAGATTGTGGGTAATCGTTAGAACCGCCTCATCGAGGCAATTATAGCGAGTACCCACAATCTATATTGTGGGTAATCGTTAGAACCGCCTCATCGAAGCGATTATAGCGAGTACCCACAATCTATATTTTAGACTAAAAATATGACAAATAAGGTTTACCCCTGTAAACCTCATTTTTACAATATAAAAGTGGGGTTCGAGGGGGTCAAAATTATATAGGCGTGTTTTTGTGAGGTATGTCTATATGGAATTTGAAAAGACAGACATTTTCCTTTTTAAGTGAGCATAATGGGAAGCGAAAATTAAAGATTATCCATCATTTTCAGGGTGATTCTGGTGGCCCACTGATGTGTTACCATGACAACCACTGGGTACAGGTCGGTATAGTTTCGTTTGGCTATGAGTGTGGTGATGTTAGATACCCAGGAATCTACACAAACATCAACTACTTCTACGATTGGTTGAGTACGGTGATGTCGAATGAAGAAATGAATGCGCAAAATATCGCAAACACTTAAGGGGAATGGGTGCACCTTCAGGGGAGGCAACTCATGCAAAAGTATTTTTGTCTCCAATGTCAATAGGGGTCAACTCTTAAAGGAAAGAATTTGCTCCTGAGGAGCAAATTCTTTTCTTTAAGAGTAGACCCCTTTTTCAATGGGTCAGGGCCAACTGCCAACAGGAAGTCCCGAAAGTTGTCTCCCTTTGAAAAATGACAGAATAATCTGCCAGGTATTCCATTTCCCGTTAATATCTTAAACGCATACATCCCTGATCTTCTAAAATAGACTCCTACATTTTTTTATTTTGTTTCCGACAGGTAGTTGCTGTTGTTTAAATCATCGTCAAGACAGGAGGTAGTGTAGACACTGGTGAAATATCTGAAAATGAATCGTCTCATCTGGATCTATATTATATACAACGGCAATCTTATTTTGCAGAAATGGCGACCTGTATCACGTCCAGCCAGTCACGTGGTGATCATTGCTGTTCTAGATCGTAACAGTTACTGTTCATATACATTACTACGCCTCTTAGCATGTCATTTTCGATCAATGCTTATAACATAATTTGGTTAAAGTAAGATTGTTATTATGAAATAGATCCCTAGTAACACGGATAGAAATGAATCATTGTTAACTTCAAAAAAAAAAAAAAAAAAAAAAAAAGTTGTCATGGTATGCGCTTAGTTCCGGGTCCTGTCTCTCTTGCAAAAGTTACGTTTAAGCCAAGCCCTTGCATGATAGCTGACAGTATTGCACTTTTAAACGGACAGCTCTCATGTAAAAGCTTGGTTTGTATGGAGGATCTTACATGAGTGGTCATGTTTATTGAATTTATTAAACGAGTGAAGGAAAAGGGATAAATTGCGAGGCTTTTCCTCAACGAGTTGGATAAATACAGTAACACAGTAGCACGAATGCAAGATTCTGTTTATCATATGACGTTTAGAATCGCTTTTTATTTACGATTTGTTTACAAAAATGTCCATATTCCGCCATTGGTAAACGCGACATCGTCAAGGACATCGTACGCGTAACGTTACGGGGTATATCTAACTAATTTGCTTATTTAATCCACTAATATTTACATTTCCAGTGTAAAGTCTAATGTAAACCTATAGAAAACAATTGCGTTCATACTTCCATGAACGCCCGCCCCCGCCCATCGGGGCTTGAAGAAATAGATGGTCTGCATGATGCTTCCACGCAGAGCTGAAACCGCCCGCACACTAGTACTGGTAAACCGCTTAGAGGATCTAAGCCTGTCCAGGCACCGCGGTGCGAGGTGGACCGTCCATGCTTATAAACCCTATTGGTTACATTGGGCGACAGGGCTTTAGATGTCATTTCATCTCAATGTCGGGTAAAAGTCCCACAAAATTGGAAGCTACGTCTCCAAAATGACCTATTCTGTGTTGACGGGGACGTTAAACCTCAAATCAAACAAACAAACAAACAAAACTTCCATGAACGCATCGAATCACATGATTTTCAGTGACGTTAAGTGACGTCATTCTAAACCATTGTTCTCTACGGGCGTTGATGACGTAAACGCTGCTCCACTCTTTGTACAAAAACAGCGTGTAAATGTTTTTCAGCTTTAAAAGTTTACCCTACAAGAATTTTTTCGCCCAGTGATGAGGGGCAAATAATGTAAATATAAAAAATAAACTCAATTGTTCTGCTTTTCATGAACGTATGAACGACAGTGGGTCGCTAGCAAAGTTTACATTAACCCCTTCGGGGTTCATTTACTTTGCACGCGACCCACTGCGTTCATACTTCCATGAACTGCAGAAAAAGTAAATTTCATTTCTAAAGTGGATTACGGAATTTATTCAATGGCGTTATGACACTCTCAGACGCGACGTCATATGATAAATATATTTATTGCAACACAGACAGGCAACGGAGCTGAGCCACAAGCTCATAGAGCATTACGTACGGCCTGTCCTCTGCAAGTAAACATCTGCATAATTATTGTAAAAACACGATCATGCAAAGATTCAAAATTTAATCTGCATTTCTACACAAACAAGAAAATGGCAAATATCATATCAGAAGACAACCAAGAACTATATATTAAACACAGCAAGTATACATATCAATACAACTGGAATCCATATTTTTTGTCTTGTCAGATATCATACTAATCGAAATATAATGGTATAGTTCCATTCTCGTCTTTACATGATTATATATTTACACGTATGCAAATACAGTAAAATTCCCATATTAGGACCACCTTTGGAACTGTTCAAAAGTGGTCTTAAAGACCACTTTTGAACAGTCCCAAAGGTGGTCCCTGACCAGAGGACACTGCGGGCAGAAAACACAAAGAAAGATTAACTGCAACCTACTAAATAAGCTTTTTAAAGCAGAATTAGTCTCAATTTTAGGTGGTCTTAATAGCGAAATTTCACTGTATATCATTATGTATATATCATGAAAAAAAAATCCGGAAGAGTTTAATTGCAGCAGTGTTACAATTCTCAAGCAGAAAGGAGAATAATTCCATGCTGTATATGTTCATATGGTGTTAGAATAAATCTATAACAGAAAATATTCACTGTTTTTTTGTTGTTGTGGCCCCGCCTTTTTAACAATGGTGGAAGGGCATATACCCTTCCCCCAGTCCGTTCGTCTGCCCACACATGCGAACTGACATTTAGGTGGCTAGGCGGCGGCATACTGACTACTTAAGCGGCAAAATCTCTTAAGCGGCAAGCCAGGTAAGAGCATTTTAACATTTCTGCCAAGTGATTTCAAAATCCTCCCAGAAAAGTTATTGGTCGTATTTAAGTTTCGGACTCCATTTTTGGCATTTGACCTCTAACTACGACCTTGGCCTTGGAAGTACGGATCTGGGTTTTGCACGCGACACATCGTCTAATGATGGTTAACATTGCTGCCAAGTAATTTGAAAATCCATCTAAGACTAAGAAAGTTATTGACCGTGTTTTAGCTTCAGACCCTTTTTTGAAATTTGAACTCTAAGTTTGACCTTGACCGGATTTTGCGCGCTACATATTGTCTCATGCAGGTCAACGCTTCTGCAAAAGAAATGTCAAAATCCACCCAGAAATAAGAAAGTCATTGACCACGTTAAGTTTTGGACGTCTGTGTGCAACAAAGGCTCTGACGAGACTGCGCTTAAAATCGAGCCAACATGATGGTTTGGTGGTTTCATACTCAATAAAATGGTCCGGAATCGACAAAATTAGCCCACACCTCCCACCCAAGACACCTAAAGGGAAAACAACATAAATATAAACTCTAAACAACTTCCAGCCAAAAGGGCTGTTCATTTCCCAAAAAATGTTCAAACGGCTATCACAATGCATTACGAAAACACACCTATACAAATACATTGCCAATTTTTTGGCCAAAAAAATTAGAAATTTTAACACGAAAAAACGTGATATTTTTCTTATTTCTGCTCAAAACATAGATTGCGGGGACTCGATAGAACCGCCTCAACGAGGCGGTTCTATCGAGTACCCACAATCTATGTTTTTGAGCAGAAATAAGAAAAATATTGTATACCCCCTTAAACCCCAGTTTCACTATGTAAAAGTGGGGTATGAGGAGGTCAAAATTATATAGGCGTGTTCTCATAATGAAACTCATCACGAAAACACGCCTATATAATTTTGACTCCTTTGAACCCGACTTTTATATGGTAAAACTGGTGGTTACAGGGTCAAACCTTATTTTCTTATTTCTGTTCTTAAATATAGATTGTGGGTACTTGTTAGAATCGACTCATAGAGGCGGTTCTAACGAGTACACACAATCTGTATTTTGAAAAAAAATAATAAAATTGTCGATTTTCGGCGGTAAATTATATAATGAATTTGTATAGGCGTGTTTTCGTAATAAAATGAATAAAGCAATACATACATGCAAAGATTAATTCAAAGTTGTAAAATACTCGACAAAGGGGCCTCCGTGGCCTAGTGGATAAGAGCGCTGACTCTTAGTCATTAGGTCTCTCACCGCCGTAGGTTCGAGCCTCGCTCGGGCCACGTGTGAGACGCCAAGTTCTGCAACGGAAGGTCAGGTGGTTTTTCTCCAGGTACTCCGGTTTTCGCCCACCTCTGATTAACGATCGGCTCGATATGAGTGAAATAATCTTGAAAGGGCCGTGAAACCCAAACCAAAAAAAAAAAAAAAATACTCGACAATTATTGAAGTTCTTACATAGCTTTCTAACATAACAAAATCTACATGTGTAGAAAAGAAATAATGGAAAAAATGCACAGCACAAAATATCTTAGCTCGAAGAGGGATGATGAATCAGATTAATACATTGGGTCCACATATACACTAGTATATATAGATAGCACCATGGAATCAAGCAGTCTCGTTCCAGTCCATATTTACGTAATTTCGGGAGATTTATAAAAAAAAAAGTAGTCGCTGATAAAATTGACTAAGCGAAGCTATTCATGTGTTGTCAATATATGTCAAAATCGCAGAGTCCAGCAGAAGATTCGGTAAGAGTGCCTTTCGCATGTTTTCTTCAAGCGAACCAAATGGCCATATACGCTGGTGTTACAGTTGAATTCACACAATCTGGTGACTTGGTTTACCTTTTTGTTAAGGTTCCTCAATACAGTTATTTCACTACATTTGGGGTACTGAAAAAATCATATTTGCAAATAATTCCCCAAAAAGAATTTTCATCAGATGGTAGTCCATGTAAATGTAAGAATATGAAAGCCAAAGATTTTTATTCGAAAGTCACCATTTTCGTAAATTATTGCATTTTTCCTTGGTTTTGCAAAAAAATGACATCTTAATCCACAGAACCACAATGTGTAAAATACTATCATAGAAATGTGGCTCAAGGTTGCCTTTAGGCGCTGCAACAGAGGAATTTCAAATAAAATACCTAAATAGAACTGAAAATTAATGATTCCCCAAAATTAAAAAAATGTAATTATCTCACCTGGTACTATTTTAAATTCAGTGTATGGTAGCCAAAACGGACCAGTTCTACCAATTTGGCAACAAGCTCATTGATTTGGTTGAGGTGTTGAAATCTCTTGCATTTAGCTTGTAAAATGATTGCCCTTCTTCGGTGCTTTTAGTACTTCATTTTATATATTTCATTCATGCAGTTTATTACAATTTATGCAATCATTGCACAAAAGTTTCAGTTTGTTATTGATTGTAATTACAGGATGGGTGCTTTGATATTGGATAAATCAAAACCAAATAATTGAAAATAAGATAAGCCAACAGTTTATCCCCATATTTGAACTGAAGGACTGAAAGCAGCCTGTTCAGCACCAGAAACTTTGTCCAAAATGCTTCTGATCACAGCCAATAACTGCAATGGTATAGAAATTATTTTTACCCATTGATTTGTTACATTGGTTCACATGAGCCACCATAAACAAATAATTGATTTTTGCACAGGTGAACTTCTGGACAACACAAAGTTTATATTTATCTAATCCAATTTATGACCTGTAATGTCACCTAGGCTGGTAAAAACTCATAGAAGCCCAATGCATTTAATATGTTTTTGATGAAAAAAGTTTCAAAAATCTCATTTTCTCAATTTGTTTACTAGAAGCTGGGCCGAACAACACCAACCTGGAAAACGTTACACATAAAAAATAGTTCGGAAATGAATGCATACTATATATAAATTAACGAACAAGTTATGTTAGAAAGTACATGAAATTAGTTGCAATACAGTTTCAAAATTGAATATTATGTTTTAAATTAAAAACAATGGTGTACTATTGTAATTTTTTGAAATTAGTTCCAAGGCGTATAAATACGTTTTTTTCCTTGGCAAGATGGATATCTCTTTCAATTTGACAGCTACAATAATTTATCAGTGATGGCATGCTTCCAAGATAGGCGATGTCATAATGCTATATGCAGGAAGAAGGCTATAAAGCTGAATTTTCAAGGTATATTCATTGTTGATGGGCAAAATAGAATGTGGAAGGGCATAACTGATGAAATCTGAGCAGTTCAGATTTACCGCAAAAAATGAAGATGGCGGCGCCCATGAAGAAAAACATGTCAAAAAAAAATTCTGGTTTTCAATTCAGGTATGCTTTTTGATAGAAAGCTTTGTCCGAGTCGCTAGTGTTTGTTGTGAACTATTGATCTGCAGCTGTTTTAGTAACTTTTAAAAAGTCTAGAAGGCGTATTCATTTTTTTCCTGGTGAAAGTGAAAAATACAGAAATGCATTTATTTTCAAAGGCACTGAGATGTTGCTAATGCAAGAAAGTACTTGCTGTAATAACCTTTAGCACCGCCAAACATTCTTCTTCTAGGACAGGCATTTTAAAAGGAAATCAGGATCATATTTTGGGAAAAAATAACATGCAAATCTGACACCTATATTTTTCTTGTGCAAATGTATTGAGGAACCTTAATAGAACATTCCGAAGGCAGTTGAAAACAAAAGCTCCGCCTAGTCAATCTTATCTGCGACTACTATACATTTGGACCTTTCTATTTGTTTTACTATAAACTGAACACGCCCCCGCCCACTGGGGCTTGCAGAAATAATTGGGCTGCATGATGCTTCCACGCAGAGCTGAATCTGACCGCATCCGAGTACTGGTAAACCGCTTAGAGGATCTAAGCCTGTACAGGCATAGAGGTGCGAGTCAGACCATCCATGCTTATAACCCCTATTTTTTCATTGGGCGACAGGGCTTGAGATGTCATTTCATCTCAGTGTCGGGTAAAAGTCCCACAAAATTGGAAGCAACGTCTCCAAAATGAACTTCATAGTGTTGACGGGGACGTTAAACATCAAATCAAACAAGCTATAAACTGAACATCCAAATGTGGGTCTTCCCTTAAAGAAAGTAATTGCAGCCGAGGTACTATGTTTTTTTTTCTATTAAATTTAAATTTGACCTATGCTAATTTATAAAGAGCAAGCGTCTGTGTGTCATAAATGGGTAGCACCAAAGAAAGACTGGACGACGGTTCCAGATTAAGTTGGTTTCCTGCCGGACTTACTACGCCTTTATCGAGATGAAGTTCATCACGAAAACACGCCTTTATAAATTTGACCCCATTGAACCCAATTTGTATTTAGTAAATTTGGTTTTACAGAGGTAAGCCTTATTTTTAGCTCACCAGAGCCGAAGACTACGGGGAGCTTATAGTATAGGCAGTGATCCGCCGTCCGTCGTCCGGCGTCCGCGTCCGGGACGGCGTCAACATTTTCAAATGACTTCTCCTCCAAAGCTGCTGGGCCGATTGAAGTCAAATTTCATGTGGAGCATCCATGGGATGGGGGAACAAAAGTTCAGGTCACATGACCAAGCTGGCCTCCATGCCCATATAAGGTAAAAACCCTTAAGAAATCTTCTTCTCCTGAACCAGTGGGCAGATTGTGATGAAACTGGGTATGTAACATCAGGGACTCGGGCCCATCATAGTTTGCTAAAATGATGACCCTCGGATGACCCTAACCCATTTTACGCCAAGGTCAAATTTGGTTACATAGATTTTTGTATGGGAAATAGTCAAAACAGCATATTTTTTAAACTATTGCAGCCTGTGGCCTGAAAATTAGTAAATGCGGTGGGCAAAATGTGCTAGTGAAACTACACTAGTTTTCAAGATCAAGGTTATTCCTAGACCTTGGCCCAAGGTAATTCAGATATGAAAACTAAAAATTTGTTTCACTGAAACCACTAGGCCCTTTGCAACCAAATTTTGTCTGAAAACATTTTAGAACAAGGAAATGAAATTTAATTGATTTGAGTTTGGTCACATGACCAAGATCGCCGCTATGTCAATATAAGGTAAAAACCCTTAAAAAATCTTCTCCTCCTGAACCAGTGGGCCGATGGTGATGAAACTTGGTATGTGGCATTTGGGCTTGGGGCCATCATAGTTTGCTAAAATGATGACCCTCGGACGACCTTGACCCAATTTACGGCAAGGTTAAATTTGGTCACAGAGACTTTTATATGGGAAAAAGTCAAAATAGCATATATTTTTAGCTCACCAGAGCCGAAGGTTCCGGGGTGCTTATAGTTTAGGCATTGGCCCGTCGTCCGTCGTCGTCGTCTGCGTCGTCAACATTTTCAAACAACATCTCCTCTGAAACTACTTGTCCAATTGAAACCAAATTACATGCGGAGCCTCGATGGGAAGGGGGAACAAAAGTTTGTTCGGGAGGACTTGGTCACTTAACCAATATGGCCGCCATGCCCATATAAGGTAAAACCTTTAAAATCTTCTTCTCATGCACCGAATAGCCTTGAAACTTGAAACTTAGTATGCAGCATCGGGGATACGGGCCCTACCAAGTTGGTTCAAATGATGACCTTTGGTTCGCCTAGACCTGTTTTACGTAAAGGTCAAATTTGGTCACTTAGACATTTGTATGGAAAAATGGCAAAACAGTGGATTTTTCTGATTGTATATTAGCTAGTGGCATCAGAAATGGCATTTTCAATCAGCTGAATGGAAGTTTATCAGTTTCAAAGGTCCAGGTCATTTACCGACCTATGTCAAGGACGGCTCAGATTCTGTATTTTTATCTTCTTCTTCACTTAAACTACTTGGTCAATTGAAACCAAATTACATGTGGAGCCTCTATGGAATGAGGGAACGAAAGTGTGTTCGTGAGGACTGGGCCTCATAGCCAATATTGCTTCAATTCCCATATATGGTAAAAACCTTTAAAAATCTTCTTCTCAAGAATTGAACTGCCGATGATATTGAAACTAGGTATGCAGCATTAGGGACTCTGGTCCTGCCAAGTTTGTTCAAATGATGACCTTTGGTTGACCTTGACCTGTTTTACGTCAAGGTCAAATTTGGTCACTTAGACATTTGTATGGAAAAATTGCAAAACAGTGGATTTTTCAGATTGTATATTAGCTAGTAGCATCAGAAATAGTATTTACAATCAGCTGAATGAAAGTTTATCAGTTCCAAAGGTCAAGGTCATTTACGAACCTTTGTCCAGGACGCCTCAGATTCAGTATTTTTATCTTCTACACTCAACTACTCGGCCAGTTGAAACCAAATTACATGTGGAGCCTCTATGGAATGAGGGAACGAAAGTTTGTTCATGAGGACACGGTCACATGACCGATATGGCCGCCATGCCCATATATGGTAAAAACCTTTAAAAATTTTCTTCTCAAGAACCGAACGGCCGATGATCTTGAAACTTGGTATGCAGCATCAGGGACTCTGGCCCTACCAAATTTGTTCAAATGATGACCTTTGGTTGACCTTCACCTGTTTTAGGTCAAGATCAAATTTTGTCACTTAGACATTTGTATGGAAAGATGGCTAACAGTGGATTTTTATGATTGTATATTAGCTAGTGGCATCAGAAATGGTATTTACAATCAGCTGAATGGAAGTTTATCAGTTCCAAAGGTCAAGGTCATTTACCGATCTTTGTCCAGGCTGGCTCAGATTCAGTATTTTTATTTCCTTCTTCACTTAAACAACTTTGCCAGTTGAAACCAAATTACATGTGGAGCCTCCATGGAATGAGGGAACGAAAGTTTGTTCGTGAGGACTGGGTCACATGACCAATATGGGCCGCCATGCCCCTATATGGTTAAACCGTTTAAAAATTTTCTTCTCAAAAACCGAATGGCCGATGATCTTGAAACTTGGTATGCAGCATCAGGGACTCTGGCGAGCAAGTTTGTTCAAATGATGACCTTTGGTTGACTTTGACCTGTTTTATGTCAAGGTCAAATTTGGTCAATTAGACATTTGTATGGAAAAATGGCAAAGTAGTGGATATTTCTGATTGCCTGGTAGGCTGTGACATCAAAAATTATATTTGCAGTTAGCTGAATGGAAGTGTATCAATTCCAAAGGTCAAGGTCATTACTGACCTTTGTCTTGGATGGCTCAGATTCAGTATTTTTATCTTTTTCTCCAGTAAAAGAGCTGTGCTGATTGAAACCAAATTACATGAAAAGCCTCTGTTGGGGTGAGGCAATTAAACATCATTCGTGATAGAGTTGTCACATGACCAAGATGGGCACCTTGCCTATATATGGTATAAACCACATGACCTCTGGTGAGCGTAGTGGCCCATGGGCCTATTGTTCTTATTGCTGCTCCAAAATAGAGATTGTGGGTACTCGTTAGAACCGCCTAATCGAGGCTGTTCTAAGGAGTACCAACAATCTATATTTTGAGCAGAAATAAGAAAAAATATCACAATTTTTATCTTAAAATATTCGTATTTTTTGCGGATGTATTTGTGTTGGCGTGATTTCATAATGGTAGGCCTATATATCATTGGTATAGACATCTGGTAAAAAAGTCCACACAATGAATGCCCCCTTTAAACCCCGTTATATATAGGAGGGGTGGGGTTTATTGGGGTGTTCATTGTTTTCCTTATTTTTTTTTTCAACATATATATTGTGGGTACTCATTAGAACCGCCTCAATGACGGATTTCAAATTTTTCCAATATGAAAGAGACAGATGTCATCCTTACACTTGTCATGTGTATCGATTTTCCTTATTTAACGTTCAGCATGCTGGGTATTCTTTTCAGCAGACGACATTTTGAAATAATTTTCTTATTTTTCACAGAACAAAGGATTTGACTTTTCATGCAAATTGTCTCGTGGAGACAATTTGCATGAGAAGTCAAGCCCTGTTACCTGGCAAGAATAAGAAACACACCGACAATTTGTCGCCTGCTGATTTAGCCCAGATAGTGGTAAAGGTTACAAAGGTTATAGATTCAGTCCCAGGGGAATCAAGATACCACAGCAAATACATAACTGTATAAATAACAGAAGAAACATCAATACTATGTCAAGCGTTTGTCCCACCTTTGTCCATGTCATGCATTTATCATTCTTTACATTGTTCTGTTCGGAATCCATTCTCTTGTCGTTACTGTACTCATGGATATTGTTGTCCTCAACAAAGATATCATCATCCCAGGCACTCTCTGGTGTAACTGACTGAATCCTCTGACCCCCGTTTTTCTGATTTTGACTGTTTTGCGTACTTCCATTTGTATCCGATAATACCATTACGTCAGTCTTCATTGAGCGATTGCTATCATTAGTTTGGCAATCACATCTGAAAAACAAAACAAACGTTGCCAGCCAGCTTGGGACCTCATCCTGGTCTGACCTTGATCCCACACGAACAGCAATAATCACCAACACAAACAAGACGCCGGAAAATAAGAGCTCCAGGAACAGGAAGTATAACAATAATGGAATCGTTACTGATGACGCCGGTATCAGAGCAGATGTGTAAAAGTACAAAAAGAACATAATTATCACAAACATACCGGAGATGAGAACTCTGTCAGATACCCGAATCGGAACTAGGAAACTGCTCACGCTGAGAACTGCCAGCAGAATGGTTGGCACAACTATCTTTACTGCTGTATAGGTACTCTTTCTTTTCAGCTTCACTGTAACCTGAAAATACGAAAATGAACCCTCTATGTAGGCGCTCGTAGACATTTCTTCTAGTTTCCACTCGGCATGTTCCGTGAATCCACTTGAATCCGACGCAGTGTCATCTGCAGTTAGAATCAGCCTATCAGCTGTATATCCAAGCGATGCGTAACGAAATGTGCATTCATGCTGATCAAACGGATAATAAAAGTTGTCTACCTTGCAGGCACCTGTTGGGTACACCCAAGTCTTCCAGGTCATTTCTGTTGTGTTTAAATTTAACGTAATATCGGAAGATGAACTAATGGCTGAAGCCGACGATATTCCATTCACCAGTACCAGTTTTGGTGTCCACACACTAGTAGCAGGGACCATGACAGAAATGTTATCTGCTATGGGGGTAGTGCGCTCGTCTGTCCACCTGAGGGTCAAGTACCCGGAGATTTCAACCTGGCCAGCTACAACATCGAGCCCTTTGAGAGATGTTAGTCCAAATTCAGTTGTCACGGTAATTGCAACAGAAATATTCTCTTTTGGAATGAGTGACTGCAGATCATAGTAGGAGTCCTTCAGGTTCACTAGGGCAGTGTCTAAATCCCCAAGCGTTGTTATTTGTGATATCACCTGATGTTGCATTACGAAGCAATTCAACAACAGAGTAGCACTCAGATACGCCATTTTTGTTGCCGCCGAGTTGTATTTGATGTTAAATAAAAACCCGGTGTTCAGTTCATCGCTCGGTTCGTCTGTTTATTGACTGCATAAGGACTCAACTTAGAACAAATAAAAATACTTTTTTTTATGAAAAGATTCTTCTTGCATATCGAAAATTGACGAGAGACTGTCAAGTCTTCGATGAAAATCGGAATAATATAGAAATAACAATAACCCAAAATATTAAAGGGACACCTCCCCAAACGAGGAAGATGATTCTGAAAGGCCGAATATATATGAATAGCCGTAAATAAGACAATGACTCGCGCAGTAACAAAACCTCCAATGATGATACGATAAGGACATGTGTCCTGACAGCATTGGCGAGTCGATTGTCTCTGAGTATAGTCTGGAAAACTAGACCAGAACTGCGACTTAAACTGTGTCGTATGACCCTTGAATTCAATGCCCCGCGCATCAGGGCTGGGAGAAATAGATAAGGCTGTACACAGACCTGAACTGAGACTTAAACTGTGTCGTATAACTCTTGAATTCAATGCCCCGCTCATCAGGGCTGGGAGAAATATATTAGGCTGTACACAGACCTGAACTGAGACTTAAACTGTGTCGTATAACTCTTGAATTCAATGTCCCGCTCATCAGGGCTGGGAGAAATAGATTAGGCTGTACACAGACCTGAACTGAGGCTTGAACTGTGTCGTATAACCCTTGAATTCAATGCCCCGCTCATCAGGGCTGTGCACAGACCTGAACTGGGACTTAAACTGTGTCGTATAACCCTTGAATTCAATGCCCCGCTCATCAGGGCTGGGAGAAATACATTGGGCTGTGCACAGACCTGAACTGAGACTTAAACTGTGTCGTATAACCGTTGAACTCAATGCCCCGCTCATCAAGGCTGGGAGAAATAGATTAGGCTGTGCACAGACCTGAACTGAGACTTAAACTGTGTCGTATAACCATTGAATGCAATGTCCCGCTCATCAAGGCTGGGAGAAATAGATTAGGCTGTGCACAGACCTGAACTGAGACTTAAACTATGTCGTATAACCCTTGATGAGCGGGGCATTGAATTCAAGGGTTATACGACACAGTTTAAGTCTCAGTGCCCCGCTCATCAAGGCTGGGAGAAATAGATTAGGCTGTGCACAGACCTGAACTGAAACTTAAACTGTGTCGTTTAACCGTTGAATTCAATGCCCCGCTCATCAGGGCTGGGAGAAATACATTGGGCTATTTTCTGGTCCTTTGGGATCACTGAGTTCATTTAGAATCATTTTGAAAATAGAGTGGTGCGAGTCGGACCATCAATACCAACAATTGGTTTCATTGGGCGACAAGGCCTGATAAGTCACCATGTGGGACAATTGTAATCCGCCTATTACCTGTGTCCGATTTAAACCGCTCGACAAATTATATAGAATACTCACTCACGCACTCACTCACATACTTACTTACTTATTTACTTACTTACTTACGAGAGTTAATAATTTATTTACTTTATAATACTTTGAAGAAAAAAATGCTTCCTCTGGATATGTATCATTTACCTTTCCACTTTCTTTAAAGGAATGGGTACCATTGACATATTTCCTGTCATTTCAATAAGAGATACAACTTTTGGAAAATCCTGTTCGCTTTCCTTTAAATACGGCCTTCTTAAACATAGGTCTTCAGTTTTATGTAAGAATTTGATTCATTTCCTTAAAGAGTATATCCTATTGACATGGGAGATCAAATATTTTTGAAAGAGTTGCTTCCCCTTCTCCTAATTATATAGAGGATCATTTATTATTAAATTTGTTAAACGCGTTGAGAAAAAGGGATGCAATGCGAGGCTTTGCCAAGCATTTTATCCCTTTTCCTCGGCGAATTTAATAAATTTAATAATACATGAACACGAATGTTAGATTCTATTTATCATCTGACATTTAAAATCGCATTTATACACGATTTGTAACATAAATGTCAATATTCCGCCATAAGTAAACGCGACGTCGTTAAGGACGTGGTACTGGTAACGTTACGGAGCGTATCTAACTAATTTGCAAATTTTCCACTCGTGGATTACCGAATTCATTACATTCTCAGACGCGACGTCATATGATAACAAGAGAGCCAAGATGACCCTGAATCGCTCACCTGATTTCAAGATTTCACATAGCTTCTGAATTGCAGTGATTTCCATATAACGGCGTCTTGTTAGTCTCTTGCAAGCAGTGTAGGCCCTGATCAGACGCCGCGTTCTGTAGCGTCTGATCTTGGCCTGCACTGTTTGCCAGGATACCTGTTCTGGGGTTTCTGGTACTAAATGGGTTAAAGAATACATTTCCTCATCAATAGCAAGCCTCTCAAGAGCAGATTAACGATAAAACTATTAAATATATGAAATACCATCATAAAAGTTTGCTCATTTTTGTGGTACATGTAACAAGAAATATCTTTAAAAAGATATGCGGCGTACATTTATTTGGCAGGTTGTTATGAAATATGAGCTACAATAGTGATAGCAACAATTGTCTAGCTATGAACTTGTTAACTGTATTTAAACAATTCAGCTGTCACGCAAGAAAAAATTGCTTTGCAGAGGGCGGTGTCCCGCCTGTCTGAGCTAAGGTCAAGGTGAAAGGCCAAGGTCAAATAACCTCATTTCAAGAGCATATGATCTCAAGTATATGCATAATAAATATGAAAAATTTATCGCATAACAAATATAAAAACTTTAACATTTACTGTTTTTGAACACAAATTCTAGGGTCAACATTTAGGGTTGTCGCTATGGTGAACGTAAATGCACAGACGAACGAACAAACAAACACAGACAGACGGAAACTTGATCTTATGTGGACCAAACTGAAACTCAAATAACCCTTATTCCTTTTCAGAATTTATATAACAGTAATGATATTCGAAAATGTCCTTTTTGTGTTAAAATGGACATAAGAAAAATGAAGACAAGTGATACACTGCAACTTTTATTGGGCATTTACTGTAAAGTAAACATCTGTCAATTTGTAATGCGATTATTACATGATTTTGTTATGCTATATCTATTTATTATAAGTAAAAAAACTTACTTTCGTAGAAAAATCTTCCTTTCGCGAAAGGAACCTAACTTTCGCGAAATGGTTCCTTTGGCTATATAGACAAACCACGTGAACTTGTGTCAAATAGCTATTCACCGCAGCAGTTACAGAATTCACTGGAAACACAATTATACATATGGCGTATTGTCATCAAAGGATAAGACTGTTTAAGAACAAAGATGGACAAGCCTATACTGTACATATTTTTCATTCGTGTCTCACATAAAAAATGAAAGATTTCCTAGGTTAAAACTTCGGTTAAGGATTTATTTATGCAAATCTTTGACCAATGAAATGGTCATCTTCTCGAACATGTGGTTTTATTGACCAATGGAAAAACGAAAAATGTACGACAAAACCAAAAACATAACGGCTACGCCGAAAAATGTATCCCGCCCACTGGGCATTTGAAAATTAGATTGGGCTGTATGGCTGAAAAAGACCGAACCTGAGTACCAGTTAAACGCTAGCTATAAGCCGGCCCAGGAAAAGTAGTGCGAGTCGAACCGCTTCTTAAACCATAGGGCTTTAGATGCCATTTCATCTCTTTGTCGGATAAAAGTCCCATAAAATCAGAGGCAAAGTCTGCAAAATTATCTAAAATGTGTTGACCGGGAGGTAAAACCTCATTGCAAACAAACAAAAGCATCAAAGACATCATGCCACAGATAGAAACAGAGTGATATTATGATGTATGGCATAGAATGTTTAGGTTGTAATTGGGATTTAACTGTCGTGGTACGCCCGCCATTACGATAACACCGTGACACCCATGCGACATAGTGCTTTTTCTCATATCTCCAAAAATGGCTATTTTCCTAATGAAAATTTGTGACATTTGTCTTATTTTTGCTCCAAATATAGGTTGTGGATGCTCGCTAGAACCGCCTCATGGAGGCGGTTCTAACGAATACCCACAAATAATGTCTTGGAGCAGAAATAAGAAAAAATAATATTTATCCCCGTAAACCCAATGTTTCTCTATATAAACTGGGGTTTAGGTGGGTGTTTATTTCACGTACTTGTTCACGTGGTCCATTGAAGTAACACACTTTAAATAATTTATTAGGCAAACCGAAATATCGCGAAACTACAACGACCTTTCCCTTTAACAGTATGACTATAAGCAGGTATTTTGCTTTATCTTTATAATTGGGATTTCTTTCATTATTCTTTTTTCTATGGCAAGTTGATTATCAACAGAGTGAGGTCATTTTGTCAATTTTGTATTTTACCTCTCAGGAACAATCCCATAGGTTTTCATAGTCAGGCTTCGAATAAAATTTAATTGCAATTTTGTTTTGTATTTGTGAAAGTAGCCCTTCAGTCGAAAGATTTCAATAACGTGCAAGCGAACAAATATTGATCATAGCACCAACAGTCATAAATTTTGTTTCTTTTATTCTGTAAGAATTAAGACGTAGGTATATCAACTTATGGTAGGTAGTTAAGTTCATTATCAGTCAATGTGTTGGCAATCTTCGTGTCAAAATAACAAAAACGTACTTTTAAGCAATTGAAAGCTATGTTTAAGATAGAATTGCAAATGATCATAAATATTGTTACACCACGGGTATATTTAAATAAACACTTTCTATCCTGTCTCCATTTACTTATCAATGTCTGATCTTGATGAGTCGTAATACCTTTATTACGTTTAAGAAACGTTTATCTCAGCAGCAGGTCCCTTTTTAATTACCAGATAATAAGATCGTGATAATTAGTTCTTTGAGATCATTGTCACATACACAACAGACAGATCAGACTGCCTTGTAGCGGGTCGCGAGTTTGAATCCGGACATCTTCCGTATTTCGGTTGGGCCTTTAAGGATAGTGATCACACCCTCAGGGGAAGCAACAGGCTAAAACGTCTGTGTACTGAACACCCTTGTAAACCCCACTTTATGTACAGAAAAATGCATTTAACATGGGAATACACGCAGAGCTGAAAACGGCCCGCACACGAGTACTGGTGAACCGCTTAGAGGATCTAAGTCTGCCCAGGCAAAGCGGTGCGAGTTCACGGTGCTTCCACGCAGAGCTGAGTCTGACAACACACAAGTCCTGGTAAACCGCTTAGAAGGACGAAGCCTGCAAAGGCAAAGCGGTGTGAGTCAGATCGTTCAATGCATATCAACCGTCTGGTTCATGCTTATAACCCTATTGGTTTTATTGGGCGGCAGGGCTTGAGAAGTCATTTCACCTCAATGTCGGGTAGCCATCCCAAACGACTGGAAGTAACGTCTCCAAAATGGCCTACATAATGTTTACGGGGACTTTAAACCCCATTTCAAACAAACAAATTATATACACCAATTGGTTTCTTTATTTGAAAATGGTTGATAAGTTGAAATATATATTATATTTTATACTTAGTAGTGAAGTAAATGCATATCTGAGACAAAACAAATTGCATTTTTCATTGTGAAAAATAACATTACACAGTAGCAGCCCGGCCTACTTTTTGGTTGGTTAACAGTCCAGCAAAATGAAAAAGAAAATTAACTTTGTTTTCGATAAATACTAAAAATATTTCATCTCGAGTGTTGAAAACGTCAGCATTCAGCATTTTCACACTTGTGAAAAATCTTTTTTTTTTTTTTTTTTTTTTTTTTCAACACTCTCGCAGAAATATATTTGGTATTCATCTCAAACAAGCAAGTAACCATTATGTGTGTGCTCGTTTGAATTGCTTAACTGTGGTTGTTCTAAAGAGTGCCCAGATTGTATGTTTTTTAGGAAATTATTGTATTCCCATGTTTTGTTTTGTTTGTTTGTTTGATTAGAGGTTTAACGTCCCCGTCAGCCTCGATAGCGCAGTGGTTAACGCGTTCGACTTATGATCGAGAGGTTGTGCGTTCGAATCCTGCCACCGGTATCGAGATGTGTCCTTGGGCAAGACACGTAATGACACTGCCCAACTCCACCCATGTATAAATGGGTAGCAGTGGTGTAAAAGCCACTGCCTCTCTCTCTCGCGCGCGCGCGCGCGTGAAAACATCCGGAATGAGTGTTCGAGAGCGATTCAATAAGCTTGAAGCTTTCATCGCAATCGAACTAAAATAAATTAGTATAAACTAACGTCCCCATCAACACTGTAAAGGTCTTTTGGAGACGTTGCTTCCAATTATGTGGGACTTTTACCCGACATTGAGATGAAATGACATCACAAGCCCTGCCGCCCAATGAAACCTATAGGGTTCATAAGCATGTACCAGACGGTTGATATGCATTGAACGATCTGACTCGCACCGCTTTGCCTGTGCAGGCTTCGTCCTTCTAAGCGGTTTACAAGGACTTGTGTGTGGTCAGACTCAGCTCTGCGTGGAAGCACCATGCATCCCAATCTATTTCTTCAGGCCTGATGGGCGGGGGAGAGGTGTGTATAATTATGTATTGCTTATTGATATACCACTTCTTCGGTCGGCTCTTTTAGCGACGCGGGTAGAGTGATTGGCTTATTCCCGAAGTTAAGCAACGGACCCGACAATCCGCCTTACGCTACATTGGTGGCAGCGGCGGGACGGAAACGGTACCGCTGGTTTGTTATTATTGTCCCAAAGGTGTTGGTGCCATTCAGTTGCAAAATAGCAAGTATAGTTAAACTCCTGGGCCCAGTTGTTAAAAGCACCAATAGCTTAACAAGCTCGTTAGTAGTCAAGTTGTTAACTGTACAATATCTAATATGTTTGTTGAAAAAGTTTGTGAGTTTTGCTGAAAAAAATGTGAGCAGCTTTTGCAGTTGCTTATGTATTTTTTTAGCAAACATATTAGCCTGTTTGCCATATAAAACGGCCAAAATTGTACTAATGACGTCGTTAGTTTTAAACAACGGGCCCTGGGAGTTTAACTGTATTTGCCATTTTGAAACTGAAGTAGTTTAACCCATCTTTAATACCACTTTTGCACAGTACCAAATGTGGTCTTAACGCAGGAATTCTACTGTTTTTATTGATCCTCTGGTGGTGACTAGCATCCTTGATACCAAGCAATGATGGCCATGACACTACTGGATCTTTTTCTCGTCCTTTCCGGGGAGGGCTTACAGTCCTTTCAATATTATTTAACTTATATCGAGTGTTCATGTGGCGGTCTGATCCGTCAGGCTCCTACCGTTGTCAAATAGTGTTTCTTCATTCTGTGAGTCTCCAAAAGTAAGTTGATACGAGGGTGATTCAATAAAAAAACAGCCTAACGTATTTCTGGGTTAGATCGATATCTTCTTTTTCGATAAAATTGTCCTTTAGAATAATACACTTGGACCAACGTTGTTCCAGTGCCATCAGCCCAGAACTGAAGAAGTCAGGGTCCTTGTCTCCGACCCACTCCTCAACAGTCGCCAGGACTTCTTCGTTGGACCGGACATGACGTCCACGGATGTCCTTTTTCAAGTTTGGGAATAGAAAATAGTCACTAGCAGCTAAGTCCGGAGAATAGGCGGGGTGCGGTATTAGCTTGTACCCATTCCGCTCAGCAGCATCCTTTGCAATTTTGCAAGTGCTGACTCTTGCATTATCCTGTTGGAGCACAATCCCTTTGGAAAGTTTACCTCGGCGTTTTTCACGGATCGCAGTTCTCAGTTGGTCGAGCAACAGTTGCCATCCCCTTGCCAGCAGAGGTTTGCGTTTTGAACTTCTTTGGCCTCTGAGAACTCGGCCCTACCCACTGGCAAGTTAAGGTTTTATTCCGGCTCATAATAATGAACCCAGGTCTCATCTACAGTTACCAGATGTTAAAGAAAATTATCTTCCTTTGATCAACACCGCATCAACAGTGCACTGCATACTGATGCTCTGGTTGCCATTTGCTCGTCGCTAAGGGATTTTGGGACCCAAACGGATTATGTGAAATGTGCAATACATTCGTCGACCTTAATTCGCCAATCAGAGTACACCAGATCCCGTACATTGTTACGTATTTTTCATCGGTGACATCTGATGGGCGTTCAGACCAGGCATGAATTCCCCAATGTAGAATTTAACTTGTGCATACGATGGTGCAGAAGACCCATAAACATTGGTCAGCTCAAAATGCATTTCCTGACCCGTTTCCCCTTTCAAATATAAGCACCGAATTACAGCTCGGTACTCAGCTTTTGACGAAAAGCTCGCTTTTGCATCGCTAGCCATGTTTGACGTTCAATATCTTTTGAGTGAATGACATGATCAGGGCGCAATTTTGTTCTCATGCCTAAAACATGTATTGAAACAAGACATGAAAATCTTGGGGGTCTCGGTCAATTGGAAATGGGATGCGCTGGTTACTTATTGACTTGCCCTCGTAGATACTGATCAGAAGGCCTTTTCAGATGCCATCTGATACACTGTTGTTAAGGTAGAGGTTGTCGTGTTCAGCAGGATAAGGATTAATTTGGGATCTGATTGTATCAGTTCCTGGCCGAACGTTACTCTAAAATTAAATTTTAACATTCCCAAAATATACTGTAGCAGTTCCTCCTTGTCTTTTGTTTCATGTGCTGCTTCTTTAGCCAACGTATCAACTGCTTCATTTCCCTCTTAAGGTCTACATGCACAAAGCATTTAGACTTCATTTTCAGATACAAAATGCATATTCAGTCAAACCTGTCTTGGTGGCCACCTCTATTAAGCAAGCAACCTGTCTTTAGCAAGCAGGCATTTAGTTCCCGGAGAAGGCAAATGCATTACGTTTAACCTGTTTTAAGCAAGCACATTTTCATCATTCCTGAAAATTATTATTTTTATTATTTACTTCTACTTTTCTAAATTGAACTCGTGCCATCTGAAAAGGAAACGTCTTATGGATATCATCGCGAAAACACATCTATATAATTTTGATCCCCTTGAACCCCACTTTTATACAGTAAAACTGGGGTTTATAGAAGTAAACCTTATTTTTCTTATTTCTGCCCAAAAATATAGAATGTGGGTACTCGTTAGAACCGCCTCATCGAGGCGGTTCTAACGAGTACCCAAAATCTATACTTTGAGCAGAAATAAGAAAAATATCACAATGTTTCATCTGAAAATTTTTAGGGCGGTAAAATTTACAATATAGTAGTATAGGCGTGTTTTCGTAAGGTCGTGTAATTTGGTATCTAGCATAAGGTTCTCAGTAGATGCAGTCAAGGTAATGTGTAAATGGAGGATCAAGACTATCAGAGATTTTTGTTTTATCTTGATAGATGGACCCTCGAATTCATTTCAATATACACTCAGCACTCTGGTGAATAGTTTAGGACCCTTTGTACTCTGGTATTAAGACAATCCACCCATTAGAGAACAACTCCAAACATTTCATTTTCAGATACAAAATTCATATATATTCCTTATTTCTACTACAAATAGATTGTGGATACTCATTAGAAAGGACGTATTGAGCATATTATGTGAAACTTGGACAAATTATGTGATAAGGACAACGAAAACGTCCGTGCAGTTTTTTGTGATGTTGATTTGTTGTTCTATATGAGACAAGGACCGAAAGGGTGAGGTGTTACGACATGGGATTTCTTTCACCCATTTTCGCAGGGTTGGCAAGATTAATTACAAGCACAGATCGGTCAGTGGCAAAGAAATGTTCAAGTGTGTATATTACAGGACTGGTGTCTTCACTTCAGTCCGATGTTGCTGACACATACGCTACCCTGTTCATTTTTTCTTAGTAAAAGTAAGTTTCTTATATATTACATGCACATAGCATATTTCTTCACATGTTGTTGTTATGCCATGTCATATTAATTACATATATAACGTATATTTCGACGTCACAATGAACGTCACTGCTCTGGTACGAATTGTTGGTTGGGCTGTTCAGTAGTCAGTAAAGGCAATATATCGATCTATGCAAACTATTTGCCATATGGTGATCGCTGGCCTGATACTTCACTATATAAAGCCAAGACCTCTCAGCGTCGTCTGTGGAACAGAACGAAATGTACAGGGTGTCAAACAAAGGCTGACAGTAGTGAGCACCCATTTTCTATTTATCTAGCTAGACTTCTTTGATTTATATTACATACTTCGCACTGTGTAACATACAAGGGTGGCTTCTTCATGCTATGAGAAAGATTTTTATGCGCTGTATCTATGGCTATCATAGCTCACCAACCATTGTAAGGGCAGATAATCTTTTCTGGTGTATTCATGACTGGAGAATTCTAATTAATGTGCATCCACGCACTTTAGTAATGTGATTGGTGTATACTCTGGTCTGATGCAAAGCTATGTTACACAGTGATGACGTTCTTGTATACTTTATTGCTTGAAGGCCCGGGTCAGACTTCGCGAGTTTTTATGCATTTTGTTTTTTTATCGATAATGTAGCTGTCAGCAAATTTGCTAGTAATTGATTTGGAGTGAGTATCTTGTCCTTCATCTGTCCCTATTGGTTTGATTTGAGGTTTAACGTCCCCGTCAACACTGTATAGGTCATTTTGGAGACGTTGCTTCCAATGTTGTGGGACTTTTACCCGACATTGCGATGAAATGACATTTCAAGCCCTGTCACCCAATGAAACCAGTAGGGTTTATAAGCATGGACGGTCCGACTCGCATCGCTTTGCCTGGGCAGGCGTAGATCCTTTGGTGCAGTGGTAGCGCATCGGATTTGTGATCGAGAGGTTGCGGGTTCGATCCTCACATTGCTTTAAAAAAAGTACTGGTTACCACCCAGGAAGTCCTGCTCGTAATGCTCAGATGTGAGCGAGTAGCAGTAATAGGAAAACAAAGATCCTCAAAGCGGTTTACCAGGACTCGTGGGCGGTCGATTTCAGCTCTGCGAGGAAGCTTCATGCAGCCCATCTATTTCTTCCAGCCCCGATGGGCGGGGGTTGGAATATCTCTATCCATATTGTCAACGGACATTGCATTTTAATTAGGGGAAAGCTACGCTACCCCGCACCTGTGCGGACAGGGCATCACATATCAAGGAGGACCATGTGTTGTTTAGTAGTTTCTATGGTAATATTTGTTATCTTAATAAGGATGTATCGCCCTTTACCTTCCCACCAAACCCTATCGGGTTGTTGAAAGGACACGTCAATGGGTGTAAATCAGTGGCAAGACACTGAACGTCGGTACGTCTGAAGTGAGACGGGGGCCAGAGATTCTACGGCGATATCACGACGGTTGAGGTAGTCCGTGTCAATGTGAGAAATACGTGTAGCTAGCCTATACTCGGGTTCAAGGACTCTATAAAAGTGGACACACTAAACAAGATGATGTCATATACAATTGTATGAGAGAGCGTGCGCTATTGTTTTAATGTTCAAGTTGTTTCCTTTTCTTTACGTTTTGTTGTAATTATATGTAGATATCTACTTATAACTAGGCTTTGTATTTTCTTGCGTAGGCCACCCTTGTCTATTTTTGACGCATGTTGACTTTGGTGTGTTTAGAGCTCAACTCCCGGTCACCGGAATTGACGTGACATTGGTGTCAGAAGTTGGATGGTCTTAGTAAAAATTGCACTCCTTAAGAGGTCTTAGGGGCTCATTTTCTTTTTAATTGTTGTTGTTTGTAGTTTTAAAAAAACATTCATCAAACATTTAAAAATCATGTGCGACACCGTTTCTAACAGTGAAGTTGTGACGTATGTAACGTCATTTTCACATCGCATACCCATTTATTATGGACCACGTATGTGTGTGTGTGTGTGTGTGTGTGTGTGTGTGTGTGTGTGTGTGTGTGTGTGTGTGTGTGTGTGTGTGTGTTACATCCCACCAACAACTTAGATCATCGGAGACGAGACCTCGGTTTAAAAGACTGATCCAAAGTCTGGAGAAGTTTCTAGACCACCTTAAGCAACTTGTTTGATCACCGTTTTATCTGATCTTACTTACAGTATATTCATATTTATAGTAGTTATAGTTATTTGCTAATTTTATAGAACTGCCATTTACAATTTAATCATGCGTTATTATATGTCATATCAAGATGGATAAGTTATGAGAACAGGGATCTCGGTTGTGGTATGATGGGTAATAACTGGAGAGTTGGGTTAAGGAGCCAGCAAGCATTCGAAAGAGAGGAAAGAGCGCGTGTAAAGGAACTGAATTTTGCTAGATAATCTCAAGCGGGAAAAGGTGGGGAAAAGGAAAAGGGGGTTAGAATTGGCTAAATTGGCTCATGCTAAGAAGATATAGAAGAATTAAAAGTAAGGCTGGCGCGCGAAGGCTTAAGTCGAACATAGAAATCGCTCTAGCGAAAACGGGAAAAACAGTGCGGGCTAAGGATCCTAAGTTGGCTTACTTTGACGAGGCAAAGGATACAATGGATATAGTTCACGGTTTGAGAAATACACGACCGCTAATAGATAGTTAGGCAATCTCTCTTGGTGCATAATTGAAAGGGTGCGCTCTGGAAGTTAATGACAGGCTGTCAAAGGAAGATGCAAATTATACAAATGATTATGTGAAGCTCAAAGAAGCACTGTTTAAGAATTTTGAGATGCCTTAAAGAGGTTTCCATGCAAAATAGCCTGGATAGTGTCCGGCTCAAAACTGACCTAAACAGTGCTGACTGGGACGTTTAACTCCATTACGAACAAACTTTTTTTCAAAGGTAAATGTGCTACCGAGGCATCATGAATGGATGATGCACTAAGCGACTTGGTTATCTGCAATACTGACGGTTCAAATGTCACAAGTTCTCAGGCTAGGAAAGAAGAGGAGTTTACAAACACTAAAGATTCCAGAACAGTTTGCGAGTGTTTTAAACTTGGTCGGGAAAATGATCCTAAATTGGTCTTAAGGGGAATGGGAACACCTGGAAGATTTTCCGCCATTTTTCCAAGGAAGACAACTTTCGAGACTTCCTGCTCCTGTTTCTATTAACCCTGACCCACTGATTAAAGGGGTCTACTCTTTAAGTATAGTTGACCCCTATTGACATGGGGGACAAAGACTTTTCCAGGAGTTGCTTCCCCTGAAGGTTTTCCCATTATCTGGATCAGCTTCGATAACACAGGTGTGAACAGGGTTGAAACTAGATTACATGTCGTCTGCTTGGTGCAATAACGGTGTAACTGACATTTTGGCCAAAATAGTTTTTTTGCATAAAACGGTGCCTAAGGACTTGTAAGTATTAAAGCTTGATTCTGCCTAAATCACGATTTATTTCAGCATGTTGGAAATATTTTTGTCAGTTACACTGATTTTGCTCTGACTTTTGGAAAAAAGTTGGCACAAAAACAGTGTAAGTGCACTTACCCCATTTTTGCGCCAGTCTTTTAAAACCTCAAAATTATTGAATCCTGTTGCGTGATATTTCAGAAAAAGCGTGAAGGTACCATGCAGAATGTATAAAATGTGACCTATTACCTTCCCCAGTGCCTTTAATTTACTGCTTAACCATGTAAAAGGCAAAAAAATAAGGTTTTTACATTTACACCGTTTTAGCGCAGAATGCACTTACACCGTTTTTGCACCACTCACGTCAGAAATCGTGTATCAACCTTTAAATGCAAGATATTTCTTTTCAAATGCCATTTATTCAACAATGAACTTAAAACACAAATGGAAGAAATCACCATGAAGTTAAGAAACCAGCTTATAGTATGGTTTTCTATGCCATTCTTTAATAAAACAGTTTTTCGAAATTCGCAAAGTTGCAGTATGTTTCCACTGGCTTTCTTTGCCGGATCATTACAGGGTCACTGATGAGGCTTTATTAGCCGAAACTACGTAGTATGACCCATCTTCTTTCTTATGAGTGTTTTCATTGCTCTTAAAGGAACTCATTTTTGATTTTTATTTGCCTTCACTGCAGCTGGTGTTGTGCCGTGTGGCGGCCGTAAAACGTCTCCCCGTACATCAACCATAGTGCAGTTTATATTTTACTTTTGGTCCTTTGAGATCAGTGTGGATATTCTGAGAAATCGGAAATAAATTATTGGTTTAGATTCATATTCTGGACAGGTTTTTGATTGTTTGGACCCCATTTTGATTTATGTCGGTCTTTGAATCGGCTGCCTGTTCGAAATTCGCAAAGTTGCAGTATGTTTCCACTGGCTTTCTTTGCCGGATCATTACAGGGTCACTGATGAGGCTTTATTAGCCGAAACTACGTAGTATGACCCATCTTCTTTCTTATGAGCGTTTTCATTGCTCTTAAAGGAACTCATTTTTTATTTTTATTTGCCTTCACTGCAGCTGGTGTTGTGCCGTGTGGCGGCCGTAAAACGTCTCCCCGTACATCAACCATAGTGCAGTTTATATTTTACTTTTGGTCCTTTGAGATCAGCGTGGATATTCTGAGAAATCGGAAATAAATTATTGGTTTAGATTCATATTCTGGACAGGTTTTTGATTGTTTGGACCCCATTTTGATTTATGTCGGTCTTTGCATCGGCTGCCTGTTCGAAATTCGCAAAGTTACAGTATGTTTCCACTGGCTTTCTTTGCCGGATCATTACAGGGTCACTGATGAGGCTTTATTAGCCGAAACTACGTAGTATGACCCATCTTCTTTCTTATGAGTGTTTTCATTGCTCTTAAAGGAACTCATTTTTGATTTTTATTTGCCTTCACTGCAGCTGGTGTTGTGCCGTGTGGCGGCCGTAAAACGTCTCCCCGTACATCAACCATAGTGCAGTTTATATTTTACTTTTGGTCCTTTGAGATCAGCGTGGATATTCTGAGAAATCGGAAATAAATTATTGGTTTAGATTCATATTCTGGACAGGTTTTTGATTGTTTGGACCCCATTTTGATTTATGTCGGTCTTTGAATCGGCTGCCTGTTCGAAATTCGCAAAGTTGCAGTATGTTTCCACTGGCTTTCTTTGCCGGATCATTACAGGGTCACTGATGAGGCTTTATTAGCCGAAACTACGTAGTATGACCCATCTTCTTTCTTATGAGTGTTTTCATTGCTCTTAAAGGAACTCATTTTTGATTTTTATTTGTCTGTCCTGAAAAGTTGCCATTTTGCACTTACACCGTTATTGCACCAAGCAGACGATGTATAGGCAGTTCATTCTCGACAATAAGACTCCACTGCAACTTATTGTACCTTCTGAGTTCAAAGATCGAGGTTTTAAAGCTTGCCCAATTCCTTCACGTGATGGGGTGCAGACCAGACATAATTGGGAGTCTTGGTAATCTTAGTTCAAACAATATTCTATTAACTTCTTTTCAATTACAAATATATAACAAGAATGTAACATATTAGAAAGATCAACAGGATTTGAAAACAAGCAAGGTCGCTTATACTAATCATCTCCTTTGTAGTCTTCTGCAACAAGGTCTATCGGAGCCCAAATTTTAGGGTGACTTAGTATATACAGTAGAAATTCGATGGCTCGAACACAGATGGCTCGTATACCATGGCTGACTCGAACCCGTTCTTGAGTCCCTAGGGAATTCCTCTTCATAAAAAATTTATGCGGGATAATTAAGGAGATTTTCGACTTTTATCTTGCCAATGTATGCTGTGTGTACTCATTAGAATCACCTCGATGAGGCGATTCTAACGAATACACACAGCATACATTCTTTTATTATAAAACATTGAAAAGATGTCTCCCAACTAAACCAGTTATGCCTCCTGCCAGTAACCCTCAGTGGCTCGAACTACCCCTGTCTCGAACAGATTTTCGTGGTCCAAAAGGTGTTCGAGCCATTGAAGTTTGGCTGTAAATTCAGAAAATATATACTTGCAATGATTTCAGTACCCAGTTTCGGAAACTCATTCTTCAATATAAAAAGTATGGGTAAAACACTTTATACGACTGACTGCATGCATGGTAGTTAACCCAATCACGGCTGATAACTTTGCTTCCCTCTTTATATTGCACGCCAGTGGGTCAGGCCTCAGATTCTATGACTGTTCCAGCGTAAAGGCTTACTGTACCTGATGCGCTGTCTTAGGTTGTGCCTATCGGAGTATAAGTGATGTTTTTTTCTGCTCCAGCATTTCAGTGGTGTGTTGCTGTCGAGTCCTCACCGTTGTTTCATCTCTGTGGTTGTTTGATTTTTGTGTGTTCTCGGAGATTTTGCACTGATGATTATGGAAGCATTCATGTGGACTGAACAAATAATTTGCCTTAATCGCGATGGATTCAAAGGGCGAGAATAGCAGCCGCATAAAATCGATTTAAGCCCCACCTCCCAATTGAAATTCTTTTTCGACGGTTCTTCTGTCGCGCTTTGTGTGTGTGTGTTTGGTTTGTCTTTGAGTGTGTGTCGCTTGTGTCTTTTTGTTTTGGATGGACGGTTGGCCGTTTTGTGAGAGGGTGGCTGCCCTTTTGGCTTCCTGCTGTTGGTGTATCCATTGAGGTCTAGCTGTTTGGTGTTTGTGTTTCTTTCAATTTGGTGTTTCTGATGGGAGATGTAGGTTAAGTGTATCGATTCCAGATCAATGCCTTCACTTCTATTTTGTTCTTTTAAAAATAAGGTACTTTGGTATTTAATTGTTATGTAAAAATAGCTCTGAAGGCAAAGCTATCCGCCAGTTGCACTTTTACTGGCTATGTTTGATGTTTACTCATTGTGTTTGTTCATGTTGCAGGGGTGGGATGGCTTTCCTTTTTATACTCCAAACATATGTTGAGGTGCAGGTTACAATCTGTCTTGGAGCAGCAATTAGAGAAATAATGTATACCCCTGCTAAATAAAGTTTTCTCTATATGAAGTGGGGTGTAGATGGGTGTTCATTACACAGACTTGTTAACGTGGTTCAGATCATTTGTTAGGAAATTGCAACCTTTTTGAGATAAGATCTTCTTCCATAGGTTTTCTGAAGAAAACATAATTTATGGAGTAACTCTCAACAATATGGGAATACATCTGTCTGACATAGTGCAGTCTTATCATGTCTCTAATATGGTTATTTTTCTGAACAAAATTAGTGATCTTTTATTTATACTCCAAACACAGGTTTGCCACTCCCCTCATTGAGAGTGGTTTCTTGCTGTCGAGTCCTCACCGTTGTCTCACCTCTGTGGTTCTTTGATTTCTGTGTTCACGGAGATGTTGCACTGATGAGTTAGGAGGCCTTCATGCGGACTGAACAAATTATTATTTGTCTAAATCGCGACGGAAGTAAGGGCGAGGATTGTGGCCACGTAAAATCGATTTAAGCCCCCCAGTGGAAATCTTCCACTGACCGTTCCAAGGCGGCTCTTCCGTGGCTATTTATTTATGTTGTTGTTTGTTACTTACTGTGTGTATCACTTGTGTCTTTTAATTTTGGATGGCCATATGGCCATTTTGTGGGAAAGTAACTGTCCATATGGCCTTCCTTTGTTTAGGTTTCCATTATGGTCTGGTCGCTTAATGTTTGTATTTCTTTCCCTTTGGTGTCTTTTATGGATGGAGTAAGTTAATTGTATCAATTCCTGATCTTTGTTTTACTTCTACTTTTCTTACGAGTACCCACAACCTATGCCTTGGAGCAGAAATATGAACATGATTTGTCAGAAGACAACATAACTAACTTTTAGGGGCCTAAGTTGGATGACAGGAGGGCCATGGTGGTCCTCGATTGCTCACCCTATCCATACTGTACAAATGAAATGGTTGGTAATATATTAAGGTGGAGTGGAGGGTTTGAGCAATTTTGACTGACAGTGACCCAAGAACATTTCTGGGAAATTCTATCAATCTAGCAGTTTATAACTAGGTCATTTAAGGCCTTTGGATATTTTCAGCACTGGTGGCTAGCATGCTGATTTGAGCAAAATCGATCCATAAGCCATAACAAGGTTTTTCTAAAAATGGATACAGTGACCTTGAGCCAAGAACCTGAATGTTGATCTTGCTTGGGAATATTATCATATGTAACATCCGTGTGAAATTACATCAAAATTCATTGATAAATCTAGGTGCTAGCTAAAGCCATGAAAAAGTTTATTCTAAAAACAGCCACAGTGACCTTGACTTAAGTCGAACTTGCTTCATATACATCTATTATCATACCCAACATTGTGTGAAGCTACATTAAAGGTGCATTATTGAGCTACCGGGTCTCAATTTTTTTTTCTGGTTTTTATCTTCAATGCATACTACTTTGTCATGTGTACACTTTTGGAGCCAAATACAGCTTCAGAACTTTGTGACAATGGTCGTTTTCATTCGTGTTTACCCTTCATTACGATAACACACCCGTGCGACATAGTGCATTTTTCACATCTCCAAAATGCCTACTTTTCGGATGAAATTCAATGATATTTTTCTTATTGATACTGCAAACATAGGTTATGGGTGCTCGTTAGAACCGTCTCATTGAGGCGGTTCTAACGAGTACCCACAACCTATGTCTTGGAGTAAAAATAAGAAAAATAACGTTTACCCCCTTAAACCCCAGTTTTCTCTATGCAAAGTGGGGTGTAAGGGGGTGTTCATTTCACGGACTTGTTCACGTGATGTTCGCTCTGAACATGTGTTCGGAATTTCTGTTCTAAAAATAAATTTGTCACTTTACACATGCATGGCGACAGTATCGTCTCTGAGTGTCGTTACTTATGGCTTGGTATTCAGCGTCATATTTTTTTCCAATTCAGGCATGGCCTAAGCAAACAAGGCCAAAAATGAATGTCGCATAATGTCATATATGGGGATTCTATTTTTGTCACGAACTAAAAATAGATCTAACTAGTGTTCGAAACCTAGTTAGGGAATCCCTCTCAAACTCGTTTACATGTCATCATAATGGTTCGCATTTTTGCATAAAATGCATTCATTTGTATTGTTTTAAAGAAAAATACAGGCTATATGTATTTTATTTTTGGAAGCATTTTTTCCAGATAGCTCAATAATGCACCTTTAAAATCCATCAATAAATGTAGGTGCTAGAGTGATATGTCAAGGTTTTTTTTTCTAAAAATAGCTACAGAGACCTTGCCTTGAGCCCAGGATCCTGCAAGTCAAACTTGATTGAGACATTATCATACCCAACTTTGTGTAAAGTTACATCAAATCCTTTGATAAATGTAGGTGCTACTAGAGTGATGACAATGGTTTTCTAAAAATGGACCCTGCAAGTCCAACTTGCTGGAAATATTAACATATCCAATTTTTGTGTGAAGTTACATTAAAATCCATCAATAAATCTAGGGGCTACAGTGAAGACAAAGCTTTTCTAAAAATAGCCCTAAGAACCTTAACTTTGAGCCCAACACCCTAAAAGTCTGATTTGCTTGAAAATCAGACCTGGGCCATGTGGTTTCAGGGAAGAACATTTTTAAAGGTTTTCCATATATAATCTATGTAAAAACCGTGGGCCCTGAGGCGGGGTTACTTTGGCCCAAGGGCTATAATTTGAACATTCATAGTAGTCAACCAAATGAAGCTTCATATCAAATATGAAATACCTTGGCCTTCTTGTTCAAGACAAGAAAATTTTTAAACATATTCCCTATATAAGAAAAAAGTAAAACCAGTGAGCCCGCGGGGGTGGCAATTTTTGACCACAGGGCTATAATTTGATCAATCTTAGTAGAGGTCTACCAGATGAAGCTTCAAACCAAACATCAAAGACCAAGGCCTTGTGGTTTCGAGAAGATTTTTAAAGGGTTTCCCTATATAAGTCTATGTAAAACGGGTGGGCCCCGCCCACTGGGCGGGGCGAGTTTTGGCACAAGGGCTATAATATAAACAATCAAATAGAGGTCCACGATACCAAATATCAAAGACCTGGACCTTCCGGTTTCAGACAAGAAGATTTTTAAAGGTTTTCCCTGTATAAGTCTATGTAAAACCGGTGGGCTCCGGGGTGGATCAATTTATTTTACCCCAGAGCTACAACTTGAATAATCTTGGTAGGGGGCCCAAACATGAAGCTTCATGTCTAATATCAAAGTCCTGGGCCTTGTGGTTTCAGAGAAGCACGATTTTAAAGGCTTTCCAAATATGAAGTCCATGTAAAACCGGTGGGCCCTGAGGCGGGGCCATTTTTGGCTCCAGTGCTATAATCTGCGTTATCTTGGTAGAGGTCCACTAGATGATGCTTCATACCAAATATAAAAGACCTGGGCCTTCTAGTTTCAGACGAGAAGATTTTTAAATGTTTTCTCTACATAAGTCTATGTAAAATTGGTGGGCCCTGGCATGGGGGCAATTTTGGCCCAATGGGCTATAATTTGAACAATCTTGGTAGAGGTCCACCAGATGAAGCTACATTCCAAATATCAAAGACCCTGGCCTTCTGGTTTCAGACGAGAAGATTTTTAAAGGTTTTCCCTACATAAAGTAGAGTTTTGAGGTGTGTTCATTATAGGAACTCATTAACATGATGATTTATACTTTTGCTATGTATAAGAACACTAATGTTTACTCCTGCAAACCCAACTTAACTTTATATACAGTAAGGCCATGTATTTCATGATGAAGGGCTGTGGCATGTCTCTTGCTATCATTCACAATCAATGCTACATGTTAGGTTACTAGTAGGTGTTTAAAATAAATACATTATACATTATCAAATTCTTTCTTTTTAATAGCAAAAATATATTACTAAATACATACTTTTATTAAAATAAACTTTGAAGAATTAATCAGCATAAAAATAGCACAAAAGAAGGACAAAACACATAAGAACTCTCAGATACAATTCCATAAAAATCCTAAAGATTAGGCTACATTAAGGACTTGCTGTAATTATCCTAAGATTTTGAAAAATTTGTTTCACGGTCAGCAAATGGTCTAAATGTTGTAGATTTGTTTGTTTGATTTGAGGTTTAACGTCCCTGTCAACACTGTAAAGGTCATTTTGGAGAGGTTGCTTCCAATTTTGTGGGACTTTTACCCGACACTGAGATGAAATGACATCTCAAGCCCTGTCGCCCAATGAAACCAATAGGGTTTATTAGCATGGACGGTCTGCCTCGCACCGCGGTTCCTGGTCAGGCTTAGATCCTCTAAGCGGTTTACCAGTACTTACTAGTGTGCGGACCGGATTCAGCTCTGCATAGAAGCAACATGCAGCCCATATATTTCTTCAAGCCCCTATGGGCGGGGGCCACTAAAAGTTGTTGACAGAATGGCAAACAGTGTAGACCCTGATCAGACTCAGCAGTCTGATCTGGGTCTGTAATGTTTGCTTTTGCCTATCTATCCCAATACTTAGGATCATTATAGCATACTCACATACAAAAACACACTAATAATCATTGTAAGAAATCATTTTCATCATGTTAACAAATGACCTTGGTTTTCAATATTTTTCATATATGTGCTCAAAACATAAATTGTGGGTACTTGTTAGAACAGCATTGGTCCCTGTAAACCCTAGCTTTATATATAAAAGTGGGGTTTAAGGGAGTCAAAATTATATAAGCATGTTTGTGTGATATGCTGCTCAAACGTGGATTGTGGAACCACCTACCAATTCAATAATGTGGTCCTAAGAGTAGCCAGAATCTGTGCTTTCGAGCAAAAATAAGGAAACTAATGTATACCCTGTTAATCCCATTTTTTCTGTTTAAAAGGGGGTTTACTAAGAGATGTTTGGTTGATAAACACCCAGCTTCTCTATAACACTATTGGTGGAGCACCAAAGCTGTGTCAGTGTTAAGCAACCATGTTATATGCAGACAATAATGTATATATTCTAGAAAAAAAGACCATTTTGGTTATGGTTATTTTCCAAGAAAATCTATAGTTTTTCTTCAAACCATATTCCATCCAAAACCATGTTATAAACAACAGTGTCCCAATGAATTACAACCTTTCTAAAATAGCTTTTTATCTAGTATTATATATAAAAAATTCTACAAAAATAAAATAAACTAGAACTGTCAGAGGATCTGACTATAGCCCTGCTATAGCGCTATCAGAAAAGAAAAAATACAAGAAAAAAATGTTTTCAAGCACAATTACTGTACTGAGTTTATTCCAAGTGCCATTTTACAATGTTCAAAGGGCAATAACTCCAAAAGTAGGTAATCCAGAGTTATGGTTCATGTGCTCTGCACATAATCTTATAGAGCGAAGTTTCATGAAAATACCTCAAACGGTTTTTGAGTTACAATTTTTGTTTTATTTGAGGTTCTATGTCCCCATCAACACTGTAAAGGTCATTTTGGAGACGTTGCTTCCAATTTTGAGGGACTTTTACCGGACATAACTCCAACTATAGGCAATCCACAGTTATGGTTTATGCGCTCTACACATTGTCTCGTAGTGCTTTACATTTGTGTGAAGTTTCATGAAAATACCTCAAACAGTTTTTGAGTTATGGAGCCGACAAGGTTATAATTGCCATTTTTCAATGTTCAAAGGGCAATAACTCCAAAAGTAGGCAATCCAGAGTTATGGTTCATGCGCTCTGCACATCGTCTCATAGTGTTAAGTTTCATGAAAATACCTGTTTTTGAATTATCATGAATAACGGAATTAGGGAAATACGAATTTCGGAATCACAGGACATGGCAAATCCAATATAGCCCCCACTTTTTCAAAGCGGGGCTATAAAACGTATCAGTTTGTTTGTCTGTGTTGCAATTTAATGCCCATCATCACAATGTAGGCCATTTTGGAGACGTTTCCAAATAGACCCCTTTTTCATTGAGACCGAGCCTATAGAAAAGCGAATAGGAAGTCCCGAAAGTTGCCCAAAACTGACTTTCTTCAGATGAAACTGTGAAAGTTTCTCATTTGTACTCCAAACAACTGGAACAACATCAAGACAGGCCTGATCAAAACAACTGAGGTGTGTGGTACAACTCTGTCCCAATGTTTGTGTCCTAAAACACATTGATAAGATCATTGCAGCCAAGTGGCAAGCTTTTAAGGCATGTAAGACTGGCAAAAGCACTAGGGCATCATATAAAGCAGCCAAACATATTGCCAGACGTGCCACACACCATGCTCACCAAGAAGTCCACAAAGAGATCCACAAGAATATTGACCGGAAGTCTTCAGAACTACACCCCCTTGCTAAGCAGTTTAGAACAGAGAATCCTGATGTTGCAGGTGACAAACTAATAAACAAGAATTCCGCCGAAGGCTATGTCATGCCTCTGGGGGTTCAAAGTTACTGAACCATGACATCAAGGCCAAGGTCAAACAGATACTTGCATAAAAGTTGCCATTCTTACATGCAAGCTTGTACCAAGTATCAGTAAGGAAGCTCTAATAATTCTTGAGAAATGAACTTAACCATTAGGGTGAATGCTAGGGTGGTTGCAATATTTTACAAAGTCAGTGAACCATAAAATGTAGGTCACGGCCAAATATGTATGCTTGCATTTAAGTTTCCATCCCCAGATACACGTTTGTACCAAGTACCAGAGAATGGAAGTACTCAACTATGGACCCTCATAATAGACATACCTGGAGATCCGGTGTGAGATCTGGAAGGGTGCCCACTTATATGGGTGTTGCCCCTTAATTGCATGTTTATCAAAAATCGGATGATGATTGATGATGATGATAAAAAGTAGATTGTGGGTTGTCATTAGAGGCTTTATTGACCAGTTCAAATAGGTGCTGTGTATGCTGGGCCCAGGCTTTACATTGCGTTTCAAGTGGCCTTATGTAAAGGCTTACTGTAACTGATGCACCGTCTCCAGTTGGGCCTATCGGAGTCTAACTTGTTTTTTTTCTGCTCCAGCATTTCAGTGGTGTGTTACTGTCAAGTCCTCGCCGTTGTTTCATCTCTGTGGTTGTTTGATTTTTGTTTTCTCGGAGATGTTGCACTGATATGTAAACATTCATGCGGACTGAACAAATTATTTGCCTTAATCGCGACGGAATCAAGGGTTGTGCCCTTAAAAATAAGGTCAAAGTCTTAAATCAAATCTTTTTGGTAGGTTGTAATGATATATTGTCAGACAAGCCATTTGTGGTCCATAATTGTGTTTATTGGGGCATGTGCCCTAGAATATTAAGTTAAGGCCATCAAACTCTAATGGCAGATTTTCCCCATCCTTGTGATGCACCTATGCAAGTTGGGTCGGAATCTATTAATAGGTTCATGAGATATATTGCTTCAAACAGGTTTCACTGAGGCCAACTCCAAGGCTGACGCCATTGGGATCCACACTAAAAAACACACTATAATGTTCCCCTCCCCTTGAATATAGCTCAGACTGTTACCCAGGGGTGCACGATACACTGATACAACTGGATTCTTTATTTTTGTGTCCAAAATCTAGTAGTTGTCAGGGTAACTTTTTGTAGACATCCAAATAACACTCCAGTACTAGTGTGAGAGTGCATTTATTCATATCTCAAAAGTTATTTTCTGATGAAACTTTGTAACGTACTTTCCTTTTTATACTCCAAACAAAGTTTTCTCTATATGAAGCGGGGTGTAGGAGGGTGTTCATTACACAGACTTGTTAATGTGATTCAGATCATTTGTTAGGAAAACGCAACCTATTTGAGATACGGTTTTCTTTCATGGGTTTTCTGAAAACATATTATTTCTCATTTTTATTGAGGCAACTTACTAAGGAGTACTCACAACATTACGGGAATACATCCGTGTGACATAATGCAGTCTTCCTAAAAGACCATACAAAGCACGGTTTATTGCAAATTCAAGCTCTTGTACCACCACTGAACTCTCCAAATTATTAACTTCATGTTTTACTGCCATCAAAAAACATGTGATAAAATATTGCGACAAAGTATTCGAAAGATCAGGAAGAAATCTGTTTTGGTCTATAAAAAATTCTAATCAAGTTTTAAATAAATTGAAATCCAGGCGTTTTCGTGCTTCAAGTCTGTCTACTTATGATTTTTCCACTCTTTACACTACACTTCCTCATAATCTTATAAAAGAAAAACTTAATTATTTAATTGAATGGACATTTCATAGGGAAGACTCCCTCTATCTTGCATGCAGTGTAAGAAATGCGTTTTTCACTTCTGAAGAGCATAAAATCTATATACTTTATGGTCATGTCAGAAGGTGTGTGAAGCTCTCACCTTTCTGCTTGACAATATTTACATAAGATTTGGTACTAAGTTATTCAGACAAGTTGTGGGTATTCCGATGGGTACTAACTGCGCACCACTTGTGGCTGATCTGATTTTATTTTGTTATGAGAGGGACTTCATGATGTCCCTTTCTGCTGATAACCAGTCTGAAATCATTGAAGCTTTTAGCTCCACTTCTAGATATTTGGATGCTTTATTAAATATTAATAATAGCTATTTCGATGGTTTGATAAGTCAAATTTACCCCCCAGAACTTCAGTAAAATAAAGCAAATTCTTCTGATGCCGAGGCCCCGGGATTTACATCTATCTATTGTGGATAGGTTTGTTTCTTGCGAATTTGATGATAAACACGATGATTTTGATTTTGAAATTGTAAACTTTCCTTTTTTGGATGGTGATGTTCCACGTGCCCCATCCTATGGCGTTTATATTTCACAATGTCATGTAACTGACTTCAACACTCATAATAAATTGTTAATGGCTAAACTTCTTTATCAGGGGTTATCGGAACCATAAACTACGCAAAGCCTTTTCAAAATTTTATAGACGTCATTCTGATTTAATTTTTTCAAAATTCAATATTGGACTTAAATCTCTTCTGCAACCAGGTCTATCGGAACCCGCAATTTATGGTGACTTAGTATATAAATTTATAAAAAATTATAACCGCAATGACTTCAGTACCCAATTTTGTAAAATCAATCTTCAATATAAAATGATTGGGTACAACATAAATGTTATACGAGAGACTGCATGCATGGTAGTCAACCCAATCACGGTTGACAACTTTGCTTCCCTCTTTAATTGCACTCCGGTGGATGAGGCCTCAGATTCTATGACGGTTCCAACGTAAAGGCTTATGTTGGTTGGTTCCTGATGGTCTGTCTCTGGTCGGGCCCATCGGAGTCTGTTACTGTTGATCTTCTTTTGCTCTAGCATTTCTGTTGTTTCTTGCTGTCGAGTCCTCACCGTTGTTTTATCTCTGTGGTTGTTTGATTTTTGTGTTCACGGAGATGTTGCACTGATGAGTTAGGAGGCTTTCATGCGGACTGAACAAATTATTTGTCTTAATCGTGACGAAAGTAAGGGCCAGGATTGTGGCCACGTAAAATCGATTAAAGCCCCCCAGTGGAATTCTTTTCCGCTGACCGTTCCAAGGCGGTTCTTTTGTCCCTGTTTATTTTTGTCTTTGGGTGTTTGTATCACTTTTATTATTTTATTTTGGATAGCCTATCGGCCATTTTGTGGGAAAGTATCTGTCATTTTGGCTTTCCACTGTTGGTGTTTCCATTGGGGTTTGTTGCTTCATGTTTGTGTTTCTTTCCCTTTGGTGTCTGATGGGAGCTGTGAGTTAATTGTATTGATTCCTGATCATTGCCTCTACTTCTATTTTCATGTCTCCAGTATGGTTATTTTTCTGAACAAAATTAGTGATCTTTTTCTTATTTATTCTCCAAACACAGTGTTTGCCACTCCTCTCATTGAGAGTGTTCTTACGAGTACCCACGACCTATGCATTGGAGCAGAAATATGAACATGATTTGTCAGAAGACAACATTGTCATCTTTTGGGGCCTAAGTTGGATGAGGGCAAGATATCAACAAGAGGGCCATGATAGCCATGGATCGCTCGCCCCATCCATACTGTACAAATGAAAGGGTAGGTAATATAGTAAGGTGGAGTGGAGGGTTTGAGCAATTTTGATTGGCAGTGACCCAGGAACATTTCTGGAAAATTTCTATCACTACAGCTGTTTATAACTAGGTCATTTAAGGCCTTTGAATATTTTCAGCTCTGGTGGCTATCATGCTCATTTGAGCAAAATCGACCCTTAAGCCACAACAAGGTTTTTCTAAAAATAGCTACAGTGGCCTTGAGCCCAGAACCCTGAATGTTGATCTTGCTTGGGAATATAATCATACATAACATTTCTGTGAAATTACATCAAAATCCATTGATAAATCTAGGTGCTAGCAAGAGCCAGAAAAAAGTTTTTCTAAAAACAGCCACAGTGACATTGACTTAAGCTCAGGACCCCTAAAGTCGAACTTGCTTCATATACATGTATTATCATACCCAACAATGTGTGAAGCTACATTAAAATCCATAAATAAATGTAGGTGCTAGAGCGATATGTCCAAAGTTTTTTTCTAAATATAGCCACAGTGACCTTGCCTTGAGCAAAGGATCCTGAAAGTCAAACTTGCTTGAGATATTATCATAGCCAACATTTGGGTAAAGTTAAATCAAATGTAGGTGGTAGAGTGATGACAAAGGTTTTCTAAAAATAGCCACTGCACCTGGGACCCTGAAAGTCTAACTTGCTGGAAATATTATCAAATCCAATATTTGTGTGAAGTTACATTAAAAACCCATCAAAAAATCTAGGGGCTACAGTGAAGACAAAGCTTTTCTAAAAATAGCCCCAAAAACTTTGCCTTTGAGCCCAACACCCTTAAAGTCGGATTTGCTTCGAAATCAAAGACCTGGGCCATGTGATTTCAAAGTAGAAGATTTTTAAAGTTTTTCCATATATAATCTATGTAAAACCGTGGGCCCTGAGGCGGGGCTACTTTGGCCCTAGGTCTATAATTTGAGAATTCATAGTAGTCCACCAGATGAAGCTTCATATCAAATATTAAAGACCTGGGCCTTCTTGTTTAAGACAAGATTTTTAAACATATTCCCTATATAAGACAAAGTAAAACCAGTGAGCCCGTGGCCACAGGGCTATAATTTGAACAATCTTAGTAGCGGTCTACTAGATAAAGCTTCAAGCCAAACATCAAAGACCAAGGCCTTGTGGTTTCAAATGAGAAGATTTTTAAAGGGTTTCCCTATATAAGTCTAAAGGGTGGGCCCCGGGGCGGGGCGAGTTTTGGCATCAGGGCTATAATATGAACAATCATAGTAGAGGTCCATGATACCAAATATCAAAGACCTGGTCCTTCTGGTTTCAGACAAGAAGATTTTTAAAGGTTTTCCCTGTATAAGTCTATGTAAAACCAGTGGGCTCCAGGGCGGGGCCATTTTTGGCCCCAGAGCAATAATTAACACAATCTTGGTAGAGGTCCATACCAAATATAAAAGACCTGGGCCTTCTGGTTTCAGACGAGAAGATTTTTAAAGGTTTTCCCTACATAAGTCAATGTAAAACGGGTGGGTCCTGACGTGGGGGCAATTTTGGCCCAATGGGCTATAAATTGAACAATCTTGGTAGAGGTCCACAAGATGAAGCTTCATACCAAATATCAAAGACCTGGGCCTTCTGGTTTCAGACAACAAGATTTTTAAAGGCTTTCCCTATATATAAGTCCATGTAAAACCAGCGAACCCCATTTTTGGTCCCAGGGTTATAATTAAACTATCTTGGTAGAGGTCCACTAGATTAAGCTTCAAACCAAATATCAAAGACCTGGGCCTTCTGGTTACAGACGAGAAGATTCTTAAAGGTTTTCCCTACATAAAGTAGAGTTTTGAGGTGTGTTCATTATAGGAACTTGTTAACATGATTATTTATACTTTTGCGATGTATAAGGAAACTAATGTTTACTCCCGCAAACCCAACTTAACTTTATATACAGTACCGCCATGTATTTCACGATGAAGGGCTGCGACATGTCTCTAGCTATCATTCACAATCAATATCACAAGTGGTGTCTAAAATACATACATTATACATTATCAAATTCTTTCTTTTTAATTGCAAAAATATATTACTAAATACATACTTTTATTAAAATCAACATTGAAGAATTAAACAGCATAAAAATACAATACAAATGTAGCTCAAAAGAAGGACAAGGCACATACATGTAAGAGCTCTCAGATATAACACCATAAAAATCTTAAATATGTGGACACATTAAGGTCTTGCTGTAATTCTCCTAAAATTTTGAAAAGTTTGTTTCATGATCAGCAAATGGTCTAAAAGTTGCAGACAGAATGGCAAACAGTGCAGACCCTGATCAGACTGCTCCTACAGGAGCAGTCTGATCTGGGTCTGCAATGTTTGCTCTAGCCTATCTGTCCCAATACTTAGGATCATTACAGAATAGCCTATCTGTCCCAATACCTAGGATCATTACAACATACTCAGATACAAAACACACTATTAACCATTATAAGAAATCATTTTCATCATGTTAACAAGTGACCTTGGTTTTCAGATACAAATTTCTGATATTTTTCATATATTTGCTCAAAACATAAATTGTGGGTACTTGTTAGAACAGCCTGGGTCCCTGTAAACCCTAGCTTTATATATAAAAGTGGGGTTTAAGGGAGTCAAAATTATATAGGCATCATTGTGTGATGTGCTGCTCAAACGTGGATTGTGGAACCACCTACCAATTCAATAATGTGGTCTGAGCTTTCGAGCAAAAATAAGGAAACTAATGTATACCCTGTTAATCCCATCTTTTGCTGTATAAAAGTGGGTTTACTAATAGATGTTTGGTTGATAAACACCCAGCTTCTCTATAACACTATTGGTAGAGCAGCAAAGAAGTGACAGTGTTAAACACCATGATATATGCAGGCAAAAATGTATATATTCTAGAAAAAAGACCATTATGGTTATGGTTATTTTCCAACAAAATCTAAACTTTGTCTTCGAACCATATTCCATTCAAAACCATGATACAAACAACAGTGTCCCAATGAAATACAACCTCTCTAAAATAGCTTTTTATCTAGTATGATATATAAAAAATTCGACAAAATTAAAATAAACAAGAGGGATTACCAGTACTAATATGTGGTCGGTTTCAGCTCTGCATGGAAGCATCATGCAGCCAATCTATTTCTTCAAGCCCCTATGGGCGGGGCCGAGGTTTTGGATATAACACAGATCAAAGATGGATCAAAAATATGTATAGAATACATACAAAAATTATCATATATGGTCAGTTCCTATATACTATAAACATTCATTTTTGTTTAGACATAACATGGTTGTTTAACCCATTTTGTACCAGAAACCCCAAACTTGGTACTGTGGCAAACAGAGCAGGTCCAGATCAGATGCCACATCAGGACCTTCACCGTTTGCTAGAAGTTCAGTCATTTTCCAAATACATTTCGACGAAAACACAACCCGACAGCCCTAAATTTTGAAATGGACTCCTGCTATATATCTGGGGGAAGATTCCGTTTAGTACAAAAAGGGTTAATAAGTGTTTTAACAAGCATATCTTTCTTTTTTGTTTTATTGTTATAACTATTAATTTGGTAAGTAAGTATCAAAGTTAGTAAAGACTTTGTTTAACGACAGCAACAATATTAACCCTTATCCTGCTGCATAAATTAATTTAAACACGCCCATTTACAATTCAACCAATCAAATTACTTTGTGTAATTTATTCATTCAAATTCACGAACTGAATGTCAAACAGTGTAGTTCCTGATCAGATGGCTTCTTCAGAAGCCATCTGATCAGGATCTACACTGTTTGCAAAGGTAGGGGTTGTTGTGAACAGCTGCATAAGGGTTAAACAGAGACATTTTACATTCATTAGCTAATCTTCCATGAGGCCTTCAAACCTATGGATGTGTGTACGAATTGATGACTTCCTGATGACCAGCAAAACACCAATTAAATGGCAATCTATGCCATGGTCAATAGATATTCAATGTTTATTTTATTTGTACAAAAAGAAGTCCAAAATAAACTAGAAATTGTGTTTGTAAAACCATACGCTTGCCCCTACATGCCGAAATACTTAAAGGGCCATAACTGAAGAAAAATTTTCCAATTTTTTATCTACTCATCATTCTCTACCAGCCTGTCAAGTTTCAAGGCGACAGCTTACCTCAAAATCCTAACATTACTATAACACACTCAGTGAGGCGGTTCTAATGAGTATCCACAACCTATGTCTTGGAGCAAAAATAAGAAAAATAGTGTATACCCCCGTAAACTGCAGTTTTCTCTATATAAAGTGGGGTATAGCGGGGTCTTCATTTCATGGACTTGTTCACGTGATGAAATTCAGGCACCTTTAGGACTGGCTGTAATTTTCATAAAATTTTAACAAATTTGTTTCACAATCCAGCAAGGAGTCCAAAAAGGCAGACAAAATGGATAACAATGTAGACCCTGATCAGACAAACAATCTACAGTAACACTAACAAAATTTCATTAAACTGGTTGAAAATTAAATCAGGTAATCTCCTCCTTATTCCCAGTCAGTATACCACATATCAAGGCCCTAGCTAAAATAATTTTCAGATATCTTGCTAAGGAGATTTCTATGTTATTTAATTAAAAGGGAAATCACTTGAAAAGGGGAGATAATTTGGATAAAGAGAAACAAATATGGGACAACTATTTTTTCATGAGGACTCCATCTATGAAATTTCAAGACACAAGCATACAAGGTTATAAAGTTATGCTATGCACAGGAAAACAACACAAATAAATGGTCAGAAATTGCAAAGGGCCATAACTCCAACAAAATTTTATTAAATTGGTTGAAAATTTAATCGGGTGATCGAGGAGTCCTCCTCAGTCCTAATCAGTATACCAAATATCAAGGCTCTAGCTCAAATACTTGTTCAGATATCTTGCTAAAGAGATTTCTATGTTCTTTAATAAAAAGGGAAATAACTTGAAAAGGGGGGATAATTTGGATAAGAAATAAAATATGGGTCAACCATTTCTATGTCATGAGGAGTCAATATATGAAATTTCAAAACACTAGGATACATGGTTCTTAAGTTATGCTATGCACAAGAAAGTGTGCCGAACGAACAAATAGACAAGACGGAAGCAATATGCCCCCCAACTTTTTCAAAGTCGGGGTATAAACAAAAGTTATGTATAGGAAATACAAGCAAGTCATATAATGCTGCATATCGTTGATATGTTTGTTTGTCTGACTTGAGGTTTAATGTCCCCGTCAACACTGTAAAGGTCATTTTTGAGACGTTGCTTCCAATTTTGTGGGACTTTTACCCAACATTGAGATGAAATGACATCTCAAGCCCTGCCACCCAATTAAACCAATAGGGTTAATAAGCATGGACAGCCAATTCACACTGCTTTGCCTGGGCAGGCTTAGATCCTCTAAGTGGTTTACCAGTACTCATGTGCGGGTCAGTTTCAGTTCTGCATGGAAGCATCATGCAGCCCTTATATTTCTTCAAGCCCCAATGGGCGGGGGCAGAGCATATCTTTGAGAAATCTGACTAACATTTTGCCTTTCAATAGAATAAAGATTCTTTGTAAAGTAAGCAGAATGGCCATTTATATCCTATACATTATAATACAGTAAAATTCCACTATTAAGACCGCCAAAAATTATAACTAATCCTGCTTTAAACAGCTTATTTAGAATGGTGCAGCTATTCTATCTTTGTGTTTTCTGTACACAGTGTCCCCCGGTCAGGGACCACCTTTGGGACTGTTCAAAAGTGGTCTTACATCTCAATGAGGCAGTTTTATCATAACCCACAACCTATGTCTCGGGAGCTGAAATAAGGAGAATAATGTATACCCCTATAAACCCCAGCCATGGTTTAAAGGGTTCTTCATCACACACACTGATCTTTGGGCATGCTTGACCAGGCCCGAGGTTATTAAACATTTTTTAGCTCAACTCAGTTGAGCAAGAAATTTGTGCTGTTGATAAATGTTAAAATGCCAACAATTGTTGGCATTTCAAAATGTATAAGCAGGACAAACAACATTCTTTGCTGATCTGAGCACTCAAATTGCTTCTTTTGTTTGTATTCGAATAGTCGAACTTCAATGGCTCGAACACCTTTGGGACCTCGAAAATCTGTTTGAGACAGGGGTAGTTCGAGCCACTGAGGGTTACTGTTAGGAGCATAACGATATACTTTGGGACATCATTACGGTGTTCTAGAATAAAAATGTATGTAAATAAAAATGTATGCTATGTGTACTCATTAGAATCGCCTCAGTTTCTTATGTAAAGGATTTTCATAGGGGCTAAAGAACAGATTCGACTCAGCCATGGTAAACAAGCCATCGAAGTTCTACTTTAATTATAAAATAGAAGTGAAGGCCATGATCAGGAATCAATACAGTTAACCCCTAGCTCCCATCAGAGACACCCAGGGAAAGTAACATAAACATGAAACAACTATAAGTATTCAAAATTTCATGCTCAAATGAGCTTAGCATTTCATGCTTAAGTGAGTTGAGCATGAAAATAGTTATATAATCTCAGGGCCAATAAAGACTCCAGTCAGTTTGTGTACCTACTCAGAATGCAGCCTTGCTCTTCTGAATGAAGACACTTTATGTCTCCTCCTGACAATGTTATAGTGCACAGCTAAGACTCTGATCTGACTGCAATGATGCATAGACTGATCTCAGTCTTTGCTCAACACATATGCCCAATGACATTCTTTTTACTTGTTGTGACCAATACAGAATTTTCAACCAAGTCAGGCGAATGTTCTCAGAGGCAACCTCTTAACTTAAATCTACTGCTACAAAACTCATAAACACAAGTCATTAATTAAGTACATTGATTACTGAAAGAGCTTCCAAGAATTTTTGACCACTAACTTTCTGTACTCATGGTGGCTTTGTTTAAAGTATACAGCATGAGGAACATACACAATAAGTACATCTAATGATATTTTCTTCAAAAATCACAGTTTAGACATTACAATTACACACCCGTGCCGTAGTGCATTTTTCACATCTCCAAAACTGTTACTTTTCTGATGACAATCTGTGATATTTTTTCAAATTTAGGCTACAAACTTAGGTTGAGGATACTTTTCAGAACTGCCTCATTGAGGTGGTTCTAATGAGTACCCACGCCCTATGTCTTGGAGCAGAAATAAGGAAAATTATGTATACCCCTGTAAACCCCAGTTTTCTCTACATAAATTGGGGTTTAGAGGGGTGTTAAGTACACAGACTTGTTAACGTGATGAGTTGTAAATAAAATATTTTTGATTAAACACAGGATAATACAAATATCACAAGCACAGTCTGGAATACTTTCAATAATTCAAACAATCATTTGACAGAGGACAGTAACAGTGTGACAATAATACTAGGCAATGCATTACGAAAACACTCCTATAAAAATACATTGTAAATTTTACCACCAAAGTGTGAAAATTTTAAGCTGAAAAACTGTGATATTTTTCTAATTTCTGCTCAAAATATAGGTTGTGGCTACACTTTAGAACCACTGATTGTGGGTACACATTAGAACCGCATCATCGAGGTGGTTCTAACGAGTACCCACAAACTATATTTTAGAACAGAAATAAGAAAAAGTGGGTTACCCCGGTAAACCCCAGTTTTGCTATATAAAAGTGGGGTTCAAGGAGGTCAAAATTATATAGGCGTGTTTAAGTGATGTTTTTCTTTTTAAGCTCTGGTGGCCATCTTGCTCATTCAAGCACAACAGAGTTAGCTTTGTTTGTTTGTGTTGGAGTTTGATGGCCGAGTCAACACTATTCAGGCCATTATGGATAGTTATTACGGAAGGGCTCATCTTAAAAACTTTCCTGTGAAGTTTTGGCAACAGGTATAGAAACACTTGTCATTAAAGTTTGTTTTATTCTAGCACTGGCGGCCATCTTGTTTCTAGTGAGCGAATTTACTTTATGGTAACTTAAGAAATATTCCTATGAAGTTTGAATAAAATTGAAAAATTTGGACATCTTGATCATTGTTGCAGAACCTTTAAATGTTTTTCTACTTTTAGCTTTGGCAGCCATTTTGTTCATAGGAGCCGAATGTTTTTAGCTATTCTGGTAAAGTGTCACATAGTCAACATTCCTATCAAGTCTGAATGGAATTGGCCCACAGGTATATGAGGAGTTGTCTTCTAGAATTTTTTCTATTTTTAGCTCTAGTGGCCATTTTGTTAATTGGAGCAGAACCGTTTCAGCTTTCTGGTAGAGGGCCCCCTAGGCAAAAATATTTTCCCAAGTTTCCCTACATATACATAAAATGGGGCTTTAAATGGTATTAAACAAAAATGTTAAGTGTCAACTTTTAATTAGATCTACTAATTTCTCTCTTTTAATTGTCTTCTGACCCTTTCATGAGCCTAATTGGGAACTGCCTCTGTCAAATATTGCACAAAAGAATCATGATCTAAATCCTTTAAGGGGAATGGATAAACATTCAGGACAAGCAACTATATCAAAAACATTTAACCCTTGACCTGCTGAATATTTATATATGCCACACCCACTAGTGATTATCAACCAATGAGATTACTTGATGCAAATTATTGCAACAAATTCACAATCTGAATGGCAAACAATGTAGATCCTGATCAGATGGCTTCGTCAGATCTGGATCTTCATAGTTTTGAAAATAAGGCATATCCAGGCTCAGCATGACAAGGGTTAAGTCTCCCTAATTTATTTTTTTATTTATTTAAGAAGTCTTGAAAATTGTCTCCCTTTGTTCCCATTCCCCTTAAATCATATGTTACAAAATTATTTTTGCTGTAAAAACTCTAAATATCCAGGCACCATAGCTTCCGTTGATACTGCACATCTACAAACCATATTGCCAGTATGTATTCTGTCATATAGGACTCAGAAAACTATGTTAACCCAGATGAGGTGCCACAAAATGTGGCATCTCATCTGGCTCTACACTGTTTGTCACTCATCCAGCTATTTTTAGTAAAATCAGGCAGTAACTTATTCAAACATTTGGAATAAGTATGGTTAGGAGTCGAGGAGTACAGTTGTTCAAAGCATTGTTAGCTTAACGAGCTCGTTAGTGGTCAAATTGGTAACCCTCCTTGTAACTTAAATATGTGATACAGAAGTATTTTTGCTAAACAAATGTGAGCAGCTTTTGCAATGCAAAAGCTGCTCACATTTTTTTCAGCAAAAATATTAGTATATTTGCCATATTAAATGATATCAGTTTTAACGATTTGATTATTTGCCACATTAAATGATATCAGTTTTAACGATTTGATTATTTGCCATATTAAATGATATCAGTTTTAACGATTTGATAACTAACGCTGCTGTTAGTTTTGAACAACTGGGCCCCGGTGTACAAATATTTAGGGTAAATACAGTATGTAGAGTTATACAATGATAACTCTTAAAGTACCAATCATCCAAGTAGCAGATGACATTTACTAATATTCCTTGCCACAATTTCAACAAAAATAAGTCTCAACATTTCATTTGATTTGTATGCCTAACAGAAAATTTACATGGAATGTCAACCTTAATTTTCCAGCCTGATTTCTCTGAAACTAGAAATGGCATTTGTAGAACCCTATGCCACCAACTATTTGCTTTGACCCTAAATGCCAAAATTTTCACACAGCCATATCTAAAGAACAAGATCCAATTTTTTTCCTGAATTTATTCAAAATTTAATCTGACCGGTAATCTTTGTATCACTAGCAATCCATTCAATCACTTTCAAGGCTCTAGCTTTAATAGTTTTTTTAGATATTCTGCTGACAACATTTCATTCTTTTATTTTCAAATGGTCATAACTCTGGAAAGGGGAATAATCCTCACCAGAAAAAATATCTGACAGCTGATTTCGTTTGATTTGAGGTTTAACGTCCCCTTCAACACTGTAAAGGTCATTTTGGAGACATTGCTTCCAATTTTGTGGGACTTTTACCTGACAATGAGATGAAATGACATCTCAAGCCCTGTCGCCCAATGAAACCAATAGGGTTTATTAGCATGGACGGTCCGCCTCGCACCGCGGTTACTGGACAGGCTTAGATCCTCTAAGCATCTGACAGCTGATTTTGACATGAGGAATCCATATATGAAATTTCAAAACCCTAGTATGCATGGTTCTCAAGTTACACTATACATCAAATTATGTGCCGAACAGACGGGCGAATGGACAAATTAGTAGTATGCCTTATTTTCCAAACAATGAAGATCCAGATCAGATGGCTTCTGACAAAGCCATCTGATCAGGATCTACATTGTTTGCCATTCAGATTGTGAATTTTTTGCAATAATTTGCATCAAGTAGTCTCATTGGTTGATAATCACTAGTGGGTGTGGCATATATACATTTATCATATGACGTCGCGTCTGAGAGTGTAATAACACCATGTATTATTTTCGATAATCCACTAGTGGATTAAATATGCAAATTAGCTAGATACGTCCCGTAATGTTACACGTACGACGTCCTTAACGACGTCGCGTTTTCTAACGGCAGAATATTGACATTTTTGTAACCAATCGTGAATAAAAAGCGTTTTAAATGTCATCTGATAAATAGAATCTTGAATTTGTGCGCATGTATTATTGAATTTATTAAACTCGTTGTGGAAAAAGGGATAAAATGCTCGGCAGAGCCTCACATTTTATCCCTTTTCCTCAACTCGTTTAATAAATTCAATAATACATGAGCACTCATGTAAGATCCTCTATATTCAGCAGGTCAAGGGTTAATACTTTTCAATACTGACTGGTACCTTTAAGAGTTAAACTATCTATTTCCTGGAGTCTTCAGTGGTTTGGTGTTGATAAACGGGAAATCATACACCTTTGGAAGACCAATATGTGACTCTTTGTAAGACGAATTCCAGCTGAAGGGAGATAATCCACTTCCCAGAGTTGGTCCACTGATGATGTCAGCTTCGAAGTTCAAAGCCATACTGTAATCAGATACCTGCAGGAGCAAAATTATATGGTACGTGTACATCTCATTAATGAAGGAAAGATATGCATATAATTTATGGAAGAAACACTGAAAATATCTATCATAAAAATTGAGTTTTAGAAGACAAAGTGCATTCTGTTACTGTAACAATCCTACAAATGTGAACACCTTGAGCACTTGCTGTAATTGACTTAAAATTTTAACAAAATTGTTTCACGATCCAGCCAGGAGTCCAAAACGTGCAGACGAAGTGGCAAACTGTGTAGACCCATCTGATCTGGGTCTGCACTGCTTGCTCAGGCCTGTCTGACCCAATACTTAGGATCATTATCATACATGCCAAAAACTGACTTTCTTCAGATGAAACTGTGAAAGTTTCTCATTTGTACTCCAAACAACTGGAACAACATCAAGACAGGCCTGATCAAAACAACTGAGGTGTGTGGTACAACTCGGTCCCAATGTTGGCGTCCTAAAACACATTGATAAGGTTATTACAGCCAAGCGGCAAGCTTTTAAAGCATGTAAGACTGGTAAAGGCACTAAGGCATCATATAAAGTGGCCAAACGTATTGCCAGATGTGCGTGCAGTGCACCATGCTCGCCAAAAAGTCGACAAGGAGATCTACAAGAATATTGACCCGAAGTCTTCAGGACTATACCCCCTTGCTAAGCAGTTTAGAAGAGAGAATGCTGATGTTGCAGGTGACAAACTAATAAACAAGAATTCCGCCGAAGGCTATGTCACGCCTCTGAGGGTTCAAATCACTGAACCATGACATCAAGGCCAAGGTCAAACAGATGCTTGCATAAAAGTTGCCATTCTTAAATGCAAGCTTGTACCAAGTATCAGTAAGGAAGCTCTAATAATTCTTGAGAAAAGAACTTAACCATTAGGGTGAATGCTAGGGTGGTTGCAATATTTTACAAAGTCAGTGAACCATAAAATGTAGGTCAAGGTCTAAATATGTATGCTTGCATTTAAGTTTCCATCCCCAGATACAAGTTTGTACCAAGTATCAGAGAATGGAAGTTCTCAGCTATGGACCCTCATGATAGACATACCTGGAGATCCGGTGTGAGATCTGGAAGGGTGCCCACTTATATGGGTATTGCCCCTTAATTGCATGTTTATCAAAAATCGGATGATGATGATAAAAAGTAGATTGTGGGTTGTCATTAGAGGCTTTATTGACCAGTTCAAATAGGTGCAATCAATATATTTTTCTGCACAAAACTAAGACAACTATACCTATGTAAACCCCACTTAAAAATATAAAGCAAAACTAGAATTTGTTTTTCTACAAAAACATAGATGTCTCCCCCCGTTTCTGACCTCTAAGTATGACCTTGACATTGGAGGTATTGAGCTGGGTCTTGTGTGCAACACATCATCTAATGAAGATGAACATTTCTGCAAAGTAACTTTAAAAATGTTCATAGAGAAATAAAAAAGTTATTGGCTGTACACTAAAAAGCCATTTTTTACCTTTGACCTCTAAGTATGGCCTTGACCTATGAGGTACAACACATCAACACATGATGGTTAACATTTCTGCCAAGTAATTTCATAATCCATCAAAGAATAAGGAAGTTATTGACTGTCCCTTTTTTACCTTTGACCTCTAGGTATGACCTTGACATTGGAGGTATTGACCTTGGTCTGGCACATGACTCATGGTCTAATGATGGTGAATATTTCTGCATGGTTACTTTATAAAGTCTATCCAGAAATAAAAAAGTTATTGACTGGACACAAAAAAACAAACTTTTTTTACCTCTGACATCTTAGTATGATCTTGATCTTGGAGGTACTGACCTGGGTCTAGCATGCACCACATTGACTCATGATGGTTAACATTTCTGCCAAGTAATTTCACAATCTATCCATGATTAAGAAAGTCATTGACTGAACACTAAAAAAGGCCCCTTTTTGTCCTTTGACCTCTTAGTACGACCTTGACATTTGAGGTACCAACTTGGGTCGTGCACACGACACATCGTCTCATGGTGGTTAACATTTCTGCCAAGTAATTTCAAAATCCATCTAAAATTAAGAAAGTTATTGACAGAACACAAAAAGGCCCCTTTTTTACCTTTAACCTCTATGTATGACCTTGACCTTTCAGGTACCAGACTGGGTCATGCGTACAACACATCATCTCATGGTGGTTAACATTTCTGCCAAGCAATTTCAAAATCCATATACAAATAAAGTTATTGACCAAACTTCAAAAAAGGCCCCTTTTTTACATTTGACCTCTCTGTATGACCTTGACATTTGAGGTACCAAACTGAATCATGCATGCAACACATTGTGTCATGATAGTTAACATTTTTGCCAAGTAACTTCAAATTCTATCTAAAAATAAGCAAGTTATTGACAAAACCCGCAAAAAAAAGGCCCCTTTTTTACCTTTGACCTCTAAGTATGAAATTGACCTTTGAGGTACCAACCTGGGTCATGCACCCAACACATCGTCTTATATTGGTTAACATTTCAGCCAAGTGATTTTAAAATCCATCCCAAAATAAGAAAGTTATTGACCAAACACGAAAAAAGGCCCCTTGACCTTTGAGGTACCGACCTGCCTCATGTGCACCACACATTGTCTCATGGATGTTAATATTTCTGCCATGTAATTTTAAAATCCATCTCAAAATAAGAAAGTTTTTGACCAATCACGAAAAAAGGCCCCTTTTTTACCTTTGACCTCTAAGTATGACCTTGACCTTTGAGGTACCGACCTGCCTCATGCGCACCACACATCGTCTCATGGTTGTTAATATTTCTGTCATGTAAATTTAAAATCCATCTGAAAATAAGAAAGTTATTGACCGGACACGATTTGCCCATACATATATACATACTGACAAACTTCCAAGAGAGATAATTCAAAAAGCATAATGCCAGAGTTATAGGTCTTGCACACTGCACGTCGTCTAATGCTGATTAATATTTATAGGAAGTTTCGTGAAGATAGCTCAAACGGTTTTCAAGTTATAGAGTGGACATGAATGTGTGACAGACGGACAGATGGACAGACAGACAGATGGACGTTCCAACATATCCAGTTTAGGGGCTAGTGTCCAGATTTTCTTTTGGTTCTTTTCTTTTGATTGGTTTAGGGGCTAACCTCCTAAACCTTTTATTTACGGAATAAATTTATTGTTTACCAATCATTTTCCAATCATTTTCTATTGTTATCAATCTGGACACTAGCCCCTAAACCTGACATGTTCGCCCGGACAGACAGACAGATGCCCGGGGGAAAAACAATATGTCTCTCCAAAAAAAAAATTCTGGGGAGACATAATAAAGTGGGTTGACAAGGATATTCATTATTCAAGATTGTAAACTTGATGTGTACCTTTTGTCATTTCCAAGAATAACCTATCACCTAATATTTCAAATACTGATACCTTTTTCAACAAATAGTAAAAGTCTGGCTATTGTGCAGTATTTGTTTGTATTGGAGAGTTTAACAGCCCAGCCAACACTGTTTAGGCAATTATTGGGCCGGTCAATTTACCTATTCACACTTTTCCTGGGCAGGCTTATACGTAAGCGGTTAACCAGTACAGTGCACATTCTTTTGCCAGAAACTGACAACTGCCCTTCTTGAATCAATAGAAGGGAGAGAATGACTGTAGAAAAGATCAGTCTCCACGAAAGCAGGTATTGAATCCGCGATTGTGCAATATAATACATTCAATATTTAACCCTTGTCCTGCTGAACATCACAACCCTACCTTTTTAAACAGAGTAGATCCGGATCAGATGGCTTCTTCAGAAGATCTCTAGATCTACACTGTTTGTCATTCAGTTTGCGAACTGAACAATTACAAAAAAATCAATAATTTCATTGGTTATTTATTGATTGGTTGATAGTCAGACATGGGTGTGGCAAAATTAATTTATTCAGCAAGAGAATGCTTAAACTGAATTTGCCCTAAGAAATTCAAAGTCCAAGGCAGTGCTATGACCTAAATTTACATCTTCATACCTTGGTATCATAGCAACCAAAAGGACCAGGATCTTTCTGCATCAGGTCACCACGACAACAGATGGTATTACAAGGGCTGTCCTCTGAGTATGGGTCCTCTTTATAATCTGAAAGCATACAAAAGCAAGATAATTTTTGTGATATTAGAGACCAGTTAAGATTAATGTTAGCCTGTTTATTTACATACTAAGCACCAAGCTAAAATATTTACTGTCCATTTCAAGGCAAAGCTTCCGCTATGGTTTATTGTTGTTAGTGAATACCTAACTCGAATTCTCCTCTCATTACGATAACACACCCGTACGGCAACGTGCATTTCTCACATCTCCAAAATGGCTACTTTTCTGATGAAAATCCTTGATATTTTTCCTATAAATGCTCAAAACATAGGTTGTGTGTGCTCGTTAGAACCGCCTCAATGAGGCGGTTCTAACGAGTACCCACAACCTATGTCTGGGCGCAGAAATAAGAACAAGAGGGCCATGATGGCCCTGGATCGCTCACCTGATCCATAGTGTAACAAGTGGGCCCCAGAGAGGGCCATTATTGGCCCCAGGGCTTTAATGTGCATAATGTTGAGGGAGGTCTTAAAGGTGAAGCTTCATACCAAACATCAACAAAAGCTATAATTTGAACAATCTTGGCAAAGGTCCACTAGATGAAGCTACACATCAAATATCAAAGACCTGGGCTTAGCGGTTTCAGAGAAGAAGATTTTTAAAGATTTTGCCTATATAAGCCTATGTAAAACCAAAGGGCCCCGGGGCGGGGGCATTTTTGGCCCCAGCACTATAATTTTAACAATCTTGGTAGGGGTCCACTAGATGAAGCTTCATACCAAATATCAAAGACCTGGGCCTTGTGGTTTCAGAGAAGAAGATTTTTAAAGATTTTCCCTATATAAGCCAATGTAAAACCAAAGGGCCCCATGGCGGGGGCATTTTTTGTCCCAGCACTAAAATTTGAACAATCTTGGTAGGGGTCCACTAGATGAAGCTTCATACCAAATATCAAAGTCCTGGGCCTTGTGGTTTCAGAGAAGAAGATTTTTAAAGATTTTCCCTATATAAGCCTATGTAAAACCAAAGGGCCCCGGGGCGGGGGCATTTTTGGCCCCAGCACTATAATTTGAACAATCTTGGTAGGGGTCCACTGGATGAAGCTTCACACCAAATATCAAAGACCTGGGCCTTGTGGTTTTAGAGAAGAAGATTTTTTAAGTTTTTGGTGAAAAAAATCTATTTTTGGCTCCTGTGACCTAGATGTGCAACGGACCAGAACCATTTGAACAACTTTGAAAGGGGACCACCTAAGGATCATTCCTGTGAAGTTTGGTCAAAATCCGATCAGTGGTTTAGGAGGAGATGTCGTTTAAAGAAATTGTTTACGGACGCACGGACGCACGCACGCACGACGGACGACGGACAAAAAGTGATCCCAAAAGCTCACCTCGTCACTACGTGACGGTGAGCTAAAAATAATGAATACCCCCTTAAACCCCAGTTTTCTCTATATAAAGTGGGGTTTAGGGGGGTCTTCATTTCATGGACTTGGTCACGTGATGTGACTCAGGAGTTGCGAGTTCAATACCTGATGGGTTGGCAATATACTTTCCAGAGGATTGGTCATGAAATATTTTGACAGCCATTCTCTCCCTTCCACTGATTCAAGAAGGGCAACTGTCAATTTCTGGTGATAGAATGTGCACTGTACTGCTTAAATGCTTATGTATAAGTCTGCTCAGGAAATGTGTGGTTAGGAAAACTGATCAGCAGGCCGTTAAACTACAAACAACCAAGTCTTTGCATGTACAGTTGCCTCCCCTTACCTTGTATCAATTCACATTAAACCAATTTAAGACAAATGTATACACATAGAGGATATTTGATTTTTTCAGTGTAAGATCGAATTTTATTTCATCGAATGAACACCAAAACTGTTATTTTCACGAGTGGCGTAGCCACGAGTGAAAATAGCAGTTTTGGTGTTCATGAGTGAAATAAAATTTGATCTTGCACTCAAAAAATCAAATTTTCTGTTTCTTACATGCTTCAAAAGGCAATATTTAGCGTCTTTAATGGTGTCGCTCACATTCGGAGAAAATTATCTTTGTTCCTGTTCGTTTCGCGTCAATTTAGTGGTGTCCATCGTGTTTAGTGGGTATACTATTGGGTGTAAACTGAAAGTTTGCACCTGAGAAATGGCCTGGGATGGTATTATTATGAATGATTAATGAAATAATTGAGAGAGTAGTTTTCCAAAGAAGTTGCTGGCAAGTCTAACGTCGCGCGACAAAAGACGTGACGTCAGCGTTATAAATGACGTCAGTAACGTCCCCGTCACACATGAACGGGCTATGCGTCAATTAAAACACATTTCAGTATTGTTCAGTTATCTGACAAAGATAAAATTGAAATTAGAGATGGATTTGAAGAAAAAAGTAGTCCCAAACAGTGAAAAATAAAAAATCGTATTTTCACTGTTTGAAACAGTGAAAATATCGATTTATATTTCACTGATAAATCTCTATCATTCATTGAAAAGCATGTAAGAAATGGCAATTTTGTCCTCAATTTTTCAAAGGGGGGGGGGGGAAATTTTCAGGACTTACTGTTTGCTTTTCCTCTGAAAAAGGGTCTTCTCTTAACTCTTTCTGTACCAAATGGAATGGACCTCCTAATATATAGCTGGAGTCTATTTCAAAATTTAGGGGTGTCAGGTAGTGTCTTCCCCAAAATCTATTGGGAAAATGGCTGGATCTTTTGCAAACAGTGTAGGCCCTGATCAGATGCCACATTCTGTGGCGTCTGATCTGGGCCTGCACTGTTTGCCAACAACCCATTTTGGGGTTTCCGGTACAAAATGGGTTAAAGAAAAGAATTTGCTCTGGAGAGTAAAGGTCTCCTCTGGAGCACTTTTTTCCTTTAAGAGTAAACCCCTGTTGACATGGAAGATAAAAATACTTTTGCAGGAGTTGCCTCCCCAAACGGTGTACCTTTTCCCATAACAGATCAAACTCAAAAGACAAGGGATGTTAGCACAGTGAGGGTGTAAGTTAGCCTACTCAGTTAGCCCAGAACTTTGACTTTATGTCAGTGACTTGCATATTACATCTTGTCTTGAATGATGCATGCGTCTTTAAACCAAGCTCCCATCTCCATATGACATAAGCTGTGTTGGTGAGACGTGAAACTATACAAAAGAATGAAATCTTCTGCCTCCAATACAATATGCACTGGAGTCCATTTATTTGGGCATGCCAGGTTATATTTAGTCATTTACATATACCATAATGATCCTAAGTATTGTGACAGAGAGGCCTAAGCAAACAGTGCAGAGCCAGATCAGACGGAGAAGTCTGATCTGAGTCATCACTCTTTGCCATTCCGTCTGCACCTTTTGGACTCCTTGCTAGAACTTAAAACAATTTGTTAAAATCTTAGGAGACTTATAGCAAGTCTTGAATGTGTCCGAATTTTTAGGAACTTTACAGTTTTATGGGTGAATTTTTTGAAAAACCCTATTTAGGTGCTGTGTTATGCAGCTTCTAATCCGAGCCTTCACTGTTTGCTAGTAGCCTGTTTATGGGTTTCTAGTACAAATGGGATAAGTTTAAGTTTTTTGGCATTTAACCCAATGTATGCTAGTGGACTCTTCCATTGCTATATGTTGGACAAGTCCATTTGTCATAAAAGGGATGTCAGGCCTACTTTTTCATTTTATTCTATTTTTGATGGTAAATTCTGTTAGCAAATAGTGCAGGCCCTTATCAGACGCCGCGTTCTGCGGCGTCTGTTCTGGGCCTGCACTGTTTGGCAAGGTACCCCTTTAGGGGTTTCCCCCATGCAATGGGTTAACTCCTATCCTGCTGAACATGACAACCCATATCTTTGGAAACAGTGTAGATCCAGATCGGAGGGCTTCTGAAGAAGCTGTCTGAAAAGGATCTACACTATTTGTCTTGCAGTTGGTGAAATGAACCAATACATTATAACAAGAAATTTGACCGGCGGATAGTCAGCAATGGGTGTGGCTAAATAGATATATTCAGCAGAATAATGGTTAATAGCGGAGTCAACACCATTTGAGCCCCGCCAAGCGAATTTGTGTCTTCGAGCATTCCGTCATGACAAATTTTAACTGCGCATGCCCAGCTATTCAGAGGGGCAAGGGATATGTCTTTCTGTCTGAAGGTTCCTCTTGATTCACTGCTTGTATGAGCGAGCAGCGAAGGTTCTGGCGAGACTGCGCGGATGCGCAGGCTCGCCTGAACCTTCGCTGCTCGCATAGGCGATAAGTACCAAAAACGCTTGACGGGGCCCATTTAGTTTCTGTGTCAATGTCAAAGGCACCACTTCACATGGCCTAGCTCAACATGTAACTACATGTATCCTAAAATTTCAGGGGAAATATACCCTTGCCATATTTACAACCATTTGAACACCTTTAGTGCCATGTTTTTTTTTGTTGTTTTTTTTTCTACATTCAGTCCCACCAAAAAGAAGGTCTACTCTTAAAGGAAAGATTTGCTCCGCAGAATTTACCAAAATCTATATGCCCTTGGTCATGTGGTCGAGTGAAATTTTGATGAATTTTCAAGTCTTTTAATGTATATAAATCTGTCTGGATTTAACAGGTTTGTTTTACTAACATAGATTCTGCTTTGGGCACCAGCAATCCTATTATACAGTGGCTGTGGTATATTTATGAAGGGTTGTAATTTAGTTAAGTATACTAATTAGCCCTTTTTGTACCAAATGGAATCTTCCACCTTATATATAACAGGAGTCCATTTCACAATTTAGGGGTGTCAGGTTGCATTTTCTTCAAAATTGATTTAGAAAGTGGCTGAACCTTTTGCAAACAGTGTAGGCCCTGATCAGACACCGCATTCTGCGGCATCTGATCTGGGCCTGCACTGTTTGCCAGGGTACCCCTTTAGGCGTTTCTGGACATTCCAGTTCATAGAATCTTATTTCCTATCATGGACAAACACAATCTTACCATTATATCTCATAATTTTCTTCATCGTTGTCATATCTTTCACTGTGCCTTCATCCCGTCGGAATATTTTAGCCCTGGGAGCCAGCTGATAGGACAAGTCTGTACCATGCTTCTTCACCATCTCCGGATAGCCACTGCGTGTGTAGACCTCCTCAAAGAATGGCACATTATAGGATGGCCAATAACCTACACATGACATACAGAGGACATCCATTATAATATAATACTTATATAAGTATTTGTTTTCAACATTATATAGAGGTTATCATATGGCATTTTTCATATCATACCCCATATCAGCCCGAGACTCCCATATCAGCCCGAGGGCCGAATACCCCATATCAGCCCGAGACTCCCATATCAGCCCGAGGGCCGAAGGCCATATCATAATCTTTTTATCATACATTTCACTTTTAAAAAAAAAATGTTCAAAATAAATTGCATTAATTGCATCTGCCTAATACCAAAGTTGCTCGATAATATTATCTAGATCCAAAAGTCTGTCAAAAATCCCTTGCATCGTTCTTTCGCCATTTTCCTCTCGTATTCGCTGCACCGTGCCATGTTTTTTTTTGTTTTTTTTTTGGCCAAACAGTTCGAACAAACGAAAATATTCAAATTGCAAATGGCGTCTGGAACAACAAATGTGAAATGCCGCAAAAGGAAGAATGCCACGTGTTCCGATAGGGTGACGTCAGAGGTATGATAACGGCTTAGGGGTGCGATAAAGGGTTGTGATATGGATTTTTGGGGTATTATAAAGCCCATGCGATATGGCAGCATGTGCACGCGTGATACGTGCATTGGTGTCACGTACGTATCGCATATTCAAAAACTAAGTATTTTATACTAAATGTATGATAAAAAGAATTATGTGCCACTATAAAGAATCCCAATAAAGAGTAGTAAGATAGGTAATAAAGGGCTTTATTAATTGATTATCCTATATTACCCAAGGTCAACCAATATTCAACAAGAGTTGTCAGAAGACAACATAGCTCGCCTTTGGGGGCCTAAGATTGATGAGGGCAAGTCATCAAAAAATTTTCTTCTGTAAAACAGCCCAATAGACTGCAGCAAATGATAGAGAACCAAAATTTCCCCCCTAAACATCCTGTTTTCAAGCCTTTCCACTGCAAAAAAAAAAAATAATAAAAATGAAAAAGAAATCTATATTTGATAAAAAAAAATCTACAAAGTACCAAGTAATAACAAGGCATCACAGACGATACAAATCCCCTCGAGCATGACAAAATAAAAAAAGCCTAGCCTAGCATTTGTGTAAAATTACATTATATCCATCAATAAATGTAGGTACTTAAGAGTGATGACAAAGTTTTTCGAAAATAAGCCACAGTGGCCTTGACTTTAAGCCCCAGACCCTGAAAGTTGAATTTCATACCCAACATTTGTATGAAGTTATCATAAAATCCATCAATAAATCTGGACACTAGAACAATGATCAAGTCTTTCTAAAAAATAGCCACAGTGACCTTCAGCCCCTGACCCGGAAAGTCAAAGTCACTCTAGATATCATCATACCAAACATTTGTGTCAAGGTATATTAAAATCCATCAATAAATGAAGGGGCAAGAGCTAGGACAAAGTTTTTCTAAAAATAGCCACAGTGACCTTGACCTTCAGCCCTAGACCCTGAAAGTCGAACTCGCTCAAGATATCATCATTGCCAACATTTTTGTGAAGTTATATTAAAATTCATCCATAAATGTAGGCACTACAGCGATCACAAAGTTTTTCTAAAAATAGCCACAGTGACCTTGACCTTCAGCCCCGGAACCTGAAAGTTGAACTTGCTAGAGATATCATCATACCCAACATTTGTGTGAAGTTATATCAAAATCCATCAATAAATAAGGTGCAAGAACGATGACAATGTTTTTTCTAAAAATAGAAACAGTGACCTTGACCCCGTGACCCTGAAAGTAGTGACCTTGACCGTAAGCCCCGGACCCTGAAAGTCAAAGTCACTCGAGATATCATTATACCCAACATTTGGGTGAAGTTATATTAAAATCCATCAATAAATGAAGGCGCTAGAGCAATGACAATGTTTTTCTAAAAATAGCCACAGTGACCTTGACCTTGAGCCCCAGACCCCGCTATATTTTTCAAAAGAAAAAAAAAGAAGAAAAAAGAAAAGAAAAAAAACCAAAAAAAAAAAACGTTCCTCCCCCGGGATTTGAACTCACGCAGCTTGCAGGTAAACTTTAACACAGAGAAGTAAGGGAGGTAATACAGAGGAAAATATTAACTTCTCAAAAAGTCCAATTTAAGCCAAAAAACCTGTAAAATGAAGTACAATGATAATGTTAAATATATTTTTTTTTTAATAATTATTAATTATATATTCAAACCAAAGTTGTAAAACATCACATATAAGAGCTTGCAGGTAAACTTTAACCAAATGCGGACGCCGACGCTGACGCTGACGCCGACGCCCGGGGGTATGGCAATAGCTCCCCCTTACTTTCGTAAGGCGAGCTAAAAATCATAAATCATGTTTTTAATTGCGTCAATTAATAAAATTGTCATTAATCAAGTAATTTCGTATTGGCCCAGTTACAGGTCCTCGGTCAGCTGTATTGGCCTCGGCCTTCGGCCTCGTGTCAATACAGCAGACCTTGGACCTGTAACTGGGCCAATACGAAATTACTTGATTAATAACATTATATTATTTCCAATATTACTCCAAGAAACAAATACTCAGGGTATGTTGCCATGGACATTTGTACATTTGATTTTTTTAGTATTAAGGGGAATGGGAACACCTTCAGGGGAAGCAACTCCTGCAAAAGTGATTTGTCACCCATGTCAATAGGGGTAAACTCTTAAAGGAAAGAATTTGCTCCTGAGGAGCAAATTCTTCTTTCCTTCATGAGTAGACCCCTTTTTTGGTGGGACAGTGCTTATAGAAAAGCAAACAGGAAGTCCCAAAAGTTGTCTCCCTTTGAAAAATGGCAGAAAAATCTGGCAGGTGTTCCCATTCCCCTTAAATAAAATACTCTTGAATATCTCAATAAATCTGTCTCATCTTGAGCTAAGGATTCTTTCCTATAGCATAATACATAAATGGTATACAGAGTTTTCACTGTGCAAAGTTCCATGTAATAGGAGCATAATTTCAACTACTCCTTGTAAAGAAATATGGTAAAATTCCACTATTCCGCTGCATAAAATTAAGACTAATTCTGCTTTAAAAAGCTTATTCTGAAGGCTGTACTTAATGTTTCATTGTGTTTTCTGCCAAATGTCCCATGGTCAGGGACCATCTTTGGGGCTGTTCAAAAGTGGTGTTTAAGACCACTTTTGAACAGTCCCAAAGTTGGTTTTAATATAGGAATTTTACTGTATATTGCAAACTGAAATTAAAAGATGGAAAGGCTAGGAATACAGTGAGGTAGAAAAAGGACTGCAGTTTCTGTTTAGGAATGTCTTCAAAAGAAGTTTTTAACAGGCACCTACAATATATACTGTAGGCATATATAAGAAAATAATCATTTTTTGCTTAACAAGCTTGTTAGTGGTCAAAATTTTAACTGGTCTAGTAAGTACAATATCTGATACTCTGGTAATTTTGTCATGTTGGCTCGAACCCCGTTGGAACCATGAAACTTTGTTTGAGACAGGAGTAGTTTGCACCACGGAGGGTTACTATTATTGCCATACCAGGAGGCAAAATGGAGATAATTTTGTGATATCTTTTCGGTGTTCTATATTATAAATGTAAACTGTGTGTATTCATTAGAATGCAGGAATCACCCTTATCATCCCTATTATGTATTTGGATGAATTCCCTGTTGACTCAAGAATGGGTTCGACTCATCCATGGTAAACAATTCATTACAGTTCTGCTGTTGTTAGTTTTGAAGGACTAGCCCCAGATCATTATATTACACTATGCAAAACATATAGTAGAACAAAACATCAAGATCTTCCAGGTTGGATCAGACCAACCATTCTGTGCCTCTGTAATGCCAGATAGAAACTTTGGATATACTGTATCTTCCTACAGACACTAAGGTTCATATGAGCAGGCTTATCCAAGCATCAGAATGGATGTGCAGTTATTTTCCCCAAGGTGACTACATTTGGAAACAAAACCTGGCTTTCCTGTTTACTATCTGTACATGGGGGCTAACCCCTTTTGCAACTGAACAGAATCTTACTGAACTGTATACCGGAGTCTACTTCAAAATCTAAGGGTGTCAAACTAGTAAGAAAAGGTCACTCAGGAAAGGCCACAATCTAAGAACGCAGCCGTCTCAAGTCACCTATAGAAAGTGACACGGAGGCACACACAAAAACAGAAGAAACATGAACCAATGGCACAAAGCCGAATAACAAATAAGACACTGCAAAAGAATGACCGCCTTGGGATGGTCAGTAGTGATGTGGGGTTTCAACTCAAAGAGTTTATAAAATTTCAACCCTCACTTTCAGTTCCAGTACAGTATCAAACAAAATAACAATAACAAATTGATCCGCATGGAGGCTTTCTAGCTCAACAGTGAGTCATGATATAATACATGGTAAAATGGTTATGTATAGATTAATATTATCATGACTCAGGGTTGAGGACTCAGCAACAATCCAACGTCAGAGCAGAAGAAAACCACCAGTTAGATCAAACCCAGGAGAGGAGGGTCAACCCTAGGAAATATCAGTCAAGTTGTGTAATTTATAGAAATTTATTAACTTTTTGCGAACAGTGAAGGACCTGATCAGAGGCTGCATTTCTACACCATCTGATCTGGGCCTGCACTGTTTGTAAATGTGCTGTTCTGGGGGGTTCTCATCAGAAGTGGGTTATCTCTTCTTTTTAAATCTTTTCCTACCAAATATATAGCAGGAGTTCATTGAAAAATTCATATATAGCAGGAGTTCATGCAAAATTTAGGGGTGTCAGGTTGTGTCTTCATAAAATATTTTTGGAAAATGACATAACTTTTATCAAACAGTGGAGGCCTTGATCAGATGCAGCGTTCTGCAGTGTCTGATCTGGATCTGCACTGTTTGCCAATTTCCCATTTTGGGGTTTCTGATACTCAATGGGTTAAACATGATGACAAGGATGTTAGCCATTCAAAACAAGCCAACATAGATCTTACCATCTCTCAGTATGAGTGTGACATCACCATAGTCAACATAGCCTGGAATCTGCTCTACAACCCATAATGCATCATGATTTATAGATTTCTTTAGTTCTATCTGTTTCAAATCCAGCACCATATACTGATTATTGTATGTGCCTGAAAAAAGATTGTGAATATAGAACACAAACATATACTAACAAAACAGTGTTAGGAGGCCTTCATGCGGACTGAACAAAATTTTTTGTCTAAATCGCGACGGAAGTAAGGGCGAGGATTGTGGCCACGTAAAATCGATTTAAGCCCCCCAGTGGAAATCTTCCACTGACCGTTCCAAGGCGGCTCTTCTGTGGCGATTTATTTATGTTGTTGTTTGTTACTTACTGTGTGTATCACTTGTGTCTTTTAATTTTGGATGGCCATATGGCCATTTTGTGGGAAAGTAACTGTCCATATGGCCTTCCTTTGTTTAGGTTTCCATTATGGTCTGGTCGCTTAATGTTTGTATTTCTTTCCCTTTGGTGTCTTTTATGGATGGAGTAAGTTAATTGTATCAATTCCTGATCTTTGTTTTACTTCTACTTTGTAATGATTGAGCATTCGAAAATGTGTGCTCTTTTCTTCAGACTAAAAACTAGCAGCATAACTGCACAGCAGTATGGCCTGGTGCCAGAAAGACCTTATCTTTATGGTCCTAGGAATGGAAGTTTTCAGATGAAACATTGTGAAAGTGTTCTTCTATAACATGCTTCCACAGATTTTGAGTGTCCCTTCAAACTACTAACAAAATAATGTTTGCCATTGAAATACCATGTTTTCTCTTTATGAAGTGGGGTTTTGCTGGCGGCTGATTACATAGCATTATGGTAACATAACCTAGGAATTTAACCTTTAACCTGCTGAATATTCAATTAATCCACACTTATTTCTGACTTTGAACCAATCAGATTACTTGATGCAGCTTATTTCTACATATTCATAAACTGAATGTCAAACTGTGTAGATCCTGATCAGATGGCTTCTTCAGAAGCCATCTGATCTGGATCTACACTGTTTGCAAAGATAGGGCTTGTCGCCTACAGCAGGGTAAAGGTTAATGCTTTTATTCGTGTTTCTAAAAATAACTTTTCTGAGAAAAATTTGTGATTTTTTTTCTTACAAGTATTGTAAATATCGAACAGATACTGTGTGTTCTCTTTAGCCAGGAGGTGTTAATCAGATGTGGATACTGAAAAAATTCAAAGAGGAGTGGTGTTATGGATCCAGAAAAACTTCAAAGAGCTTTTAGAAATCCTAAAGGCACAATCACTTAATTCTGTCAACAGAATAAATAATTTTGATATCTCTACTCCCTATACAACTATTCCTCATGATAAATGGAAACATAAATTTAAGGAAATTATCAAACATGTCTCGCCCATATAACTGTGGCTTCCAGTATCCAGTCATTGGCTACATACTTCATTCAGGATCACTCTGAGGCACCACAAAAATACTCAGGTGCAGATGTCATACAGATGCTGGATTATTTAAATGACAATATTTTTGTTGAGTTCAGGGGATGGATATTGCAATAAACAATCAATCAGCAAACCAATGGGTACCAACTGTGCATGTTGCTTGCCAATTTGTTTCGATACTCATATGGGACAGAGTTTGTACAAAGTCTCCTCAAAGCAGGAAAGAAACACCTTGCACAACAATTCAATTTTGCGTACAGATATATAGACACTGTATTGTCTCTGTCAAAATACAGAATTTGTAGAGTATTTGGAATTCATCTATCTTAATATCCCTTCTGCACCAGCATATAGCATTTATGTTGCACAGTTAATCTATTATACCAGAGCCGATTCAAATTATCAGGTCTTCTCAAATTATTAGGGCTTCTCAAATTATCGGGACTTCATGGAGTGGGAAAGTGCTCACTACAAGGTTGTTCAGCCAAAAAAAAACAAACACAACTGGTAAAAAACATTTAAGAAGTTCTATGGCAGACATCATGATCTGGTAAATCTCTACAATGTCGAAGTGGCCAGAATTGTTTCTGACATCTTAGCCAATGAAAAGCAATTAGCAGACTTCCAAAATCCCAGGGGCCAGTTGTTCAAAACTAACGACGTCGTTAGTTAACGTATCGTTAAAACTTGAATCATTAAATATGGTAAATATGCTGAAATTTTTGCTGAAAAAATGTGAGCAGCTTTTGCTGACGCAAAAGCTGCTCACATTTTTCCAGCAAAAATACCAAAATTTACGATATTGTACTTGCTAGAAGAGTTAACAATATGACCACTAACGAGCTCGTTAAGCTAACGATGCTTTGAACAACTGGCTCCAGATATACGCTTCTCCTCACATTTCCTTAGTTCAGGCTGATAGGCATGGTTGGTGAAGCTTACTAACCAAGTAATGCTTACTATCATTACACCCTTCATTCTGGGGTCTATTTCTGTTGATCTGATCATTCTGTTTCGTCATCCATTGACATATTTATGGGTTTGGATTCTGGCTTGGGTTCCATAACTACATCTTCAATCCATTATACATGCATAGACTTGTCTAACTGTTGGTTTTCTTTTGCTCCAGCAATTTTGTTGTTGTGTGCTGTCGAGTCCTCAACCTTGTTTCATCTCTGTAGTTTTTTTATTTGTATTTTCTCGGAGATGTTACACTGATGAGTTAGGAAGCCTTCATGCGGACTAAACAAAATTAGTGTATACCGCGACTGAGGTAAGGGTGAGGATTATGGCCATGTAAAATCGATTTAAGCCCCCCAGTGGAATTCTTTCCACTGACCGTTCCAAGGCGGTTCTTCTGTGGCGGTTTATTTATGTTGTTGTTTGTTACTACTTACTGTGTGTATCACTTGTGTCTTTTTATTTTGGATGGCCATTTGGCCATTTTGTGGGAAAGTAACTGTCCTTATGGCCATCCTTTGTTTAGGTTTCCATTATGGTCTGCTCGCTTCATGTTTGTGTTTGTTTCCCTTTGGTGTCTTTGATGGGTGGAGTAAGTTAATTGTATTGATTCCTGATCTTTGTTTTACTTCTACTTTGTTAACATGATATAAGTGAAAATTGGATGTGTAAAAGCACTGACTGACTTACTTTTATATTCACAGCTAGTTGAGAATGCAAAAATCTTCAAAATATATTTAACCTAAGTAATGTATAACAAAGTGTCAAAAGGATACAAAAAGAAACAAAGTCATCATGTTACCAGGTCATGTAAAGAAGATCCCTGTAAACATTACTGTGTATAGAGAAAACTTTGGTTTACAAGGGTAATGTGTACTTGTTAAAACAACCTCAATGAGGCTATCATCACTTATGTTTGGAGTATAAATAAGAACATTATCACATTACGAAAACATGCCTGTACAAATACCCCTGAAATACATTGTAACTTTTATCACCGAAAAAATGAAAATTTTAAGATGAAAAATTGTGAATTTTTTCTTATTTCTGCTCAAAATATAGAATGTGTGTGCTCGTTAGAACCGCCTCATCGAGGCGGTTCTAACAAATACCCTCAATCTATATTTTAGAGCACAAATAAGAACAATAAGGTTTACCCCTGTAAACCCCAAGTTTTACTGTATAAAAGTGGGGTTCAACGGTGTCAAAACTATATAGGATTGTTTTCGTGATGACATTTTCTGATCAGAAAAATAACCATTTTGAAGATAAGAAAGAAAGCACTATGTTACACAGAATGCTGTGTTATCATAAAGTACCTGAATTTTGTTGAGCCAGAGTTTTTGCCCATTCTTCACCACTGTGAGCCATCATATTTGCTACCCTAACCCTCTGCCAGGCCAGAAGAGATTTTGGGCTCACCAGTTCATATAGAGATGTGTTGAACACATTGTTAGTGGTCTGTAGCATTACCATCTGACTTCCCAGCAGGTAGAAATCATCTAAAGATTCTAGAAAACCTGAAACAGTCATAGAAATACAGTAGAATCAACCCATTTTATAGAGGATATTGTCACAAAGTACAGGTCCACATCAGGACATTTACTACTTGTAAAAAGTTAAGCCAATTTCTAAATAAAATCTAAAAAACAATTCAACACCCCTAAATTCAGAAATGGGCTACTGGTGTATATGTGTATAACCTTTACCCTGCTGTAGGCGACAAGCCCTATCTTTGCAAACAGTGTAGATCCAGATCAGATGGCTTCTGAAGAAGCCATCTGATCAGGATCTACACAGTTTGACATTCAGTTTATGAATATGTAGAAATAAGCTGTATCAAGTAATCTGATTGGTTCAAAGTCAGAAATGAGTGTGGCTTTATTGAATATTCAGCAGGTTAAAGGATAAGGCAGAACATTCAATAGTATAAAATGGGTTAGTGCCATTCCTAGGGCTGCCTACCATAAACATCCTAAAATTTCGACACCTTAAGGGCTTGCTGTCATTCTAAAAAAAAAGGAACAAATTTGTTTCACAATCCAGCAAGTACCGGTAGTCCAAAAGATGCAGACTGAATGGCAAACAGTGTAGACCTTGATCAGACTCTCCTTCAGGAGCAGCCTGATCTGGGTATGCACTGTTTGCTTATGCCTGTCTGGCCCAATTCTTAGGATCATTACGGCAAATGTTGTCTTTGTAGTGTGGTTGTCAAAGTACTGAATATGAAATACAAGGGTGAGCCAATGAAAAAAAATCAGCCTAACTTATTTCTGGGTGAGATCGATCTCTTCTTGTTTTAATTAATTGCACTCTAGAATGATACACTGGGACCAATGCTGTTCCAGTGCCATCAGCCCAGAACTGAAGAAGCCAGAATCCTTGCTCTGACGCACTCCTCAACTGCCACTATGACTTCTTCATTAAACCTGATATGACATCCATAGATATCCTTTTTCAAGTTTGGGAATAGGAATAGTCACTAAAAGCTAACTCAGAAGAATAGGTGGGCTGCGGCATTAGCTCGTACCTATTCCGTCCAACAGTATCCATTGCAATTTTGCAAGTGTGGACTCTTGCATTGTCCTTTCGGAGCAGAATCCCTATGGAGAGTAGTTCTCAGTTGGTCGAGCAAATTTACACAATATGCAAATGTTATTATAGTTTTCTTTGCTAGAAAGTCCAACATAATAATGCCTTGTGCGTACCAAAATACAGTTACCATGAGGGTTGCATTTTGAACTTCTTTGGCCTTGGAGACCCAGACCATATCCACTGGCGACTTTTGAGTTTTATTCTCTGGCTCAATAATGGACACAGCTGGTCTCATCTACAGTCACCAAGCATGAAAGAAAATCATCTTCCTTTGACCTAAACCGCTTCAACAATTCACTGCATACTGGTTGCCATTTGCTTGTCGCTAAGGGATTTTGGACTCAAAGGGCTGTTAGCTGATGCATACCCAGGCGATCATGTAAATTGTTGAAATGCTATTATGTGAATTGTGTAATGCATTCGCTATTTCTTCCAACTTAATTTGTCTGTCAGAGGACACCAGATCTCGTACTTTGTTACACATTTCTTCATCGGTGGCATCTGATGGGTGTCCAGATCTGGTTTCGTCTTCTTAAGATGTTCTATTGCGTTAAAATTCACCAACCCCGAATTTAACTTGTGTATACGATGGTGCAGAAGACCCACAAACATTTGTCAACTCGCAATTTATTTCCTGACCTGTTTTCCCTTTCAAATACAGGTACTGAATTACAGCACGGTTCTCAACTTTTGAGGAAAAACTTGCTTTTGCATCAATAGCCATGTCTTATGAGTGAATGACATGATAAGGGTGCAATTTTTCTCTCATGCCTAAAACATGCATGAAAATCTTGGTTGTCTTGCTTAATTGGAAATGGGATAGGCTGGTTAATAATTGGTTTGCCCTCTTAATAATTATCACTTTAACAAGTCTGTGCAATAAATACCTGGGTGCGTAAACCCCTTTGTACAAAGAGCAAATTAGGGTTAACAAGAATACACATTACAGCAGAACTTCGATGCCTCGAACACCGATGGCTCGTTTACCATGGATGTGTCAAACCCATTCTTAAGCCCCTAGTGAAATCCTCTACATAAGAAAACGTGGGGGCTAATTAAGGACATTTTAGTCTTTTATCTTGCAAATGTATGCTGTGTGTACTCATTAGAATCGCCTCGGTGAGGCGATTTTAAGGAGTACACACAGCATACATTTTCATTATAGAACACCGAAAGGATGTTTAAAAATATCACGTTATGCCTCCTGACAGTAACCCTCAGTGGCTCGAACTACCCGTCTCGAATAGATTTTCGAGGTCCCAAGGTGTTCGAGCTATTGAAGTTTCGACTGTACTTTCTTTTCTGTGGAACAAAAACATAGATCATGGGTACTCAAATCTCTGGGTCATAATAACTCTCTACTTATGCTTATATGCATTACACATGATACACTGCACAAATCATGTTAATAAGTCTATGTAATATGTACCCTTGTAAACCCCATTATATATAGAGATGGATATACATTAATATAAAAATCCTATAATTCAGAAATCTTGAGGACTTGCTGTAATTCTCCTAAAATCTTAACAAATTTGTTTCATGATCCAGCAAGGAGACGAAAAGTGCAGTCGGAATGGCAAACAGTGTAGACTCTAATCAGTCTGATCTGGGTCTGTACTGTTTGCTTATGCCTATTTGTCCCAATATAAAGGGTCATTATGGTAGAATCCTTATTTTGCTTAAAAATATTGACTGGGTACTTTAATAACCACCTCAATGAGGCAGTTCTACTGAGCATCTGCAAACTACAGTCGAACTTCAATGGCTCGAACACCTTTGGGACCTCGAAAATCTGTTCGAGACAGGGGTAGTTCAAGCCACTGAGGGTGACTGTCAGGATGCATTACGAGGTACTTTTAGATATCTTTTCGGTGTTCTATAATGAAAATGTATGCTGTGTGTACTCATAAGAATCGCCTCATCGAGGCGATTCTAATGAGTACACACAGCATACCTCTGCAAGATAAAAGACTAAATTCTCCTTAATTATCCCCCACTATGTCTTATGTAGAGGATTTCGCTAGGGGCTCAAGAATGGGTTCGACACATCCATGGTAAACGAGCCATCAGTGTTCGAGCCATCGAAGTTTTACTGTATGTTCGGCTTAGGTACAAGACAATATAAAAAAAAATCATCTGCAACATACTAGACCTACAGATATGAAAGACATTGTTTTAGCAGATGTGTTTTCATAAGGAGAGTAAGACACACCAGTCTTGTAGCATATCAAAATTAACCCTTATCTTGCTGAATATTCATTTAAGCCACACCCATTCATGTCTATCAACCAATCAAATTACTTGTTGTAATTCATTGCTACAAATTCATAAACTGAATGCCAAACAGTGTAGATCCTGATCAGATGGCTTCTTCAGAAGCCATCTGATCTGGATCTACACTGTTTCCAAAGATAGGGGTTGGCGTGAACAGCAGGATAAGAGTTAAATAAAACAAAGTACCTGGATAACTTGAGAAAGAGATCCTCTTTGCTGCTGTAGCCTTATCTTCTACATTGAAAGCATAGTGTTTAAATATCCTCAGAGTGGCCTGGTACGCAAACCAGCTGGAGTGAGACATAAATATGTCCTCATACGCACCAAGAACCTGCGATTAATGACATAAAGACAAACACATTTGAATGGTACATGAGTCTGCACAAATGTATAGTAAAACCTGTCTAGTTCCAGCTATTGTTGAAATTCAATGGCTCGAAAACCTTTGGGGTCATCATATATGCTCGAGACAGGGATAGTTCTAGTCACTGAGTATCACTTATGGGGCATGGGCAGGAGAAACAGGGGAGATAACTTGGGGATTTCTTTTTAATCTTCTATTAAACAAGAGGTCCATGATGGACCATTGTTTACAGGGTTTTCTATATTCAGCTCTGACAGCCATTTTGTACAGTGGAGCAGAACCACTTAAGCACTTTTGATAGTGGGGTCACCCAAAGAATATTTCTGTCAAGTTATTTTGGAACTGAGTCATTAGCCTAGGAGATGTTCTTTGAAGATTTTTCTATTTTTATCTCTGTAGTCATATGGACATTTTGTTCTGCAGAGCAAACCCATTTCAGTAATTTAAGCAATCATAATTACAATTATACCGGACCATTAGCACAGGAGAGTTTAAAGTTGTTTTTTTTTTTCTATTTTTAGCTCCGGTGGCCATTTTGTTCAGCAGAGCGGAACCATTTTAGCAGTTTGGGTAGAGGCTCACTCTAGGAATATTCCTGTGAAATTAGTTTGAAATCAGACAATTAGCAAAGGAGGAGCTGTTGTCTAATGGTTGATCTATTTTTAGCTCTGGTGGCCATTTTGTTCAGTGGAGCAGAACCATTGTAGCAATTTTGGTAGAGGGTCACCAAAGGAACATTCCTGTCTAATTATTTTGAAATTAGACAATTAGCCTAGGAGGAGATGTTGTTTAAAGGTTTTTTCTAGTTTTAGCTCTGACGGCCATTTTGTTAAGCCAAGTAAAACCCTTCTAGCGTTTCTGGTAGAGGGTCACTGAAGGAACAAACCTGTGAAATTATTTTGAAATCGGACCATTAGCATAGGAATTTACAGTTTTTTTTATTTTTAGCTCTGGTGGCCATTTTGTTCAGCAGAGCGGAACCATTTTAGGAGTTTGTTAGAAGGTCACTCAAGGAGTATTCCTGTGAAATTAGTTTATAATCCGACCATCAGCCTAGGAGGAGTTTTCGTTTAAAGGTTGTTCAATTTTAAACTCTGGTGGCCATTTTATTCAATGGAGCGGAACCATTTTAGCAAGTTTGGTAGTGGGTCACCCAAGGAACATTCCTGGAGAAAGATTTTAAAAAGGGGCCATTAGCCTAGGAGGTGTTGCTAAAAGGTTTTTTGATTTTTAGCTGTGGCAGCCATTTTGTTCAGCGGAGTGGAACCATCAGAGCTCTCGGAAACGCAGGATTTTGCATATTTTACGTCAACTTTTTGTCGTTGTACGCGTAAAATTCACTATCGCCGATTCTTAGGTACACGTTTTTTATTGCGACACGCGTCCAAAATTACTGAAGCGGTAAAATCAGAGGCTTATTGAGGCCGCTTACGCAATACCAGTAAAGATCAAAATTAATGTGGCGCCGCTTTTTGTGTTGAAAGCACATGTGCCACATATTGACAGGTATTTTTGTAAGTGGTCGGTTTGCATCACGTGTTAAAAATGATTGTACCTTTTTAATCTCGCCGCGCTAATCCCTGTGATATTAAGGATTACAATTAATTAGTTTACTGATTGATGTAAGCATGAACCATCAACGGATTAACATTAGTCGGTAAAATTCACATTTAGTTTAACGAGGGTTACGGCGAAGACGATATTATTGACGAATTACCAATGCCATGTATTTTGGCGACTACAAGATTGTACTTTTTATCCCTCGGTCAAAGAGTGTTTTGATGTTTACATGTGACATAAATATCTGTAATTCTTCAAAATGCAATCATTTTAACAATTACAGGAAGTCAGTCTTAGTTAGGATGCTTTCCCTACGTATTTGTTCACAAAATTATGAGCTAATATCACGTACATGTACATCAGAATTTGAAAGCACAAACACGGCTGTATAGAAAGCTTCTTTTCTGATCTGGGTTTACATTATATCTGCTGTTATCCTAGAAGTGTGAGCATAAATCGGAGCAAATGCATGGTTTTTTTTTGTTTGTTTTTTGTTTTTTTTTTTTTTTTTTGGGGGGGGGGGGGGGGGGGGGGGAGTGCGCTTTACTGGGGCATACATTATTTTCTTAATATTTCTACAAAACATCAGATTGTGGCTGCTTCTGAGACACATCAGGGAAATAGTTCAAACTAGTACCAACAATCTACACGTCAGTTATTCATATCCATGTGTAGCCTGATGATAAGAAATTTTTGTCTATGTTCTAGTTGACGCGTCGTTAAACACGAAATCATCATCATCATCATGTCTATGTTCTATGCGCAATCAAGATCAGAACTCCAACTTCCTATGTGGGAATCCAACTTTTTACATGTGAATCCAACTTTTTACCTGTAAATCCAACTTTTTACAAGGAAGGATTCCTGGAATCCTGTTTTCAAAATCCTAGTGAGAGCTCTGACCATTTTGGCAATTCTGGAAGAGGGTATTTTAGAATTGGCACTGTGGTTTCAGAGATGTCATTTGAAGAAATTGTTGATGGATGTTCATACTGATGGATAGATGAACAACAGACAAAAAACGATCCCAATAGCTCACTTTGAGTACTTCGTGGTCAGGTGAGCTAAAACTATGTTGTGGAGACTTCTCTTCATCAATGTGATTCTGAGTACATACAGCATATATTTTTAATTCCTATTCTGCAGAATATATTAATTTAGCCACACCCATCTCTGACTATCAAACAATCAAATTACTTTACATAATGTATTCTTTCAAAATCACAACCTGAATGATAAACAGTGTAGTTCCTGATCCTACAGAAGCCATCATATCTGGTTCTACACAGTTTGCAAAGGTAGGGGTTGTCGTGTTCAGCAGAATATGGGTTAAGATAAAATACCCCAAAATTACTCCTAGCTATTTCATTTCTAGAGCTAAGGAAACATCACAAAAACAGGCTTATACAATTTTGACCCCCTTGAACCCCACTTTTATATAGTCAAACTGGGGTTTACAGGGGTAAACCTTATTTTTCTTATTTATGCTCTAAATTTTGAGCAGAAATAAGAAAAATATCACAAATTTTCTTCTTAAAATTTTCATTTTTTAGGGAAAAAAGTTACAATGTATTTGTATAGGCATGTTCACGTGAAAAGAATTCCCTAGGGAATCAAAAACAGGTTTCACTCAGCCATTGTAAACCAGTCATCACTTACTGAGACACTAAAATTTCACTATCTGTATTTGTGGAAAAAAAAACAAGATGTTTTTGTGAAATATGAACCTGTCCCATGACTGAGGTTGATTATTTTCTTTAAAGTAGGTCAAGGTTAAGGTCACAGGTCAAATTTGTTTGTATAAGTGGGAACCCCTTGTAACAAGGAACCTACATGCCAAGTATGAGGACTCTATTTATAATGGTTCAAAAGTTATGACCAATGTTAATTTTTTTAAGTCAGTCGCAGGTCGAAGTCAAGGTCATAATTTTTGTATAAGTAGTATGCTAGGAAGCTCTTGTCACAAATCACCTACATGCCTAATATGAAGGCGCTACCTCAAATGGTTCAAAAGTTATGATAAATTAGGACAAAGGCCAAGGTCACTGGTCAATTTGTTTTGTATGAGTGGATTGTCCTTGTCACAAGGAACCTACATGCCAAATATGAAGGCTCTATCACAAATGGTTCAAAGGTTACTATAAAGTAGATCACAGGTCAAGGTCACAGGTCAAATGTTTTTTATATAAGGGGTAACACCTTTTCACAAGTAACCAACATGCCAAATATGAAGGCTCTCTCTCAAAAGGCTCAAATGTTATGATAAAGTAGGTCACAGGTAAAGATCAAATTTTTTTGTATGAGCGGAAAGCCCTTTTCACAAGGAACCTACACACCAAATATGAAGGCTCTACTATAATGTTTTTTTTTTATATAAAAAGATTGGGTACAACATAAATGTTATATGCCAGACGATGCATGGTAGTTAACCCACTCACATTTGAAAACTTCCCCCTTTAATTGCACACCGGTGGGTCAGGCCTCAGATTCTATGACGGTTCCAGCATAAGGCTTTCTGAGAATTAGAGAGAATTTAATTTTATGAAATGTTGGTTGGTGCCTGATGCTTTGTCTCTGGTCGGGTCCATCAGAGCCTAACTGTTGGTTTTCTTTTGCTCCAGCATTTCAGTGGTTTCTTGCTGTCGAGTCCTCACTGATGTTTCATCTCTGTGGTTGTTTGATTTTTGTGTTCTCGGAGATGTTGCACTGATGAGTTAGGAGGCCTTCATGCAGACCGAACAAATTGTTTGTCTAAATCCCGACGGAAGTAAGGCGAGGATTGTGGCCGCGTAAAATCAATTTAAGCATCCCAGCCACGAAACATACACCAACTGAAAGACAAAGGACGTATTGTTGTTAGGCTGGTGTCCTGCAATTCAACCAGAAGTTATGACCGATGTTATTTTTTTTTCTTTAGAGTAGGTTATAGGTCAAGTCCAAAGGCTCTATCTCAATCGGTTCAAAAGTTATGACCGATTTTATTTTTATCCCCACGTTTTTCAAAAAAAAGTGAGGATATTGTTATCGCCTCCGTCCGTCTGTCTGTCCGGCTATCTCCTCCTAAACAGTTAGCCGGAATTCAACAAAATTTGGTATGCGAGTTGCTTACATGAATGGCTTGCGCAAGAGCACATTTTTTTTTGTCCCCGCCCCCAGGGGCCCTGGGGAGGGATCAAAAGGTCAAATTTTGACAAACTGTGGAGAAAACGTTGGGATTTGCGATGGCTTGCCATCGACTGCGCGCTCTAGTTTTCTTTAAAGCAGGTCACAGGTCAAGGTAAAGGTCACAGTAAAATATTTTTGTATGGGTGGGGAAGACCTTATCACAAAAAAACCCATATGCCAGATATGAAGGCTCTATCTCAAATGGTTCAAAAGTTATGCTCAATGTTAAAGTTGTCCACATACAAATCAACAGACAAACAAACAGACAGGGCAAAACAATATGCCCATGCTATCGCTACCGGGGACATAAAAAAGAAATTCAAGGCTTCATGGAACATTGTTTTCCAAAACTTAGATCCTTTGAAAAAGGGTTAATTGCTACTAAATGGCAGTTTACTAAAGCAAATTTTTTGTGTGTAAATCTCTATTGATAAGAGATAAGAGTTCCCTCTGCTTTGCGTATTCATTCGCCTCAGAAGAAAACAAATACCCCTCACAAACTGTTTCCTGTACCAGAAGCCCTGCATTGTAGAAGTGTTTAAATAACATACACTTTACTGTTATCTCCTGTACTTAGATGGTTCTTCTTTGAAAATATCTTTATTTTTTTTAGTTATTGTTGCATGTGCAAAATATTTAATAATAATAAATAAATGGCCACCTTCTGTATCAACAAAAATATCACGTTCTGAAAAAAATAAATTTCTCTTAAAGGAACTCATTTTTGATTTTTATATATACAGATACTGCCCATTAAGGATAAAATTAAAATGATAGTTGTGCCAAGACACAAAATAAGCTGCAACTAACCTATTTTGTAACACAAATTCATTCACCTGTTCATAACTATGCAGAAATAATTCAATCTATCTGCAAGTATTCTTACCTTTATCAGAGCTGAACAGTGTCCACTCTTTGCCACGAAAGAGACAACTTCCTCTTTGGTCATTCTGTCCCAATCTGGCCGATACTTAGGAGCCACAGCATTAACTAAGTCAAGAAGGTCTCCAGCCCCATTTAATACTTGGAAGGCATACAGTGGGAGGCGCTGAAAATGTTTTTATCATATATTTTGCATATCATATCCCACATCAGCCCTCAGCCCATATCAGCCCTGAACCTATTTAGTACCGGAAAACCCAAAAGGGATACCTTGGCAAACAGTGCAGGTCCAGATGAGGGCCTACACTATTTGCAGGAAGTTTAGCCATTTTCCAAAACAATTTTGAAGATACCACAACCTATAACATATATGGGGTATGATATGAAAAATGCCATGTGATGATCTCTATATACAAAACATTATGCTCACATGTTTATGCAACAAAAGTTGTTGTGGGACATAGTTCTTTGTGCAGATTCTGTCTATGGATATTGTCATAGGTATAGTGCCCATTAACCCTTATCTTGCTGTTCACGACAACCCCTATCTTTGGAAACAGTGTAGATCCAGATCAGATGGCTTCTGAAGAAGCCATCTGATCAGGATCTACACTGTTTGGCATTCAGTTTATGAATCTGTAGCAATAAATTACATCAAGTAATTTGATTGGTTGATAGACAGGAATGGGTGTGGCTTAAATGAATATTCAGCAGGATAAGGGTTAATATTTATGCATATAACATATGTACAGTGAAATTCCACTATTAAGACCACCTAAAACTAGAGCTGTCAGAGGATCTGACTATAGCCCCGCTTCAGCGCTGTCAGAGAAGAAAGTTATTTAAGCTGCAGAGAAAACAGTTATGAACAAGAAATAACTGTTGAAAATTTTACATTATCTGGAAAAACTCTAAGAGTTGTGAGCCCTTGTCCCTCATTTCAATGAGCATGATACATTACCAGAATGTCCATGTTTATACTAAATTTCATCTTCCATTTTTCAATGTTCAAAGGGTAATAACTCCTAAAGTAGGCAAATCAGAGTCAGGGTTCCTGCGCTCTGCACATTGTCTCATGGTGCTTTACACTTGTGTGAAGTGTCATGAAAATGGTTTGTGAGTTATGGAGCCGACACAGTCAAAATTGCCTTTTTAAATGTTCAAAGGGCAATAACTCCTAAAGTAGGCAAACCAGAGTTATGGTTCCTGCACTCTGCACATCATCTCAAGGTGCTTTTCATTTATTTGAAGTTTCATGAAAATATCAGAAACGGTTATGGAGCGGACATAGTTAAAATTGCCATTTTTTAATATTCAAAAGCCTATAACTGAAAAAGTAGACAATCCAGAGTTTGGGTTCCTGCGCTCTGCACACGTAATATGGTGCTTTACATTTGTGTGAAGTTTCATAAAATTATCTCAAACGGTTTTTGAGTTATCGAGCAAAGACGGCTAAAATTGATATTTTTCAATATTCAAAGGGAAATAACTCAAAAATTAGGCAATCCAGAGTTATGGTTCCTGCACTCTGCACACCATCTCATGGTGTTTAATGTTTGTGTGAAGTTTCATGAAAATATGTGAATGGGTTTTAAAGTTATGGAGCGGACAAGAAAATTGTTAACAGACACAGACAGACACACAGACAGACACACCGAAAATACGAAAACCAGAGTTATGGTTCTTGCGCTCTGCACATTGTCTCATAGTGCTTAACATTTGTGTGAAGTTTCATGAAATTATCTCAAACGGTTTTCGAGTTATGAAGCGGACACTGTTAAAATTGCCATTTTTCAATGTTCAAAGGGCAATAACTCCAAAAATAAGCAATGCAGAGTTATGGTTCCTGCGCTCTGCACATCATCTCATAGTGCTTAACATTTGTGTGAAGTTTCCTAAAAATATCTCAAACGGTTTTCGAGTTATGAAGCGGACACAATTAAAATTGCCATTTTTCAATGTTCAAAGGGCAATAACTCCAAAAGTAGGCAATCCACAGTTATAATTCCTTCGCTTTGCACATTGTCTTATGGTGTTTAACATTTGTGTGAAGTTTCATGAAAATATGTTAAGCAGATACAAAGTTATGGAGCCAACACAAATTAACGGAATCACGGAATTACGGAATTACGGAATTACGGAAAATGTTCAAAGGGCAATAACTCCAAAAGTAGGCAATCCACAGTTATAATTCCTTCGCTCTGCACATTGTCTTATGGTGTTTAACATTTGTGTGAAGTTTCATGAAAATATGTTAAGCAGATACAAAGTTATGGAGCCAACACAAATTAACGGAATCACGGAATGACAGAAGGACATGGCAAATCCAATATAGCCCCACTTTTTCAAAGCGGGGCTATAATTATGACTAATTTTGCTTTTATAAGCATATTTAGAAGGTTTCAGTTATATTTTCAATGTGGTTTCCTATGTCTAGAGTCCTCCAGTGATAGACCACCTTTGGGACTGTTCAAAAGTGGTCTTAAAGACCACTTTTGAACAGTCCCAAAGGTGGTCTTAATTATAGGAATTTTACTGTGGGTAGAATATTTGTGCCATGTAAAATACAAACCAATTACATGTATCATTTTTCAAAAGACATTGGGACTTCTCTTAAAGAAAAGAATTCAGTCTCCAATCAGAAGAATTTCTTTCCTTTAACTTTTTCTACCAAATTGAATCTTCCTCTTTATATATAGCAGGAGTCCATTTCAAAATTTAGGGCTGTCAGGGTGTGTTTTCTTCAAAACTGATGTGGACAATGGCTGAACATCTTGCAAATAGTGTATCCCTAATCAGACCCCACATTCTGATCTGGGGCTGCATTGTTTGTCAGGATACCCATTTTGGGGTTTGCGGTACAAATTGGGTTAACCCACTGTATTCTGGTGGGCTCTTCCACTGTTATATGTTGGACAAATCCATTTGTCATTTGTCATTTAAAGGGGGTCTGGTGTTTATTTTTTGGTTTTAATCTATTTTGACAAAAAATCCTGTTACCAAACATATAGACCCCAATCAGTTGCTGCAATCTGTGGCATCTGATCAGGGTCTGCACTGTTTGCCTTTGTCCCTTTTATGAGTTTTCAGATAAGAATGGGTTAATGGTAGCCCCCGTCACGGAGAAATATGATTTTACCTAAACTTTCCTTTTTTTGTATATACAGTAGAACTTCGATGGCTCGAACATCGATGGCTCGTTTACCATGGTTGAGTCGAACCCATTCTTGAGTCCCTAGCGAAATCCTTTACATAAGAAATAGTGGGGATAATTAAGGCGATTTTAGTCTTTTATCTTGCAAATGTATGCTGTGTGTACTCATTAGAATCGCCTCGATGAGGCGATTCTAATGAGTACACACAGCATACATTTTTATTATAGAACATCGAAAAGATGTCTCAAAGTATCTCGTTATGCCTCCTGACAGTAACCTCAATGGCTCGAACTACCCCTGTTTCGAACAGATTTTCGAGGTCCCAAAGGTGTTCGAGCCATTGAAGTTCGACTGTAATAACATTTTTGTTTCTGCTGTGCCACTTATTGTGGGGTGAGGTTTGGGGAGATGTACTTGGGTATTTCAAAGCTTGGATCAAAATACAGTGAAACTTTGATGGCTCGAACACCGATAGCTCGTTTACCATGACTACTTGAAACTCGCTCTTAAGCCCCTTGGAAAAAAATCCATAAATGCAGATATAAATATATTTGGGATGATTGTCTTATTTTATCTGGAAAATGTATGTTGTGCGTACTCATTAGAATTGCCTCGATGAGGTGATTCTAATGAGTACCCACAACATACATTTATTTTAAGAATATGTGTGTGTGTGTGTGTGTGTGTGTGTGTGTGTGTGTGTGTGTGTGTGTGTGTGTGTGTGTGTGTGTGTGTGTGTGAAATCGGGTTTAACGTCGCTTTCAACAATTTTTCAGTCATATCACGACGGTGTCTGGTTGCGACAGGGAGCTCAATGCTCACTTTTATAGTGCTGCCTCACTGAAGTATCATGTCCCAGACACCATTACATGTTACCACACCCAGTCACATTATCCTGACACTGGGTCGACCAGTCCTAGCTCTACCCCGTAAATCTGGGTGCCAAGCGAGGAGCAGCTAGTACCATTTTAACGACTTTGGTATGTCGCAGCCTGGGCTTGAACCCGTGACCTCCCGTTCCCCGAAGCGGACACTCTACCAAAGAAGCTATCGGGGCCGGTATTTATTTTAAGAAAAAAATGAAAAGAGGTCCATATTACGCCTCCTGATCTGGCTCTAAACTCAACTCTCGGTGGCTCAAACTATACCTGTCTTGAATAAAGGGGTTCGAGCCATCGAAGTTGGACTGTATAGCTAAGTATTACTCCATTAACATGAACTTAACTCATTCAGGAAAAGTAAAATATTAACCCTTCTCTTGCTGAATATTCATTTAAGTCACACCCATTTCTATTATCTGTCAACCAATCAAATTACTTGATGAAATTTATTCCTACAAATTCACAAACTGAAGTCCAAACAGTGTAGATTCTGATCAGATGGCTTCTTCAGAAGCCATCTGATCTGGATCTTCACTGTTTCCAAAGATAGGGGTTGTCGTGAACAGCATGATAAGAGTTAACCCTTGTCCTGCTGAACACAACAACCAGTAACTTTGCAATCAGTGTAGATCCAGATCAGATGGTGAAGAAGCCATCTGATCAGGATCTACACTGTTTGTCATTTTGTTTGTGACATGAATGCATGCATTATTATTGGCTGATAGTCAGAAACAGGTGTGGAAAATTAATCTATTCAGCAGTACAAGTGTTATTTTATTTAAAATACTACATTGTATACATATTTTTTTTTTAAAATAACGAAGGGGCAGCTAATTACAAACTAAACAGCAATCTTTTAAAATATAGTAAATACTACACAATTTTACAAACAATAAAGAAGAAGCAGTACCAAAAAAGAATCAATCAAATCAGCTCTCAAACTTAATTGTGTCATCAGCTAATACAATTACACATCCTTGTGACATAGTGCATTCTATCATATCACAAAAATGGTATTTGTCTGATGGAAGTTTGTCTTATTTAAAAACAATTACTTATTTATACACCAAACATAGGTTTTGGGTGCTCATTAGAACCGCCTCATTAAGTACCCACAACCTATGTCTTCGAGCAGAAATAAGCAAAATATTGTTTACTATCATAAGCCCAGTTTTCTCTATATAAAGTTGGGTTTAGAGCGGTGTTTATTACACAGACTTGTTAACATGATGAATATGTGCCCAACAAAGACTCAGTCTGTGCACCTGTGAAGCCTGGTCAGAGTCTTTACTGAGTACTGTATCAATAGCTGTTGACAGACACAGAACATTGTGTTCTATGTGGATGTCCTGGCTAATCTTTATCTTTCATGTGTTTTTTGAGGGGGTGAGTGGGTGGGGGGGGGGGGGGGGGAGGGTGCTGTTGGGGGTTTATGGCACTTTCAAGATTATTTTACTTATTCTGGTTAAAGTCACACAAAATCAAAATGACCTTGTGTTGATGGTGACGTAAAACCTCAACAAAAACAAACAATACTCAGAGCTCTCGGAAACGCAGGATTCTGCGTATTTTACGCCAACTTTTGCCGTTGTACGCGTAAAATTCACAACCGGCGATTCTTGTGTACGCATGTTTTTATTTCGACACGCGTCCAAAATTACAGAAGCGGTAATTTCAGAAGCTAATTTAGGCCGCTTATGCAATACCAATATAAAAGATCAAATGCGGCGCTGCTTTTATGTTGAAAGCGCACGTGCCACAAATCAGTAGGCGTGACCTATATTGACAGGTATTTTTGCACCTGTCAGTCAGAGTGAGACGATATTGGAAAGTGGTCAGTTTGCTGCACATGTAAAAAATGATTGTACCTGTTTAATCTCGCCGCGATAATCCCCGTGTTATTACGGATTACAATTAATTAGTTTACTAATTGATGTAAGCTCATAACATCAACGGATAAGCATGAGTCGGTAAAATATCACGTTTAGTTAAACTAGGGTTACGGCGAAGACGATATAATTGACGAATTACCAATGTCATGTATTTTTGCGACTACACCATCGTACTTTTTATCGCTCGGTCAAAGTGTGTTTTGACGTTTACTGGTGACAAAAATGTATGTAATTCTTCAAAATACAATAATTTTTAACAATTACAGGAAGTCAGACGTGGTTAGGGTGCTTCCCCTATGCATTTGTTTACACCAATTAAAAATAATTGAGCTACTGTCACGTACATATACGTCCGAATTTGAAAGCACAAATATAGCTAAATAGAATGCTGCTTTTCTGATCTGGGTTTACGTTATATCTGCTGTTATCCTAATACTACCTTATATTTATGTGGCATTGTTTGACTAGAAGTGTGAGAATAAATCTGAGCAACGGCATTGGGGGGGGGGGGGGATAGACACATCAGTGAAATATTTCTAATCTACATGTTTGGAACGAAGTTATTAAATGCATTTATCAGAAAAAAAAGAGTTTGGGAGCCATGAAAGTATACAGTTTTTCATATGGACGTGTAGCCTGATAATAAGAAGTTTTTGTCTATGTTCTATGCGCGATCAAGATCAGAACTCCAACTTTTTTATGTGGGAATCCAACTTTTTATCTGTGAATCCAACTTTTTATTAGGAAGGATTCCTGGAATCCTGTTTTCAAAATCCTAGTGAGAGCTCTGATACTTATTTTGAGACAATCATTAATCAGAGGTTGGCAAAAAGAGCTCCAAGAAGAAGACAACCCAAGCTTCCATTGCAGAACTTGACGTCTCAAACCCACAGATGTGAAAGAACTGATTATTAAGAGACAGCTCTCTTACCTACTTATCAAGTTTTTCCCAAATTCTACTTATAGTACAATGGGAAGTCAAAAAAATCTTCAGATTTCTGTTAAGTGCTACATACAGTATGCATTTGTGTACATTGAATATTGTTACAACAACTTTGAAATTGCCTGACCTATTCTGTGTATGCATCATATGTTTTTATCAAACAGAGACATTTGAAGACTACAGAGCTAAAAAATGCATTTTTATGACATGGGTCTCTTAACCCTTGTCCTGCTGAATAAATCATTTTATCAGTCACCCCCTATATTGATTGCATTGCAGCACATTGACCTGATAAAGATTTGCTATCTCAGGACAAGTGAGCTTTATCACGTCAACATGACATTGCACTTTTATGAGTGAAGCGGACTACCGGCAAAAATGGCTAAAAAGTTATAATTACTAGAAAAATTGGAAAAATTACATTTAAAATGATTAAAAAAATAAATAAATAAAAATAACGGTCATCTGATAGTTAATATACTGACCCATTATATATTCCACGCCGATATGTTGGGACGCAATGACTGAGCGTAAATTGTCGATATAAAGAGTTTACAAGGGGATAAACTGATAAATAGAATACCATGATTCTACAAGCACTCTCGAAGCCTTGCCTGATAAACTTGATATAAAAAAACACGAACCTGGTATTCTCTATTTGTCAGACCCATTTCTGACTGTCAACCAGTCAAATTACTAGTGATAAGTATCATGTTTCAATGCAAATTTGCTAACTGAATGAAAGAGTAGATCCTGAAGCCATCTGATCTGTTCGCTAAGGCAGGGGTTAAGACGGTTAAGCAAGGCAAGGGTTAAATTTGTGTTGGTTTTCACTCTTTCCCATGCAGCTGGAGAAAAAGGGGGCTTTACCTGATCCCTAGGTGCTTTCTGATTATAGCCACTCACTAAACCATCATACTGGGCCAGTATATAAGATACATGTCTCCAGAACGGACTGGTGGGCACGTTCTCCTTGATCATTTGTCTCATGTAAACATCTTGGTCTGTGAAAAACTTCTTCAGATTCTCAACAGTCTTTGTGTCGTTCTTCAATCTGGTAGTGAAATAATCTTCCAGGTTTATGTACATCTGATAAAGTCTCCTGTTAATAAAACAGTCCATGTTTTAGTTTGCCCTTTAACCCATTTTGTACCACAAGCCCAGCAAACAGTGTAGGCCCAGATCAGATGCCGCAAAATGCGGCATCTGATCATGGTCCACACTGTTTGCAAAAAGTTCAGCCATTTTCCAAATTAATTTTGAAAGCACAACCTGTCAAAATGATACTGTATTAGATCTATATACAGGGGTGGGGGGGGGGGGGAAGGGGAGAATATAAAGGGGGGAGGGGGGAGGAGAAGAATTCAATTGTATGCTTGTGGACACTTCCATTGCTGTAAGTTGGACAAGTCCATTCATCATATCAGTGGTGTCAGGCTTATTTTCTCCTTTTTATTCTATTTTTGACCAAAAATTCTGTAAGCAAACAATGCAGGCCCTGATCAGACACCGCATTCTGGGGCGACTGATCTGGGCCTGTACTGTTTGCCAAGGTACCCCTTTAGGCGTTTTCCGTATGTAATAGGTTAATGACAACCAAAACCTTCCTCTTTATGCGTGTAGCAAAAGTTCCATGTACATAAACCAATCAGTGAAGACAACTATCAGATGCTTCATTCTGCTCTGTTTCATCTGAGTCATCACATTTTGCCAATGTTCCTTTTTGGGATATACTAGGCTAAAAATCCTAAAATTCAGTTACCTAGAGGACTTGAATCAGCCTGTATAGTGTCATTTAAATAAAAATACGTTTCTGTTGACTTTAAACAATGAAACATTAACAGTAGTCTCAAGTGATAAAATTTTAGGAATACACATTGACAACAATTTAACATGGACAGATCATACTAATGCTGTTGCCAAAAAAACTAGAGCTGTCAGTGAAACTGACTAGGGCCCCGGCAGCGCTATCAGAGGAGTAGGAAAATGTTGATGTTAAAAAAGACGGTTTTTTTCCTTTCACCTCTAAGTATGACCTTGACCTTTGAGGTACGGACCTGGGTCTTGCGCGTGACACACTGTCACATTATGGTTAATATTTCTGCTAAGTAATATTTAAATCCATCCAGGTATAAGAAAGTTATAGATTGGACACAATGAAAAAGACGCTTTTTTGACCTTTTATCTCTAAGTATGACCTTGACCTTTGAGGTACGGCTGTGGGTCTTGCGTGTGACACTTCGTCACATTTGGACACAATGAAAAAGACGCTTTTTTGACCTTTTATCTCTAAGTATGACCTTGACCTTTGAGGTACGGCTGTGGGTCTTGCGTGTGACACTTCGTCACATTATGGTTAACATTTCTGCCAAGTAATATTTAAATCCATCCAGGAATAATAACAAAGTTATTAATTGGACACAGGAAAGACCCTTTTTTGACCTTTAACCTCTAAGTATGACCTTGACCTTTGAGGTACGGACCTGAGTCTTGCGCGCAACACTCCATCACATTATGGTTAACATTTCTGCCAAGTAATATTTAAATCCATCCAGGAATAAGAAAGTTATGGAGGATAAAAAAATTTGTGGACGGACAGACGGACAGACAGACAGACAGACAGACGGACGGACAGAATGATGCCAAGTAATATTTAAATCTATCCAGGAATAATAAAAAGTTATGGAGGATAAAAAAATTTGTGGACGGACAGACGGACGGACAGAGTGATTACTATAGGGCACCTTGTGGACGGACGGACAGACAGACAGACAGACGGACGGACAGAATGATGCCAAGTAATATTTAAATCTATCCAGGAATAATAAAAAGTTATGGAGGATAAAAAAATTTGTGGACGGACAGACGGACGGACAGAGTGATTACTATAGGGCACCCACACTTTCAGTGCGGGGCCCTAATAATTTATGGTTGCTCTCTAGAATTAAGGAATACTTATCCACTGATCAAAGAGTACAATTTTACAAGGCCTACATACAACCCCACATTGATTATTGCAATTCCATCTGGGGAGGCACTTCACAAAGAAATCTTGACAGGCTATATAGGCTACAAAAAAGAGCATGTAAAATTAGAGTAGATTTCCAGTATGAAGACATAGCAATCAGCATGGAGAAACTTAAGATTCTTAACATTTATGAACGAATTTACCTCAAGAAAGCTAAAATTATGTATAAAATTTCTAATTCTTTGACACCTCAATACATTAATGAAATGTTCCACTTAAGACCTTTGAATGCTTCTCTTCAGTCCCTAAGATCATCAGGAACAATAAATTATGTGTTACCAAAGCCCAACAAAGAGCTGTTCAAGCAGAGTTTGATTTACTCTGGTCCAGTGATATGGAATAATTTACCTGATAAACTTAAACATTTGGAAACTATTAACGGCTTTCACAAAAATTGTATAAAATGGATGAAAGGGTCTCAAATGTGAAATGTGTGAACAGCTAGTGTGTTTGAGAGTGTGTGACCAAAGTTCTTAACTTGTGTTTTGTTTCCGCAAGTTTGTTCTTGGGTAAAAACATGTTTTTTTTTTTTTGTTTGTTCCATCACATTACCAAGTCTGTGTAATGAACACCCCTCTACTACCCACTTTAACTGGGGTTTGCAGGGGTATACTTTATTTTTCTTATTTCTATTCCGGGGCATGGGTTGTGGGTGCTCGTTGGAACCACCTCAATGAGGCAGTTCTAACGGTAACCCTCAGCCTGTGTTTGTGATGTGAATGAGACAAATATCACAAGTTTTCATCAGAAAAGCAATGTTTTGATATGAAAGATTGCACTATGCCACATGTGTATGTTATCATAATGTTGTTGTTTTTGTTAGCTGTAACAAGTTAACTTCATTGGCTGTGTGTGCTCAAGATATAATGTCATTACTACATGTTTGTATATGATTCACTACTTTGTTGTATATACTGTAAATAATAGAGGGCCTCATGGAAGATTAGCTTGTATTTCTGCTAAATGTGTTACCCTCTGAAAATAAAGACTATTATTATTATTATTAAGACAATAGCTCAGATAGTTTTAGAGATATTACGCTTACAAAGTAAAAAAATGTTCAAATATTCAAAGGGCCATAACTCAGAAAATATCGGATTTTTGGCAAAAGTTGATCAGTTCATCTTCTAACCATCCCTATCAGTCTGTAAAGTTTCAAGGTAATAGCTCAAATTGTTTCAGAGATATTTTGCTTAAAACCTTAAAATGCCCAAAGTTTCAAAGGGCCATACTTCAAGAAAAAATTTTGGGACTTTTTTCAAAAGTCAATCAGTCCATCTGCTCATCATCCTCTATAAGCAGTGCTTACAAGATTTCACTGCATTTTCTTTTTTGCAAAAGGGGCATAACTCAAGAAAGGGGGATAACCCTGATAAGAAAAAAAACATGGGTCAACTATTTTTTCATAAGGTAAAAAGCATTGCAGATGGATGGAATGGAAGAATGGATGAACAAAGCAAAAGCAATATGCCCCCACAAGTTGTGGGCATAATTTTTTTCTCCTCTATCAGGATTTGAACCAGCACTCTATTCCCTGCAGTACCAAGCTTGTAAGGGTAATAAGGAACGCAATACAGAGTAAACTTCAAAATAAACTGAAACCTGAAAAAAAGGCAACTTTTACCAATACTATGGTCCTTGGTGCCATGAGTAATGGATTGTATATGAAAGGGGTACCCCAATGAAGCAAGAGTCCAAATATGAAAGCAACCCAATGAAGAATAAAGGTAATTGATAACTTTGAAAAACAAGAGCTGTCACTATTAGAGAATAGTGTCCCCATGGGAGCCAATTTGAGGAAAAGGCGTTAACTCCTTCGAAAATGATAGGACCAAGGTGAAAATCGTGTTTGGCCTCCCTTCACCTCACAAGGAATGCATGTGCAAAGTTTCAGCTCCATCGATGAAGAAATGTGAGAGTAGTTCGCATCACAAAAGAAGTGTGGACTTACAAACGCATAAACAGACAGTGCAAAAACTATATGCCCTCCTTCGGGGGCATAAAAAAGGTTAACAAAAAGGTAAACCTCTGACGACGCTTGCCCGGACATCGCTATTTTAAAGGACAATTTTTTTTAAAAACCCATCAAAAATGTTTGATATTTTCTTATTTCTAGACCAAACATAGATTGTTGGTACTCATTTGAAACGCCTCAATTATTATATTATGATACTGCAAATTTTCTTGCAAAAATAAAGTGCTTTTCAGCAGAGTTTGACAGATTTTAACGGTTTTTGGCATATTTCAGTCATTCAGTGTATTTTGGTCTATCTTGTAACCTGTTTTTCTTACTTCTGTGTCAACAGTCCCTCCAGAAAACCAGCAGCGAACATGATATCTGTGTTACTAGCTGAATGAATAGTGTCAGCATAACCTGCAGTTATATTCAGTATACCCCATCCTGTCTCTTCTGTACTGTCATTGAATACTCCATATGCTAGGGTATTGGGGTCAAAAACATCAAACTTCCAGCTACATTTCTGGTCAATACAGTTCACACTGGCCGAATGATAAACTGCAGATACTGTAAAAAGAAATACAATATACATGTACCATATTTATCGTGTGTTTTCGGACAGACAGGACTTAGCAAAACGTGAAGACCCAGATGAGATGCCACAGACAACGATTGCAGCAACATTTTGGGATTTTATAAATAATTTTCATCACACTATCCTGGTGAACACCTGCTATTTACTCAAGAAAAAATACTAAAAACCTAAATCACAACCCTCTTTAATTTAAACAGTAACAGGCTTACAAGCAAGGTTGGGCGGTCAAAACTAGGGGCGGTTTTAACCGGTTAAAACTGCCCCAGTCAATACTCCCAGAGTGATCAATACTGGTCGGTTGAAATATTGAGTGGTCAATTAAATAATTTTAGAGTTGAAAAGGCAAAGCTACTGAAACTATTTTGCTCTCTTTGCTGGAGGCTGATCATTTGATAGAGCTTCAGGTTCTGATGTTATTTCTTCAAGTGGCCTCTTAGCAATACTTTCTGGCTTTTTTAGCCATAGGCATTTTTGTCTATGACTCATCAATCTTAAGACCTTAGCACTAACTTCAACACCTTGCACTGTTTTTATATTATTTTTTTATTTGTTATCTTCCAAAATAGTGAAGAGGTTCCAAATTGGGTCTTTCGGTTTCATTCATTTTGACACCTTCAGTATTAACTCAGAGATAAGATACTGTCTATATTGCATATAAACCAAAATTTCACACATTAGGAATAAAGCCTGGTGTCAGTTTTATACCCCTCTAAGGGACATGTAATTGGTCAATTTAGCAATAAGATCTTTGCCACACCCACTGCAGTGGCATGGATTAGTGTGTTATGACAGCAATTAACATGTATTGCAGACACTTTTAAATATTCAAAGGCATCAGTGAATCAAAGATTGTGTTAATTAATTGATATTTTCAAAGTTGAAGAGGGAAGACTTGTGAGGGGAGAGGGGAGTGGGTCAATCTGGTACAACCATTCAAACAAAACAAGGCATCGCATGCGATACAAATCCCTTCGCACAAGACAAACTTGCTTGGGGTATTATCATATGCAACATTTGTGTAAAGTTTGTTTAAAATCCATCAATAAATGTAGGTTCTATAGTGATGACAATGTTTTTCTAAAAATAGCCATAGTGACCTTGACTTGAGGCCATGACCTTGAAAGTAGATCTTGCTCGAGATAATATCATAAGCATCTTTTGTGTGAAGTTATATTAAAATCTGTTAATAAACGTAGGCGGTAGAGCCATGACAATGTTTTTCTAAAAATAGCCACAGTGACCTTGACCTTGAAAGTGGAACTCACTCGAGATATTGTCATAAGGAACATTTGTACGAAGTTATATTGAACCGATGAAGAAATGTAGGCACTAGAGCGGCGACAAAATTTTTCTAAAAATAGCCACAGTCACCTTGACCTTCAAAGTCGAAACAGCTTGAGATATTGTCATAAGGAACATTTGTGTGAAGTTATATTGAAATCAGTGAAGAAATGTAAGCACGAGAGCAATGACAAGGTTTTTCTAAAAATAGCCACAGTGGCCTTGACCTTGAAAGTGGAACTCACTCGAGATATTGTCATAAGGAACATTTGAACAAAGTTATATTGAAACCGATAAAGAAATGTAGGCGCTAGAGCGGCGACAAAATTTTTCTAAAAATAGCCACAGTCACCTTGACCTTGAAAGTCGAAACAGCTTGAGATATTGTCATAAGGAACATTTGTGTGAAGTTATATTGAAATCAGTGAAGAAATGTAGTCACTAGAGCCTTGACAAAGTTTTTCTAAAAATAGCCACAGTGACCTTGACCTTGAAAGTAGAGCTCGCTCGAGGTATTGTCATAAGGAACATTTGTGTGAAGTTATACTGAAATCGGTGAAGAAATGTAGACGCTAGAGTGATGACAAAGTTTTTCTTTAAAAAAGCCACAGTGACCTTGACCTTGAAAGCCCAAATCTCTCGAGATATTGTCATAAGGAATATTTGTGTGAAGTTATATTGAAATCGGTGAAGAAATGAAAGTGCTAGAGTGATGACAAAGTTTTTCTAAAAATAGCCACAGTGGCCTTGGCCTTGAAAGTCGAGCTCGCTCTAGGTATTGTCATAAGGAACATTTGTGTGAAGTTATACTGAAATCGGTGAAGAAATGTAGTCGCTAGAGCGGCGACAAAATTTTTCTAAAAATAGCCACAGTCACCTTGACCTTGAAAGTCGAAACAGCTTGAGATATTGTCATAAGGAACATTTGTGTGAAGTTATATTGAAAACAGTGAAGAAATGTAGTCGCTAGAGCCTTGACAAAGTTTTTTCTAAAAATAGCCATAGTGACCTTGACCTTGGAAGTCGAAATAGCTTGAGATATTGTCATAAGGAACATTTGTGTGAAGTTATATTGGAATTGGTGAAGAAATGTAAGCGCGAGAGCAATGACAAAGTTTTTCTAAAAATAGCCACAGTGACCTTGACCTTGAAAGTGGAACTCACTCGAGATATTGTCATAAGGAACATTTGTACGAAGTTATATTGAAATCGATGAAGAAATGTAGGCCCTAGAGCGATGACATATTTTTTCTAAAAATAGCCACAGTGACCTTGACAGTGAGGTCACAACCTTGAAAGTCAAACTCACTTGAAATATTGTCATAAGGAACATTTGTGTGAAGTTATATTATATTGAAATCGGTGAAGAAATGCAGGCGCTAGAGCGATGACAAAGTTTTTCTAAAAATAGCCAGTGACCTTCACCTTGAGGTCATGACCTTGAAAGGCGAACTTGCTCGAGATATTGTCATAAGGAACATCTGTGTGAAGTTATATTAAAATCGGTCAAGAAATGTAGTAGCTAGAGCAATGACAAAAGTAGGTACGTACGTACACACGCTATATCGGGACAAATGCTATATCTCCTCTCATAACTATGTTGTGTGAGGGGATACTCAAAAAATGTTAAAGTGAAACATCCAGTCCGCTATCTTGCTTCTCTTTCATATAAGAAGAAATTGAGCATTAAGAAAATAGTTTAAACAAGAGGGCCATGATGGCCCTGGATCGCTCACCTGATCCATAGTGTAACAAGTGGGCCCCAGAGAGGGCCATTATTGGCCCCAGGGCTTTAATGTGCATAATGTTGAGGGAGGTCTTAAAGGTGAAGCTTCATACCAAACATCAACAAAGGCTATAATTAGAACAATCTTGGCAAAGGTCCACTAGATGAAGCTACACATCAAATATCAAAGACCTGGGCCTTGCAGTTTCAGAAAAGAAGATTTTTTTTAATGATATTCCATACATAAGCCTATGCAAAACCAAATGGCCCCGGGGCTATATAAATCTATGTAAAACCAAAGGGCCCCAGGGTGGGGGCATTTGTGGCCCCAGGGCTATAATTTGAACAATCTTGGAAGAGGTCCACTAGATAAAGCTCCATACTAAATATCAAAGGCCTTGGCCTTGCAGTTTCATAAAGATTTTTAAAGATTTCCCTATATAAGTCTATGTAAAACCAAAGGGCCCCGGAGCAAGGACATTTTTGGTTTCAGGGCTATAATTTGAATAATCTTGATAGAGGTCCACTAGATGCAGCTTCATACCAAATATCAAAGACCCAGGCCTTGTGGTTTCAGAGAAGAAGATTTTTAAAGATTATCCCTATATAAGCCTATGTAAAACCAAAGGGCCCCGTGGCGGGGCCATTTTTGGCCCCAGCACTATAATTTGAATCATCTTGGTAGGGGTCCTATAGAAGAAGCTTCATACCAAATATAACAGACCTAGGCCTTGTGGTTTCAGAGAAGAAGATTTTTAAAGATTTTCCCTATATAAGTCTATGTAAAACCAAAGGGCCCCGGAGCGGGGGCATTTTTGGCCCAAGGGCTATAATTTGAACAATCTTGGTAGGGGTCCACTAGATGAAGCTTCATACCAAATATCAAACTCCTGGGCCTTGCGGTTTCAGAGAAGAAGATTTTTAAAGATTTTCCCTATATAAGCCTATGTAAAACCAAAGGGCCACGGGGCGGGGGCATTTTTGTCCCCAGCACTATTATTTGAACAATCTTGGTAGGGGTCCACTAGATGAAGCTTCATACCAAATATCAAAGACCTGGGCCTTGTGGTTTCAGAGAAGAAGATTTTTAAAGATTTTCCCCATAAAAGCCAATGTAAAACTAAAGGGCCCTGTAGCGCGGGCATTTTTTGTCCCAGCACTATAATTTGAACAATCTTGGTAGGGGTCCACTAGATGAAGCTTCACACCAAATATAAAAGTCCTGGGCCTTGTGGTTTCAGAGAAGAAGATTTTTAAAGATTTTCCCTATATAAGCCTATGTAAAACCAAAGGGCCCCGGGGCGGGGGCATTTTTGGCCCCAGCACTATAATTTGAACAATTTTGGTAGGGATCCACTAGATGAAGCTTCATACCAAATATCAAAGACCTGGGCCTTACGGGTTCAGAGAAGAAGATTTTTAAAGATTTTCCCTATATAAGCCCATGTAAAACCAAAGGGCCCCGGAGCGGTATTTTTCTTTAAAACAATACAAATGAATGCATTTTATGCAAAAATGCGAACAATTATGATGGCAGCTAAACAAGTTTGAGAGGGATTCCCTAACTAGGGTTTGAACACTAGTTAGATCTATTTTTAGTTCGTGACAAAAATAGAATCCCCATATATGCTGTTATGCGAATTTCATTTTTGGTCTTGTTTGCTTAGGCCATGCCTGAATCGGAAAAAATATGACGCTGAATACCATGCCATAAGTAACAACATTCAGAGACGATATTGTCGCCATGTATGTGTAAAGTGACAGATTTATTTTTAGAACAGAAATTCCAAACACATGTTCAGAGTGAAGGGTAAACACGAATTAAAATGACCATTTTCACAAAGTTCTGAAGCTGTATTTGGCTCCGAAAGTGTACACATGACAAAGGAGTATCAATTGAAGATAAAAACCAGAAAAAAAAATTGAGACCCGGTAGCTCAATAATGCACCTTTAGTTCCTAACTACATGACAATGTGAATCTGTAGATCTGTTGAACCCAATTTTTTTTCTGGAAGATGACACTCCGTAGAAGTCAATGTGGTTGCCTAACAATATTCAGGATCGTATTTTTATGCACGCTTGTCATAAAATTACTGTGCATGCTTCAGGCGTTGTTAAGGAAGTTAATAATGCGGGCGGCTTTCCCTTAGATAATAAATACCGTTATGTAATCACGCATCAATAATCAGTTTCCTAATCATGTTGATAGTTGTCATAACTTGAGGCTGATTAAATATAAGCGGATCGGTATTCAATATACAATCGTCAAAAGGTAAGGTTGAAGTGTTTCAGTGTAATTAAAACAAATGCCATCATTCGTGACTGGATGAATTTTGAATCGTTCTTGAAGATTGGAACAGTTTTTGTTGAAGACTATGATGTGGCGAAAATTACTGCGATTTCAATTGCTTTTTGTCAGGCGTCACAATTTTTTTTTTCCATTGCCGATTCGACTGCAATGGAATGGCCTTGGCGTATTGCCAATTTGACGATCATATTTGGTACGACTTTTTCTTCATTTCTAGGCGTATTTGCTCGATTTTAGAGTCGTATTTACTTATCAATTACTCTGCATGCAAGTTCCGCTCTGGAGTCCCCTGGGAGGACCTGTATGCTGATGACCTTGTCATCATAGCTGAATCCCTTGAGTAATGTGTCAGGAGGCAATTTACTTAGAAAACAACACAGTCTCTAATCATTTCTACATTTCCTTTCAATTTGCACTCTTCTCTAGACGCAACGGAATCGAGACAATTCATCGACAAGACAATTCATCGACACGGTTTTTGGAGACAATTCATCGACACAATTGAAGACAACTCATCGACACTTTTTGAAGACAATTCATCGACACATTATTATGTTGAAATTATACACAAGCTGATAAAATGAAGACAATGTTTTGATAATAAAATTATCTATTATCACGTTTATGATCAAATTTGCGAATTTAAAACAAGAGGGCCATGATGGCCCTGGATCGCTCACCTGACCCATATGATAGAGTAACAAGTGGGCCTCTGGGAGGGCCATTATTGACCCCAGGGCTACAATGTGCATAATGTTGAGGGAGGTCTAAAAAGGTGAAGCTTCATACCAAATATTAACAAAGCCTATAATTTGAACAATCTTGGCAAAGGTCCACTGGATGAAGCTACACACCAAATATCAAAGACCTGGGCCTTGGGGTTTCAGAGACAATTTTTTAAAGATATTCCCTACATAGCCTATGTAAAACCAAATGGCCCCGGGGCGGGGACATTTTTCGCCTCAGAGCTATAATTTAAACAATCTTGCTCGAGGTCCACTAGATGAAGCTTCACACCAAATATCAAAGACCTAGGCCTTGCTGTTTCAGAGAAGAAGATTTCCAAAGATTATCTCTATATATAAGTCTATGTAAAACCAAAGGGCCCCAGGGCAGGGGCTATAATTTGAACAATCTTGGTAGAGGTCCACTAGATGAAGCTCCATACCAAATATCAAAGACTTGGGCCTTGTGGTTTCAGAGAAGAAGATTTTTAAAGATTTACCTATATAAGTCTATGCAAAACCAAAGGGTCTCGGGGCGGGGGCATTTTTGGCCCCAGGACTATAAATTGAATAATCTTGATAGAGGTCCACTAGATGAAATTTCACACCAAATATCAAAGACCTAGGCCTTGTGGATTCACAGAAGATTTTTAAATATTTTCCCTATATAAGTCTATGTAAAACCAAAGGGCCCCCAAGACAGGGGCGTTTTTGGTCTCAGGGCTATAATTTGAACAATCTTGGTAGAGGTCCACTAGATGAAGCTTCATACCAAATATCAAAGACCAGGGCTATCTGGTTTCAGAGAAGAAGATTTTTCAAGATTTTCCCTATATATAAGTCTATGTAATACCAAAGGGCCCTGAAGCAGGGGCATTTTTGGCCCCAGGGCTATAATTTGAACAATCTTGGTAGAGGTCCACAAGATTAAGCTTCATACCAAATATCAAAGACCTAGGCCTTGTGGTTTCAGAGAAGAAGATTTTTAAAGATTTTCCCTATATAAGTCTATGTAAAACCAAAGGGCCCCAAGGCTGTGGCATTTTTGGTCTCAGGGCTATAATTGAACAATTTTGGTAGAGGTCTACTAGATGAAGCTTCATACCAAATATCAAAGACCTAGGCCTTGTGAATTCAGAGACAAAACATTTTCAAGATTTTCCCCATATAAGTCTATGTTAAACCAAAAGGCCCTTGAGCGGGGGCATTTTTGGCCCGTGGGCTATAATTTGAACAATCTTGATAGGGGTCCACGAGGTGAAGCTTCATACCAAATATCAAAGACCTGGGACATGTGGTTTCAGAGAAGAAGATTTTTTAAGATTTCCCTATATAAGCCTATGTAAAACCAAAGGGTCTCGGGCTTGGGCATTTTTGGCCCCAGCACTATAATTTGAACAATCTTGGTAGGGGTCCACTAGGTGTAGCTTCATAGATTTTCCCTATATATGCCCATGTAAAACCAAAAGGCCCCGGGGCGGGGCATTTTTGGCCCCAGCAATATAATTTGAACAATCTTGGTAAGGGTCCACTAGATGAAGCTTCATACCAAATATCAAAAACATGGCCCTTACGGTTTCAGAGAAGAAATTTTTTAAAGATTTTCCCTATATAAGCCTATGAAAAACCAAAGGGCCCCGGGGCAGGCATTTTGGGCCCCAGCACTATAATTTGAACAATCTTTGTAGGGGTCCACAAGATGAAGCCTCATACCAAATATCAAAGACCTGGGCCTTGCGGTTTCAGAGAAGAAGATTTTTCAAGATTTTCCATATATAAGCCCATGTAAAACCAAAGGGCCCCCGAGCAGAGGCATTTTTGGCCCCAGGGCTATAATATGAACAATCTTGGTAGGGGTCTACTAGGTGAAGCTTCATACCAAATATCAAAGACCTAGGCCTTGCGGTTTCAGAGAAGAAGATTTTTAAAGATTTTTCCTATTTAAGCCCATGTAAAACCAAAGGGCCCCGGAGCGGGGGCATTTTTGGCCCCAGCACTATAATTTGAACAATCTTGGTAAGGGTCCCCTAGATGAAGCTTCATACCAAATATCAAAGACCTCGGCCTTACGGTTTCAGAGAAGAAGATTTTTAAAGCTCTTCCCTATATAAGCCCATGTAAAACCAAAGGGCCCTGGAGCGGGGGCATTTTTGGCCCCAGCACTATAATTTGAACAATCTTGGTAGGGGTCCACTAGATGAAGCTTCATACCAAATATCAAAGACCTGGGCTTTGCAGTTTCAGAGAAGAAGATTTTTACAGATTTTCCCTATATAAGCCCATGTAAAACCAAAGGGCCCCAGAGCGGGGGCATTTTTGGCCCCAGCACTATAATTTGCACAATCTTGGTAGGGGTCCACTAGATGAAGCTTCATACCAAATATCAAAGACCTGGGCCTTACGGGTTCAGAGAAGAAGATTTTTAAAGATTTTCCCTATATAAGCCCATGTAAAACCAAAGGGCCCCGGAGCGGGGGCATTTTTGGCCCCAGCACTATAATTTGAACAATCTTGGTAGGGGTCCACTAGATGAAGCTTCATACCAAATATCAAAGACCTGGGCCTTGTGGTTTCAGAGAAGAAGATTTTTTAAGTTTTTGGTGAAAAAAATCTATTTTTGGCTCCTATGACCTAGATGTGCACCGGACCGGAACCATTTGAACAACTTTGAAAGGGGACCACCTAAGGATCATTCCTGTGAAGATTGGTCAAAATCACCTTGACCTTGAAAGTCGAAACAGCTTGAGATATTGTCATAAGGAACATTTGTGTGAAGTTATATTGAAATCAGTGAAGAAATGTAGTCACTAGAGCCTTGACAAAGTTTTTCTAAAAATAGCCACAGTGACCTTGACCTTGAAATTAGAGCTCGCTCGAGGTATTGTCATAAGGAACATTTGTGTGAAGTTATACTGAAATCGGTGAAGAAATGTAGACGCTAGAGTGATGACAAAGTTTTTCTTTAAAAAAGCCACAGTGACCTTGACCTTGAAAGCCCAAATCTCTCGAGATATTGTCATAAGGAATATTTGTGTAATGTTATATTGAAATCGGTGAAGAAATGAAAGTGCTAGAGTGATGACAAAGTTTTTCTAAAAATAGCCACAGTGGCCTTGACCTTGAAAGTCGAGCTCGCTCTAGGTATTGTCATAAGGAACATTTGTGTGAAGTTATACTGAAATCGGTGAAGAAATGTAGTCGCTAGAGCGGCGACAAAATTTTTCTAAAAATAGCCACAGTCACCTTCAAGATTTTCCATATATAAGCCCATGTAAAACCAAAGGGCCCCCGAGCAGAGGCATTTTTGGCCCCAGGGCTATAATATGAACAATCTTGGTAGGGGTCTACTAGGTGAAGCTTCATACCAAATATCAAAGACCTAGGCCTTGCGGTTTCAGAGAAGAAGATTTTTAAAGATTTTTCCTATTTAAGCCCATGTAAAACCAAAGGGCCCCGGGGCGGGGGCATTTTTGGCCCCGGCACTATAATTTGAACAATCTTGGTAAGGGTCCCCTAGATGAAGCTTCATACCAAATATCAAAGACCTCGGCCTTACGGTTTCAGAGAAGAAGATTTTTAAAGCTCTTCCCTATATAAGCCCATGTAAATCCAAAGGGCCCCAGAGCGGGGGCATTTTTGGCCCCAGCACTATAATTTGAAGAATCTTGGTAGGGGTCCACTAGATGAAGCTTCATACCAAATATCAAAGACCTGGGCTTTGCAGTTTCAGAGAAGAAGATTTTTACAGATTTTCCCTATATAAGCCCATGTAAATCCAAAGGGCCCCGGAGCGGGGGCATTTTTGGCCCCAGCACTATAATTTGAACAATCTTGGTAGGGGTCCACTAGATGAAGCTTCATACCAAATATCAAAGACCTGGGCCTTGTGGTTTCAGAGAAGAAGATTTTTTAAGTTTTTGGTGAAAAAAAATCTATTTTTGGCTCCTATGACCTAGATGTGCAACGGACCGGAACCATTTGAACAACTTTGAAAGGGGACCACCTAAGGATCATTCCTGTGAAGTTTGGTCAAAATCCGATCAGTGGAGATGTCGTTTGAAGAAATTGTTTACGGACGCACGCACGGACGCACAGACTGACGACGGACGAAAAGTGATCCCAAAAGCTCACCTCGTCACTACGTGACAGTGAGCTAAAACAATAATTCAATATTTTGGCTTATTGACCATTTTACCCGCAATAGTTTGCCTCGTCTGATTTGATGTCGCAAAACAGTGACTGTCGGGGAGCTGTCTCAAAGTAACTGAGGATAGCATGTAGCTTTTAGGATGCTGATTGCTATGTAGTGGCAGTATTGATAGTACGACCACTGGAGTTGAAGGATAATTTAGCCTCGAGATTTGTACAATTCGCATTTAGATACCCAATTCTGATCATGAGGTATAAAACCGTGTTGGTGAATTATCATCTAGATAATAAGCTCATGCGATGGACCTTGATTAATCCCACTTTAGGGGTAAAAGTTCAGTTTAACCATTTTTGTACCAAATGAAATTCTCCTCCTTATATATAACATGAGTCCATTTAAAAATGTAGGGTTGTCAGGTTGTGTTTTCAACTAAATTTGTTTTGGAAAATAGCTGAACATTTTGCAAACAGTGTAGGCCCTGATCAGACGCCGTGTTCTGTGGCGTCTGAGCTGAGCCTACACTGTTTGCCAGGGTACCCGTTTTGGGGTATATGGTACTAAATGGATTAAATGGGATTATGTTTACGTTTCACATTTCTGCCTATAAACGTTAGGCGTTATCGTTAGAATCCTTTTGATTTGAGCAGAATCTAATTTAATGCTGAAAATTTAGGGAAAAAATGCACTCACAATCAAGCTTCACTTGCCATCTTTTTTATTTTGATTATGAAAGTTTTGAATAATATTTGACCAAGTTCCGTATACATTTTCTTTTATGCGGTTAAAAGGATCAATAAGCCAAAATATTGAATTGAATGTTTCTAAATTCGTTATTTTGATCATAAACGTGATAAAAGATCATTTTATTTTCAAAACAGTGTCTTCATTTTATCAACTTGTGTATAATTTCAACATAATAATGTGTCGATGAATTGTCTTCAAAAAGTGTCGATGAGTTGTCTTCATTTGTGTCGATGAATGAGATATTGGGTGCGCATGCGCGCGAGTACATTCTTCCTGTTTTCCGGGAAACAATTTTTGGATATTTTTGGAATTTAAGGAATACCCTGGATGAGTCCTTTAACTTTTTCTCCTTAACTTTGTTTAAATATTTAGTTACTTGTTTATTGTGCAGGTTTAGTTAGGTTTTTACGACTTTTCATATTTATCACATCCTGGATAATTTGGCTTGGTATTTTTTTACTTTTGCACCGAAACAAAACTAGTTCCGGTTTCGCGGCGGATTGACATGTTTTATCTGGAGTCCCCCAAGGTTCGGTCCTTGGACCGGTCCTTTTCTTGGTTTTCATTAATGATCTCCCCGATAATATCAGGTCATCGGTCCGTTTGTTTGCTGATGATTGTGTCCTGTATAGGAACATATATTCTCCTTCTGACTGTCTTATTTTACAAGATGACCTGGATCAACTTGCACAGTGGGAGGCCGATTGGCAAATGAAGTTCAATGTGGCCAAATGTCACTCAATGAGAGTGTCACGACACCCTCCGGACAAGCAAATTAAGTTTGACTATACTCTTCACCAGCAAGTTTTGGAGCATGCTCAATCCGCCAAATATTTTGGTATCACCATCACTGACGATCTTGATTGGGGTCAACATATCTCAGAGATTACATCTAAAGCAACTAGGACTTTGGGATTCCTTAGACGGAACTTGGCTTTTGCACCTAGGCAGACAAAGGATGTTGCATATAAAACATTGGTTCGCCCTCAACTCGAATATGCATCACCCATTTGGCACCCCTATGTTAAAACTCAGACTCAGCAGGTGGAGAAGGTGCAGAGGACAGCTGCTCGATGGACCTGTAGGCGATGGCGAAATAGAAGTAGCGTCGGTGACATGCTTAATGAGCTAGAGTGGCCGTCCCTGGAGGCCCGTCGTGAGCAGTCCTCTTTAACCTTCTTCTACAAGATACACTCTGATTCAGTGTCTATTGATAAAGATAGGTACTTGACCCCTGTAACACTGTCGACCCAAACAAGGGTCAGTATAAAACGCAGCACTTTAGTGCAGCTATATTAAACATATAGGAAAATGCAGCCATAAGGAAATCATAGGTAATGCAGCTATTATAGAAAACAGTATAAAACGCAGCCGCATATGCAGCCAATATAAAATATATAGTGTAGCATTCACTTTTCGCTTTTCAGTTAAAAATTATCTTATATTTTCATACATCTGCTCAAAACATAGATTGTGAGAACAGCCTCGGCGAGGCTGTTCTAACCAGTTCCCACAATCTATGTTTTACCCACAATCTATGTTTTTGAGCCAGAAATATGAAGACAAACGTATGCCCCTGAAAACAATATTTAGCTATATAAATGTTGGGTTTAAAGGTATCAAAATTAAATAGGTGTGTTCTTGTTATGGCTTGATGAACCTGTGACTCTCCATCTTTGTGTTGTTTGAATAAAGATCGCGGATTGAACTGATGCCTAAGCCCCAGTATATATAGAGAAAACGGGGGTTTAGTGGAGGGATACATTATATTTCTTATATCTGCTCTTAGACATAGGTTGTGAGTCCTCAATGAGTCGGTTCTAACGAGCACCACACCCTATGTTTGCAGTATAAAGAAGAAGAAAAGCACTATGTTGAGCTCGTTAGCGGGGGTGGAGCGTAACTGTATATAACGTCAAGCAAGAATGCTCTCAAACTGGAGGTATCTTGGCAATAAGACATAGAAAAGAACAAAATAAAGAGAACATATTAACTTCATTTTTAGCTTGTAAATACAAAAATGCATAATATGAGAAAAAATATGGAAAACAACCTAACAGTTACATTTGAGCAATCACACAAGATTATATCCTCTTTAGAAGTAGTTTGCCAGTACTCGTTTGCGGCCGGTTTCAGCTCTGCGTGGATGCATCATGCAGCCCCATCTATTTCATCAAGCCCCAATTATATAAATCCATGTACCAGAAACCCAAAAACGGGTATTTGGCAAACAGTGTAGGCCCAGATCAGATGCCGCAGAACATGGCCTCTGATCAGGGCCTACACTGTTTGCAAAAAGGAATGGCCCATCACGTGAACAAGTCTGTGAAATATAGACCCCTAAACCCCACTTTATAGAGAAAACTGGGATTTATTGGGGTATACATTATTTGCCTCATTTCTGCTCCGAGACATAGGTTGTGGGTACATGTTAGAACCGCCTCAATGAGGCATTTCTAACAAGCACCCAAAACCGATGTTTGAAGTATACTGAAGAACAGTATCACAAATTTTCATCAGGAAAATTACCTTTTTTGAGGTTTGACAAGCGAGACGGTTTTAACGAGTACCCACAATCTATGTTTTTGTGCAGAAATAAGAAAACATAAAGTATACCCCTCCAAACCAAATTTTTACTGTATAAAAGTGGGGTTTAAGGGGGGGGGGGGCGTCTGATCTGGGCCTGCACTGTTTGCCAGGGTACCTCTTTTGGGTTTTCTGGTACTAAATGGGTTAATTTAGATTGAAGCACAGTTTGTGGGTACTCAATGAGGCGATTCCTTTGAGTTCCCATAATTTATGTTTTCATTTATTATTTCTGCTTAATTTTTTTTTCTGCAATAAATGTGGCTTACAGGGGTATTCATCACATAGACATGTTATCAAGATGAAACCCTAAAATTACATTATGTATATTTTTTATCTGTAGGCATGTTTTAACATTGGCACGAAAAAGAACCATTACGAAAACACGCCTATAAAAAAACATTATATATTTTACCACCGAAAAATGAAAAATTTCAGATGAAAAATTGTGATATTTTTCTAATTTCTGCTCAAAACATAGATTGTGGATACTCGCTAGAACCGCCTCTAACGAGTACCCACAATCTATGTTTTTGAGCAGAAATAAGAAAAAATAATGTCTACCCCTGCAAACCCCAGTTTTACTATATAACAGTGGGGTTTAAGGGGGTCAAAATTATATAGGCATGTTTTCGTGATGAATATGATAACACACTCAAAAATTAGATGCCAAAATCAGGCCCATTTTCTCTATCAGTACCATTTAAGTAAAGGTGTGCTAACCATATATCAATTAAATTTATGAGGTAATTGATAGACACACTTACTAATGTATCTTGTTAACACTTAATAAAACACTTGACTGCAGGTAAGTGTGCATGACAATTTAAAGAAGCCTGTTTATTACCTGGGCGTACTTTTATTAGATCATTATATCAGATTTACAGATTAACCTTTGAAATATAATAATTCAATCAGTTATGACAAGTATGGTTACCTGTGCAATAGGGGGTCTGACAGTAAAATAAAAAATAAGTACAATAACATAATTAATACAAAGTATGTAATAATGAAAAGTTACAGGATGAAAGAAAATGATATTTTTTATTATTTCTGCATAATTTTATTTTTCTGCACAAAACGTGGCTTACAGGGGTATTCATCACATAGACTTGTCAAAATGAAGCCCTAAAATTACATTATATATATTTTGTTTATAAATTGTGATAGTTTTCTAATTTCTGCTCAAAACATAGATTGTGGATACTCGTTAGAAACGCCTCGGTGAGAAACAATAATGTCTACCCCTGCAAACCCCAGTTTTACTATATAACAGTGGGGTTTAAGGGGGTCAAAATTATATAGGCATGTTTTCGTGATGAACATGATAACACACTCGTGCAAATTTGTACATTTTTACACATCTCCATTTAGGCGGTTCAAACGAGTACCCACAACCTATGTCTTGGAGCGAGAATAAAAAAATAATGTTTACACCCATAAACCCCTGTTTTCTCTATATAAAGTGGGGTATAGGGGGTCTTCATTTCACGGACTTGCTCACGTGATGACTGAAACAAAAATACTTGCAATCATTGGCGGGACACATGGATTTTAGTTACATCTAGCTTATCTTCGGCCCCAGCCTATCTGGGTTTGAAAAAAAATAGATTGGGCTACATCTTCTTCCATGCAGCGCTGAGAGCTGAAACCAACCGCATATGAGTACTGGTATACCGCTTATAGGTTAGAAGCCTGCCCTGGTGGTGTGAGTCGGACCGCCCATGCATATAAACCCTATTGGTTTCATTGGGCGCCAGGGCATAAATTGAGAAAGGAAATAAATAGCACAACATCACTATATTGTCACTGAGTAAATACTCATGCATATATTTAACCTGACTATGTCCCAGAATAAGAGCCATGATTAATGCACAGACTTTATCCAAATTTAGCACACAATATCTTGCTATCAACTTATAATGGAATATTTCAGTCATTTTTGTATGCTGTTATATATTCTTGGAGATGGCATTGTTTGATTTCTGGTGTGAAGGCAATAATTAAATAATGATTTGGATTAATTATACAAACCAATTGTGTACATATAATCTTCTTCTTAAGTCACATCATTATTGTGATTAAAAGAAAGTTAAAAAAAGTTATTATAGAACCATCAAAGACAAACTTCTAACGGGCCACTTCTAACAATTAATCTTTACTCTAACATCAAAGTTTTTGTTAATTAAGCAATTATTGTGAGTTGACCCTCTGTCCATATTTATCATTCTTCCCCTCTTTTGTAAGTCAAACAAAACATTTCACCATAATACACAAGAAAATATGCCTATTCAAGTATATTGAAAAAATTACTCCCCCCCCCCCCCACCCTCCCCTAAAAATAGGATATATATTTATTTATTTATGCACTATTTATTTATGCACTATCATAGATTGTGAGTACTCGTTAGAAAAGCCTTAACGAGTACCCACAATTTATGTTTTTGAGCAGAAATAAGAATAATAATGTTTAAACTTACAATCTATGTTTTGGAGCAAAAATAAGAAAAATAATATATACCCTAGTTGTACTACATACAAGTGGGGTTTAAGGGGGTCATTATTATATTGGCACATATATTTGTATGATGTTAATTCATAACACAAGTGTTATTTGTATCCTAATGAAACCTGTATTTATACTGCACTATATATTTTATATTGGCTGCATATGCGGCTGCGTTTTATACTGTTTTCTATAATAGCTGCATTACCTATGATTTCCTTATGGCTGCATTTTCCTATATGTTTAATATAGCTGCACTAAAGTGCTGCGTTTTATACTGACCCCCCAAACAAGGGCATCAAAATTAAACGACTCACAATATCGTAGATACCAGTCCTATAGTGATGCCCTGAAGAACTCGTTTTTTCCTAGAACTATTCCCCAATGGAATAGTCTTCCCTCCTCTGCGGTGAATGCCAAGTCCGCAGAAGAGTTCAAAGCCCGCACAGTGTAAGATTGGGTCTCAGAGGTATGCGTTTTAGGATACCTCTGTTATGCAGATTGTAAATAGTTTTAAGGACGCATCCAGTGCCTCTCTTTTTTCTTTTTTTTTTTCAGCTAAATTCTAAATTTAGCCACCCAATCAACTGAGGTAATGGCCAGATATGACCGACTCAGTATAAGAAGATAGATAGATAGATGAATTGTCTCCAAAAACCGTGTCGATGAATTGTCTTGTCGATGAATTGTCTTGTTCCCGACGCAACCATACGCGCTTTAATGGACAAGTGTGTCGGACAGCGTGTGGCCCAGCGTGTAACACATAGATGTGGATAAAATATAAGCTGCCATTGATTATATACCTTCTACGAAGAATAAAACCGATAACAAGAAAACGAAACTAGACCCCATCACCATTTTTTCCTACGTCATGTGACAATCACATGTTATGCTAGTCACTTCTTTATCGTGCAATCGGTCAGGGGTCGTTTCGCCCGTGGGTCGTTTTGCCCGTGAGTCGTTTCGCCCGTATGTCATTTCACCCTTGGTCGTTTCGCCCCATGTTGTTGTTGTTGTTGTTGTTGTTGTTGTATCTTATAGCTCCCCCGCTTATTTCTTCGAGGCACACGTCTATGACGTTAAAAATTTGGCTGGCGTTCTAATAAAAAGTTTAGTAAAAGGATTAATAAAAGTTCATAAGCTGGTGATATGTACAGTTATGTGCTGGTAACTTATGTACAATGTTAAAACTTCACTGTGCTGTCTCTGTATCCACTTCATGGAGGTTCTGCAGCCCGCTTTAAGGCAATCACTCTCCTTACATGTATCTTAATGATAAACTCCCTTGTATACAGTTCTAACGACCCCAACTTTTCCTGGTCTATAGTCTCATAATTCACCAATTTAGAGGCGTCTAAAGTCAATTGTGTTAAGAATGCCGGATTTTGGAGTTGTTGGCTAGCTTCTGGTAACAGAATATTACTTGTTGCGAGTTTCTGTATCATGTCGTTTCGCTCGTTGGTCGTTCCGCCCCGATTTGGTGGTTCGTTTCGCCCATATGTTTATTAAGGCCCTATGGATTGAGGTAAGGTATGTTTTAGTTTAAGGAGTTTGGGGGAGGTATGGGGAGTCGGGGAGCTCTGACTTGTTTATTCAGTGTTTATTAAATTGCTTACGAACACTCACAACCTATGTTTGCAGTATAACTAAGAAAGATATGGATTTTCATCCGAAAAGTAGCCATTTTGGAGGTGTGAAAAAATGCACTATATGTCACACGGGTGTGTTATCGTAATGTGGTGACACGTCAAATGACATTCATACACCAGGACCTGTGATGTGGAAAGTTAGTCCCTAGCTCTAACCTCGGACATATCAATACCCAGACTTGAATATGTCCGTTTTTGTTAATTTTCATGTCGCGGGAGCTGAAATTGCTTACGTCACTTCCTGGTGAAGGATTGTCTAAGGACGTGTCATCAGTAAACAATTCCAGATGATTCTGTGTCCATTTCAGAATCAGAATCAGAATTGTTACTGTCAAATGACATTCATACACCAGGACCTGTGATGTGGGAAGTTAGTCCCTAGCTCTAACCAAATTCTCCATCCCCAGTTAGTCGTGTCAAAGGGATGCCCCCGATCGGCAAGGCCGATCATGATATAGTTTATATTGAGTATGACATAAAAGCAAAGCGAATCCGACAGGTCCCGCGTAAAATATATTTATATAAGCGTGCGGATATGGATGGTCTGCGAGACCATATGGCGCGATTTAAGGATTCCTTCCTTTCCTCTGACCTCTCTCGCATGTCAGTAAATGACTTGTGGGTCAGTTTTAAGACCGAACTTACGACGGCCATGGAAAGGTACATACCAATAAAAATGACCAAAACAAAGCATAGTGTACCATGGATCGATAACAAGATCAAACACCTAATCAGAAGACGTGACAGAATGTACTTTCGTGCTCGTAAGTCTAGCAATCCTGACGTGAAGAACCATTACAAAAGGTTCAGAGCACATGTACAAAAGGTAATTAGAGATGCATATTGGAATCATGTTTCCAGCATCTTTACCTTTGATGATGAAAATATTGATCCCGAGGGCCCCCAGAAGAATGGAAAAGTTAAGAAATTTTGGTCATTTGTAAAGTCCCTGAAAAAAGAATCATTTGGGATCACTTCACTTAGAGAAAATGGAATTTTGAAAACTGAATCACGCGAAAAGGCAAATATATGTAATAAGCAGTTTCAATCGGCGTTTACACGTGAAGCTGACGGTGAGCTACCATCAAAAGGTACAAGTCCGTTCCCCTCTATGGGGGACATAACAGTTGACCCCAAAGGGGTCGCAAAACTGTTGGACAAGCTCAACATACATAAGGCATCTGGGCCTGACGGTCTGCATGCCAGGGTGCTTAAGGAATGTAGTGCTGAAATATCTCCCCTGCTGGCCTTTATTTTCAATGAATCACTTGCTCGGGGCACTGTACCAGATGACTGGCGACAAGCAAACGTAACCCCGGTCTTTAAGAAAGGAGAAAAATATGATGCTGCGAATTACAGACCGGTGTCGCTCACATGCATCTGTTGCAAAACCCTGGAGCATATATTAGTCAGCAACATTAACAAGCACCTAGCCTTTGAAAGCATTCTTGCTGACTGCCAGCATGGTTTCCGAAGTCGAAGGTCTTGTGAAACTCAATTAGTTCAGTTCTACCATGACATAGTGAGCAATCTGGATGGGGCCATTAATCGTGGCCACAAACAGACTGACCTGATTATCATGGATTTTGCAAAGGCCTTCGACAAGGTACCTCACAGGAAGCTATTGTACAAACTAGATCATTATGGGATTAGAGGATCCACACTTAAGTGGGTTAGCTCATGGCTCTCTGGACGCACTCAACAAGTTGTACTTGACGGCCAAGCGTCGGATCCAGTCCCTGTTTTGTCCGGTGTCCCACAAGGTTCGGTACTTGGACCGGTCCTTTTCTTGATATTTATTAATGATCTTCCTGATAATATCAGGTCATCTGTTCGTTTGTTTGCTGATGATTGTGTTTTGTATAGGAACATATATACTACTTCTGACTGTCTTATCTTACAAGATGACCTGGATAGCCTAGCACGTTGGGAGGCCGATTGGCAAATGAAGTTCAATGTGGCCAAATGTCATTCAATGAGGGTGTCACGGCACCCTCCAGACAAGCAGATTAAATTCAACTACTCATTACATCAGCATACTTTGGAACATGTCCAATCCGCAAAATATCTTGGTATCACCATTACTGATAATCTTGATTGGGGTCAACATATTTCTGAGATTACCTCTAAAGCAACTAGGACATTAGGGTTTCTTAGACGTAATTTGGCTTTTGCACCTAGGCAGACAAAGGGTGTTGCATACAAAACCTTGGTTAGACCTCAATTAGAGTATGCATCACCTGTTTGGCACCCCCATGTTAAAACTCAGGTTCAGCAGGTTGAGAAGGTTCAGAGAACGGCTGCCCGATGGACCTGCAGGCGATGGCGGAACAGAAGCAGTGTTGGTGATATGCTCGATGAGCTGGAGTGGCCATCCTTGGAGGCCCGTCGCGAGCAGTCCTCTTTAACCTTCTTTTATAAGATTCACTCTGACACAGTGTCTCTTAATAAAGATACACATCCATCCCGTTTCTCGTTTTTACCCACATCCATCCCGTTTTTCCCTCCCTTAGAAAAATACAGGCCTTAGAGCTTGAATTTTTCTTGATTTCAGGCTTCAGATTTTGATTTTTCCTCTGTTTTTCTGTTGAAAATTACCGGTTAACCCTCATGCTGCATAATGATTTTATTGAGTGACACCAAATTCTGCCTATAAGTCCAGAGCTCTCACTAGGACTTTAAAAACGGGATTCCAGGAATCCTTCCTTGTAAAAAGTTGGATTCACAGGTAAAAAGTTGGATTCCCACATAAACAGTTCTGAACTTGTTCAAGCATAGAACATAGACAAAAATTTCTTATTATTATCCGGCTACACATCCATATGAATAACAGTATACTTTCCAGTTGTCAGTTTCTGGCGAAAGAATGTGCACTGTACTGGTTAACCGTTTACGTATAAGCCAGCCCAGGAAAGTGTTGATAGGTAAACTGACCGTCTCAAAAATGACCTAAATAGTGTTGACTGGGCCGTTAAACTCCAATACAAACAAACAAACAAACAGTATACTTTCATGGCTCCCAAACTCTCATCTCTTTTTCTGATAAATGTATTTATAAACTTCGTTCCAAACGTGTAGATTGTGGGTAGTAGTTAGAACTACTATGAAGCATCCACAATCTGATGTTTTGTAGAATTTGTAGAAATGTTAGAAAAATAATGTATATGCCTCAGTACCCCCCCCCCCCACACCCCCCCCCCAAAAAAAAAAAAAAAAAAAAAACAAAACAAAAAAAACATGCAGTTATTGAGTGACACCAATTCCTGCCTATAAGTTTAGTCAATCAAATTACTTGATATAATGTATTCATTCAATTCATAAACTGCATTACAAACAGTGTAGTTCCTGATCATACGGCTTCTTCATGGATCAGCACAGTTTGTAAAGGTAGTGTTTGTCGTGTTCCGCAAGATAAGGTGTTAAGGCTGCAAAATCAGGTCTTTCAGGCATAGAAAAGCTGTGTCAGTATGAGGCCTGAAAATATAATTGGGGCGAAACGACCCACCCATAAATACTATACACTCACGAGCGAACGACTCACCTCATAAGGGCGAATCTATGGTGCGCCGTTTTACTATTTAATCCGTATTTATAGATATCCATAATTATTTATGGATATCCATAATTCGATTTATGGATATCCATTATTATTTATGGATATCCTTAATTATTTATGGATATCCATTATTCGAATTAAGGATATCCATAATTCGAATTATGGATATCCATAAATCTATCTGAATTAATGATATCCATAAATCGAATAATGGATATCCATTATTCGATTTATTGATATCCATAAATCAAATTATGGATATCTATAAATCGAATTATGGATATCCATAAATCGATTTATGGATATCATTAATTTAGATCGAAATATGGATATCCATAAATCGCATTATGGATATCCTTAATTCGAATTATGGATATCCATTATTCGGCTGATTTATGGATATCCATAAATCGAATTATGGATATCCATAATTATCCTCTGCAAATAAACCTAACGAATAATGACTGCTCCCTTTACAAAAAAAAACAACAAAAAAAAAAAAAAAACACACACACACACACACACACACGCACACACAAAAAATCTCGACTATTCCCGTCAGGTTTCCGATTTAGGTGTGTAATAAAAACCGGGATGGAGGTGGAGGTAATGTGGGGTAGGCTTAGTTGTGGCCTATGGTGTGGGAGAGATATGATTTGTTTGATTTGATGTTTAACGTTCCCTTCAATACTATTAAGGTTATTTTGGAGACGTTGCTTCCAATTATGTGGTGCATTAAGCCTTCATTGAGATGAAATGACATCTCAATCCCTGTCGCCCATTGAATCGCACCCCTTTGTTTGGACAGGCTGAGACCTTCTAAACGGTTTACCATTACTCTCAGCTCGTGCAGCAACGCCGCCGCCCATCGGGGCTTGAAGAAATAGATGGGCTGCATGATGATTCCACGCAGATCTGAAACCGACCCGCGCACGAGTAGTGGTAAACCATTTAGAGGATCTAAGCCTGCCCAGGCAAAGCGGTGCGAGTCGGCCCGTCCATGCTTTAAATAAATCCTATAGGTTTCATTGGGCGGCAGGGCTTGAGATGTCATTTCATCTCAATGGCGGGTAAAAGTCCCACGACCTTGAAAGCAACGTCTCCAAAATGACCTTTACAGTGTTGACAGGGACGTTAAACCAATCAAACAAACAAAGCTCACGCTGCCAAATCTATTTCTCTAAGCCCCAACGGGCGGTGGCCAGGAGATATATGTGAGTCTGCCTGGTACTCCATACACCTCAAGCAGGGTATTATATGGATATTGTTTGTTTGTTTGTATTGGAGTTTAACCATTGGCGCATCATCTCTTATGTCTAGCCAGCTGCTCACGTTAGAACGGGCGCACCAATTCTGTATAAAGTGTATGCGGTCGTTAGGGATACACCCTAGAACGGACGTTGCATTCAGTCTTTGGCTATGTTTCCCTTCGAAACTGAAATTGATTTAAAGAAATTAACTCTCCTTGGTCAGTTATGCAGGCTTAATTCCAATTGTTGGGTGAAAACTCTGTCTATAGATTGATGGCTTTCCAAATTAATCCGTCATCATAGCAGACAGAATTTATCCAAGATATATATAGGTTATTATTGAAATATGAACTTTATCATGTCCTGACCACATATCTTGAATCTGGTTCTTTCCATGTCAGGTATGCATGGAAACTTATGATAAAGACAAAAGCACACGATGATGAACTTTATACAGAATTGGTGCGCCCGTTCTAACGTGAGCAGCTGGCTAGACATAAGAGATGACCTGTTGCTACACCCATATAAGGCTTAAGGTAAAATAACTGCATTATAGATTTTTTTTTGCATGTCAGTGGATGAAGTGTATCTTGGTGAAATATTCCACTGTTCACTAGGCTGAAAAATGTACTCTTTAGTTTGTCTGTTGCAGCTTTGACTTTAGGGTTAAGTTGCAGATATTTGTATCTAATAACGCCAAGGTGTTTATAGTTCTCTTCTTTTTCTACTAAGCTATTCCCAAGATACCAAATACGATTAGATTTAATGTATTCATATTTTGACTCGTTATAGACAATAATTGAACAGTTCATAGGTGCATACTCATAGCGCCATTTACAAGAATATCGAAAGCAGATCTCCATTAACTCACCAAGCCCCTTTTTTGATAATGATGCCAAAGCATATCATCAGCTACAGAGTGTGCACACAGCTTATTGTCAAATACTTAAAGCCCAGCAGTACTCTTACTCAGCTCACCCAACAGCCTATTAGCAAAGCATAAATAAAGGAAGGAAGATAACATTCCACCCTGTCTGGTCCCCTGCAATACACAAACCGTTCGGACTGATACCCTTTCTACAGTACCCGGCTTCTCATGTCAGTATGCAGTTCAATAACAAATCTAAAGCTTTGACCTTAATCCTAGCTGGAAAAGTTTAAGAAAGAAACCGGAATGCCAAACTCTGTCAAAATCCTTCTGTACGTCAAGGTAGCACACGTAAAGCTTACATGGTTCTCCTCGGCGCACAGAATGCATGCATTAAACATTACTGACGTCATATTACAGCCAATGTTTGGTCTAAAGCCTCCCTGTAGCCAGTTGAGGGACGCTGCGATATTATTTCCAACTTTGTCCAGCAAAATTTTCTCAAACAGCTTAAGAACAGCTGAAGACAAAGTGATCGCTCGATAGTTATTAAGATCGGTTTTTTATTTATTGCCACCTTTGTGGAGAGTGATTATAATGCCTTCTTTTAAGGATCTAGGTGCCCTAATGAACTGAACTGAACTCAGCAACGACTGAACTTTACCAACTAAATATCCAAACTGATAAACCGACCGACCAACTAAATCATACACCCTACTAACCTCACTCACTCACTCACTCACTCACTCACTCGCTCACTCACTCTTTCCCTCCCTCCCTCCCTCTCTCACTCAATCACTCTCGCACACACGCACACATGCATTTACTAACTCACTCACTGAATCATTTTGACAGCCACGAAAGACTATATCATAATTCCGCTATTAAAACCATCTAAAATTAAGACTAATTGTGCTTTCATCACGAAAACACGCCTATATACTTTTGGCCCCCTTGAACCCCACTTATACATAGTAAAATTGGGGTTTGCAGGGGGAGAACTTATTTTGCTTAGTTTAGCTCTAAAATAAAGATTGTGGGTACTCGTGGGTACTAACGAGTACCCACAGTCTATGTATTAAGCAGAAATAAGAAAAATATCACAACTTTTCAGCTTATAATTTTCAATTTTTCGGCAGTAAAGTTTACAATGTATTTGTATAGGCGTGTTTTCGTAATGTAAAATTATATGAAGAAGGTTTCATTTATTCTGTTGAAGTGTCTGTTACAATCAGTGTCCTCTAGAAAGATACTACTTTTGGGGTTGTTTAACCCTTTTTGTACCAAATGGAATCTTCCACCTTATATAGGAGGTGTCCATTTCAAAATTTAGGGGTGTCAGGTTGAGTTTTCTTCAAAATCTATTAGGAAATTGGCTGAACTTTTTGCAAACAGTGGCGGCCCTGATCAGACGCCGCGTTCTGCGGCGTCTGATCTGGGCCTGCACTGTTTGCCAAGGTACCCCTTTTAGGGGTTTCCAGTACTGAATGGGTTAACTTATATTTGACAAGGAATATTCTACCTAATGAGTTAAGGGTGATCCACGTCTAATTATAGGGGTGTCAGGTTAGTTTTGTTTATGATAAGGTTTACAAAATATATGAACTTTAAGCAAACAGTATAGACTCAGGTCAGACGCATTGTTAACACTGTTTGCCAATGTCCCAAAAATGGACCGCTAGGCATATATTGGATAAAAGTGGTCTTAAACACTAGTTTTGAACTGTCCAAAAGGTGGTCTTAATAATAAAGGAATTTTACTGCATTTGTTTGCTACCCTGATGTTACAAGTAGAAGGAAGCTTAATTTTAATAATAAAAAATGAAGAAAATTTATTTTCGACTCGATATCGGAAATATACAAAAGGAGGAAATAAAGGTGACTCGTATCTATGATATTATTTTAAAGTTTTGTTCTATGATTTTTTATGATTCACAATACTTCCAGCAGGACCGAGACCACGTGACAGTGAACTTAAAAGCAAATCACTCAGTGAATGGCGTTACAGTTTGGTTTCTGAACTGGACATGGCGACTGACATCTCTAAGTTTGTGACAATTTTGTGGATTTTAAAATTCGTCGTTGGAGGTACCTGCCGATTTTACCTAGTATTAAACTTAACCCTCAGCATGATGAACACAAGAATATCTTTTTGTCTTTCTCATTACGATAACACATCAGTGCGACATAGTGCATTTTTCATATCTCCAAAATGACTATTTTTCTGATGAAAATCCGTGATATTTCTCTTACAAATACTGCAAACATAGGTTGTGGGTGCTCGTTAGAACTGCCTCAATGAGGCGGTTCTAACGAGTACCCACAACCTATGTCTTGGAGCAGAAATAAGAAAAATAGTATATACCCCCGTAAACCCCAGTTTTCTCTATACAAAGTGGGGGTGTAAGTGGGTGATGATTTCACGGACTTGTTCACGTGATGTTGTTTGACAATAGTGGAGATCCAGATCAGCTGATCATGATATACATGGTTAAAATTTAAACCATGTCACACAAATGGCTAAAAATCGGGGAGGAGTGTAGTATATTGATCCATCCAGCATTGTGACGGTTATTAAACTCTTTTTACCGCCCGGTTAAGAAGTCCGTATTATAAATATCGTGGTAAACCCCACTTTATTTATAGAGGAAAATATAATTTACGTGTTCTGTAAAATATAGATTGTAGGGTGCTTGTTAGAAATGCCTGAGAGCATTACACTTAACATACTCAAATTATATTTTGTAGCTAATTACGAATTAAATCAGAAAAAAAAAACATGTCATTTGGTAAGAAAGTCAATGGATATTCATCCCTTTAAATGCACTTTTTAGGTCACCACGAAGTGCTCATGGTGAGCTATTGTGATCGGTCAATGTCCGTCGTCCGTCGTGCGTCGTGTGTCGTGCGTCGTGTGTCGTGCGTCGTCAACAATTTGCTTTAAATGCTAACTCCTCCTTAACCCTTGAGCCAATTTCAATAAAACTTTATGGAATATTGCTTAGGTGACCCTCTACAAAAATTGCTAAAATCGTTCCGCTCCGCTGAACAAGATGGCCGCCAGAGCTAAAAATAGAAAAATCTTTAAACGACAACTCCTCCTGTACCTTTAGGCTAATTTCATTCAAACTTTATAGAGTGTTGCTTAGGTGACCCTCTACCAAAATAGCTAAAACGGTTCCAATCTGGTGAACAAAATGGCCGCCATGGCAAAAATAGAAAATTCTTTAAACGACAAATCCTCCTGTACCCTGGGCCAAATTAATTCAAACTTCATAGGAATGTTGCTTAGATGAACCTCTACTAAAATAGCTAAAACGGTATTGCTCTGATGAGCAAAATGGCCACCATAGTTAAAAATAGGAAAACATCGTAAATTTGCTTCAAACGCAAACTCCTTCTCAACTCTTGGGCCAAGTTGATTCAAACTTCACAGGAATGTTGCCCAAGCGACTCCCTACCACAAAAGCTAAACTCGTTCTGTTCTGACAAACACGATGGCCGCCAAAGCTGAAATAGAAAAAAATCTTTAAACGACAACTCCTCCTGTACCCTTGGACCAATTTCATTCAAACTTCATTGGAATGTTGCTTAGGTGACCCTCTACCGAAATAGCTAACACAGTTCTGCTCTGATGAGCAAAATGGCTGCGATAGTTAAAAATAGGAAAACAACGTAAATTTGCTTTAAATACCAACTCCTCCTTAACCCTTGGGCCAATTATATTCAAACTTCACAAGTCTGTTATGTAAGTGACTCCGATAACAATAGCTTAAATCGTTCCGCTCTGACAAACAAGATGGCCACCAGAGCTAAAAATAGAAAAAAATCTTTAAACGACAACTCCACCTCAATCATTGGGCCAATTTTATTCAAACTTTATAGAAATGTTGCTCAGATAACCGTCTACCAAAATAGCTAAAACGGTTTTGCTCCGGTGAACAAAATGGCCCCCAGAGCTAAAAGTAGAAAATTCCTTTAAAACACAACTCATCCTCCTACACTTGGGCCAAATTAATTCAACTTCATAGGAATGTTGCTTAGGTGACCCCTTACAAAAATAGCTGAAACAGTATTGCTCTGATGAGCAAAACGGGATTCATAGCTAAAAACAGAAAAACATCGTAAATTTGCTTCAAACGCGAACTCCTCCTCAACCCTTGGGCCAATTTGATTCAAACTCCACAGGAATGTTGCCCAAGATGGCCGCCACAGCTAAAAATAGAAACATTCTTCAAACGATAACTCCTCCTGTACTCTTGGGCCAATTTCATTTAAACTTCATAGGAATGTTGCTCAGATGACCCTCTACCGAAATAGCTTAAACGATTTCGCTCTGATGAGCAAAATGGCCGCCATAGCTAAATATAGAAAAACATTGTAAATTTGCGTCAAACATGAACTCCTCCGAAACACTTGGGCCAATTTGATTTCAATTTCACAGGAATGTTACTTAGGTGACTCCCTACCAAAATAGCTAAAATCTTTCCACACTGACAAAGAAGATGGCCACTAGAGCTAAATATAGAGAAAAAAAATCTTGGAACAACATCTCCTCCTGTACCTTGGGCCTATTTCCTTTTAACTTCATAGGAATGTTGCTTAGATGACCGTCTACCATATTAGCTAAATTGATCCCGCTCCGATGAACAAAATGGCCACCAGAGCTAAGAATAGAATTTGCATCAAACGTAAACTTCTCCTTAACTGTTCGGCCAATTTGATTTAAACTTCATAGGAATGTTGCCCAGGTGACTCCCTACCAAAATAGTTAAAATCATTCCGCTCGGATAAACAAGATGGCCAGTGGGGCTAAAAAATCTTCAAACGACTACTCCGCCTGTACCCTGGGGCCAATTACATTCGAACTTAATAGGAATGTTGCTCAGATGACTCTCTAACAAAACAGCTTAAATGGTCTCGCCCCGATGAACAATATGGCCGTCAGAGCTAAAAATAGAAAATCATTGTAAATTTGCTTCAAATACAATCTCTTCCTAAACCCTTGGGTCAATTTGATTCAAACTTCAAAGGAATGTTGCCTAGGTGACACCCTACCAAAATAGCTAAGATCGTTCCACTCTGATGAACAAGATGGCCACCAGACACCAGAGCTAAAAATAGAATGTACTCGAGACTGACATGCAGGTGAGTGAATCAGGGCCCTCTGGGCCCTCTTGTTCTGTTTTCACTTCTTTTTATTTTATTTTTTTTTTTGTTTTGGTTTAACGGCCCTTTCAAGATTATTATACTCATATCGAGCCGATCGTTAATCAGAGGTGGGCGAAACCCGGAGTATCCGGAGAAAAACCACACTTGATTGTATTGCCAGTTCATAATAATACTAGACTAATATTAAAACGCAACAATGTTGATTTAAAGAAAACAAAAACATAATTATTCCTGTTTTAACAACACCCATACAGTTCATAATAATACTAGACTAATATTAAAACGCAACAATGTTGATTTAGAGAAAACAAAAACATAACTATTCCTGTATCAACAACACCCATACAGTAACATTGATATTTCAGCGGGCAATGTTATCATCTACTAGGTTTTTGTTTGTTTCTTTCTTTCTTTCTTTCTTTCTTTAAAACTCGCTTAACATTGTATAATATATATCAACATACAGTAGAACTTCGATGTCTCGAACACCGATGGCTCGTTTACCATGGCTGGTTCGAACCCGTTCTTGAGTCCCTAGGGAATTTCTCTACATACGAAATAGGGAGGGTAAGATTTAGGATATTTTCGTGTTTAATCATGAAAATATATGCTGTGTGTACTCATTAGAATCGCCTCGATGAGGCGATTCTAATGAGTACACACAGCATACATTTTTCAATACAGAACACTGAAAAGATGTCCAAAAGTATCTCGCTATGCCCCCTGGCAGTAGCTCTCAGTGGCTCGAACTACCCCTGTCTCGAACAGATTTTCATGGTCCCAAAGGTGTTCGAGCCATTGAAGTTCGACTGTAAAAGGATGTCTGAAATGTAATCACTTTCACTTGCATTGAACCATTACACTGATGTCTTAAACAAGGCGTACTGTGAGAGGCATTATACTGGTGGCTATAGCAAGGCATACTGAGAGAGGCATTATACTGGTGGCTATAGCAAGGCATACTGAGAGAGGCATTATACTGGTGGCTATAGCAAGGCATACTGAGAGAGGCAATCCACACACGTAATGGCTTTACACTGAGGGCTAAAGCATTGAATGTTAAGGTAGGCATTGCACTTAGGGATATAGAAAGGCATGGTGAAAGAGGCATTACACTGAGGGCTATAGTGCATGTTAAGTGAGGCCTAACACCGGGGACAATAGCACGGCATGTTGAGGGAGACTTTACACCGAGGGGTGTAGCAAGGCATGTTGTGAGGGGCAGTGCATTATTGTACGCATAAGGTAGTGTTACCCTGAGGGCTATAGCAAGGCATCGTGTTAAAAAGTGTTTCCATTTATTTAAGTGCCCCCGCCCATCGGGGTTTGGAGAAATACATTGGGCTGCATAATGCTTCCACGTAGCGCTGAAATCGACCGCACATCAGTACTGGTAAACCGATAAGAGCGTCTAAGACTGCCCGGGAAAAGTGAGGCGAGTTTGATATGCATACAAATCCTACTGGTTTCTTAGGGGTCTGGGCTTGAGAGGACATTTGATCTCAATGATAAAAGTCCCACAAAATTGGAAGCGTCTCCAAAATCACATATTTAGTGTTGAAGGGGTGGGGGTTAGGAGCAATTAACAAATTAATATCCTTTATTTAGAAAACAGGGGCATAATATTACCCAAGCAGCGAAAATAAAGGCGCTAACCAGACTACGGGATGCGCAGGCTGATCTGTACGTCTTTGTTCGCATAAAGAGTAAGATAGACTCCTTATACGGTTATTTGTAATGAGTGGCATTGCATTGACTGCATCCAAGATTTTCTGCCGCACTTTTTCCTAATGGAAAAGCCTGCCCAGAGTACACTGATCGACTCTACATGACCTTTATGGTGATGACTGGGCCATTTCATTACGAAAACCCGCCTATACAAATACATTGCCAATTTTTTGGCCAAAAAATTAGAACTTTTAAGATGAAAAATTGTGATATTTTTCTTATTTCTGCTCAAAACATAGATTGTGGGGACTCGATAGAACCGCCTCAACGAGGCGGTTCTATCGAGTACCCACAACCTATGTTTTTAGAACTTTTAAGATGAATAATTGTGATATTGTTTCTCATTTCTGCTCAAAACATAGATTGCGGGGACTCGATAGAACCGCCTCAACGAGGCGGTTCTATCGAGTACCCACAACCTATGTTTTTGAGCAGAAATAAGAAAAATAATGTATACCCCCTTGAACCCCACTTCTACTATATAAAAGTGGGGTATGAGAGGGTCAAAATTATATAGGCGTGTTCTCGTGATGTTAACTTAAACGGAAAATATAACGAAACAAAAAATAAATCATTGAAAAGAAATATTCTGATCCGCCAACGCGTGATACACAATACTCTTTGCTAAATAGAGCATACTTTTTAGCCACTTAAGGAAGAAAACATAATTTTAGAAATGTAGCCTTAGGGTTATACTTTAAACATATATGTCAATACCAGATCAATGGCTCCATGTCACAGACTTATTACTAGCTGCTCCTCGCTTGGCACTCTGATTTACGGGGTAGAGCTAGGACTGGTCGATCCAGTGTCAGGATAATGTGACTGGGTGTGGTATCATGTATGTGTCTGGGACATGATACTTCAGTGTGGCAGCACTATAAACGTGAGCATTGAGCTCCCTGTCGCAACCAGACACCGTCGTGATATGACTGAAAAATTGCTGAAAGCGACGTTAAACCCGAATTCACACACACACACACACACACACACAGACTTATTAACGTGATGGGCTCCATGTTTGTTAGTTCCGGGACCAGCAGAACTGGATATAATGTGTTAAGCTGATGAAAATGGTTAGGGAAGGATGATCATTGCATTACATACGTTCTATCAAAAGGTTATTATTTGGATGCAAGGAATGCATGGCAGAACTGAAAAGCACGGAGTGTACAAGTTTTTCTGTGCTATACTAGTTTCTTCCAATTAGGCATCATCAGTGACCCTCAAATGTTTTCAAAACTCTCATTTGGAAAACATGTCCGTAAGAAATAATGGCGTCCAACATGGTGTCAGAAAATGATAAATATTAGGTAAAAAATAAAACAGCTTTATTATTTCTGCTTTCAACATAGATTGTGGGTGCTCGTTAGAACCGCCTCAATGAGGCGGTTCTAACGAGTACCCACAATCTATGTTTTTGAGCAAAAATATAGCAGATAATGTATACCCCCGTAAACCCCACTTTTCTGTATATAAAGTGGGGTTTAAGAGGGTGTTCATTTCACGGACTTGTTCACGTGATGACAATGGAATCAATGATCCCAAAAGACAAGGAAGCTCGTATGATGAAGGACAAGCAGCCACACATTCCCTTAACGCCAGCTGTAGTGACGTTAAATACGTTCTATAAAAAGGTTATCCTTTGGATGCAAGGAATACATCGCAGAACTAAAATGCACGGAGTGTAGGCCTACAATATTTTCTTGCACACCACACCCGTGATTTTACCCTAGGATAGAAATTTATGTTCTGACCCTGGTGTTCCGACGTAAAATCGAATATAATCGCGTGTTTGATAAATGCACTGGTTGATTGCGACCTCGTATGCGCCGTCGTTAAGGTTGACGTCACAGCACGTTACGTGACGTCACTAAACATTCCTGAAGTGCCATCACAATATGACGGACGTCGGTAACCGAAGTGACTGCAACATTAAAAGTCCGCGCTAAGAAATTGAAGATATGCAAGAAAAGGGATCCTATATGGATGTGAGGGGTAGATGGAAAATCCGTCCTTCGGGATCACTTTCGGCATTACTCGGCAAGCCTCGTGATGCCGGACAGTGACACTTGGTACGGATTTCCCCATCCACCCCTCACACCCATATAAGATTCTTATATTCTACCCCATCAGTGACCAACATAAGCCTACCGCTCCTTTAAAGGGACATTGGTAAACAGATTCAGTATAGCACCAGGACAGACGCCATACAATGTGGAGTCTCATCAGCGGCCTGGCTGCTTCGGAAGCTTTCCTAAATAGGAACTTTGGTAAATTTAAAACAAACGAAGCACAAAGGACATCCTTAAAATTGGAAATGGACCAGTACATAGCTTTTAATTTATACATTGATGACGTTTAAGATTTTAAAATGATTTTATTTGATTATACGAATGTGTAAACGTATGCAAGATGCGCCAATCCCTATGGGGTGCCGTTTTACTATTTAATCCGTATTTATAGATATCCATAATTATTTATGGATGTCCATATTTCGAATTATGGATATCCATAATTCGACTTATGGATATCCATTATTATTTATGGATATCCATAATTATTTATGGATATCCATAATTCGAATCATGGATATCCATAATTCGAATTATGGATATCCATAAATCGAACTGAATTAATGATATCCATAAATCGAATAATGGATATCCATTATTCGATTTATGGATATCCATAAATCGAGTTATGGATATCCATTATTCGGCTGATTTATGGATATCCATAAATCAAATTATGGATATCCATAAATCGATTTATGGATATTCATAAATCGATTTATGGATATCATTAATTAAGATCGAAATATGAATATCCATAAATCGAATTATGGATATCTATGATTCGAATTATGGATATCCATAAATAATTATGGATATCCATAAATAATAATGGATATCCATAAGTCGAATTATGGATATCCATAATTCGAATTATGGACATCCAAAAATAATTATCCGTCAACTATGTATAGGTCATTTTGGAGAGGTTGCTTCAACTTTTGTGGAACTTTTGCCCGACATTGAGATGAAATAACATATCAAGCCCTGTCGCCCAATGAAACCAATAGCGTTTATAAGCATGGACGGTCCGTTTCGCACCGCTTTGCCTGGGCAGGCTTAGATTATCTAAGCGGTTTACCAGTACCCATGTGCAGTCAGTTTCAGTTCTGCGTGGAAGCACCATGCAGCCTATCTATTTCTCCAAGCCCCGATGGGCGGGGGCCGATGGATATATGCTAATACTATATATAACGACCAATTGCATTTCTTTCTCCAGAAAGCATGCACGGATTGCCTGTTTGGATCATTATAATCTGACGTACGACTTTCAATGTCCATAGATGCGCCGTCCTCAAAGAGGTGATTCATGATGACCGGAATTTCCAGATCTTACGGCCGGTTCCGATATTTAACTGCACACATGGCGGGAGTTCAGCGTATGGCGTCCGTTGCTTTGGAAGCCTTACGTGCTGACAAGGCTGCACGGCAGAAAGGTCCCTTTGACTGGCCATCATCTTCCAGCGATGATGAAGACCTTGAAGCCTTTGAAGATTTCACGTGTCTTAGGGAGAAATCATTAAACCAAAAGCTTTGCCGGTGATTTATGGATATCCATAATCGAATTATGGATATCCATAAATCGATCTGAATTATGGATATCCATAAATCGAATCATGGATATCCATAATCTGAATTATGGATATCCATAAATCAAAGGAATAATGGATATCCATAAATCGAATCGAATTATGGATAATTCGAATTACGGATATCCATAAATCGAATTATGGATATCCATAAATCGATCTGAATTAATGATATTCATTAATCGAATTATTGATATCCATAATTCGATATATGGATATCTATAATTCGAATTATGGATATCCATTATTCGGCTGATTTATGGATATCCATAAATCGAATTATGGATATCCATAATTCGATTAATGGATATCTATAAATACGGATTAAATAGTAAAAAGGCGCCCCATAAATCCCTGCCCTACAAAAACAGGGAGAGAGACTTGTTAGAATGTTATTTCCTAGTCATTTGCTTCTGAGTCGATATTCTACTTTACCTTTCCCCATCCTTTATACTCTCTTTCCCATTCTCTATCTGTCTGGCAGTAAATTTTTCCTTTTATTCATTGAACGCCATGCCTTCATTAAAGTATACTATTATTTGGAATTTATTCCAATATCATACTTTGTCATATGAGAAGAAATAAAGAGCATGGTATTTTATGTTAAAAACAAAACAGGCAGCTGTGTAACTGTTCTGAGACCTTCCTAGAAGTTGTGGCGACATATGATGTCTTACTCTGACAGTTTTGAATAATGATGGATTTATGACTTCATGCGAAAACTGTTGATATTAGCAGCTGCAATGGTTTTAAAGATGCTTGTTGAGGGACAGGGCGGACAATCGATTATTTTAAGACGATCAACAATGAATGGGTGTTTATAATGAAAGTGCGGACGGCTGTACGGACAAGGAGACATTATAAACGTTGATAAAATGACAATTGAATACCAGGTGAATTGTTATACTCAACGAACCAGGAACCATTACAAATTATCAAGTCAAATATCAAAATTCAATCACCAGGAAAAATCCGTTAATATATATTTCAGTATATTAACCAATGAAATGTTTGGAATTATGTAATTGATATTGATATACGATTATTAAGGAAGTTAGTTTCTGTTGTGAAATAGTATATGTCTGTTGCAATATAGCAACATCAAAATATATCACGTGCTCGAATTAGTACACATCCTAGTACCCTTGGGAATGTACAAGTGGTCTTGAAGAAGTGTTTGAAGTATAAGTGGAGGCAATGATCAGGAATTGACACGATCAACCCACAGCCCCCATCAGAGACACCAAAGGGAAAGAAACACAACATGAAACAACAGACCCTAATTGAAACATCAATAGCGGAAAGCCAAAAGGACAGTTACTTTCCCACAAAATTGCCAATTAGCTATCCAAAATGAAATAATATAAGCGACACAAACATCCAAAGACAAACCACAACAAAAAGAAACCGCGACAGAAGAACCGTCTTATGACCACCTTTGAACGGTTCGTAAGGTTATATCATACAAACGTAGTAGATCGCAGAGGGTACAGAGTAAGCAAAACCTTTTTAAAGAAGAAGTCTTGACCCTTATCAAACCCCGCACTTGCAAGTAGTGTAGATCCAGATCAGAAATCTTCTTCAGAAACCATCTGATCAGAATCTACACTGTGTGTCGTTCAGTTTGAGAAGTTGAACGAAAACATTGTCATGTAGTCTGATTGGCTAACAGTAAGAAATTGGTGTGGCTAATAAAATATTCAGCAGAGTAAGAATTAATTTAAGCCAGTCTTAATAGGGGAATTTTGCTGCATTCTTAGTTTCGTTAAAGGAGAAAAGGCACGCTTAACCCGTGTTCTGCTGAATAAATTAGTTTGCCAGACTTATTTCTGACTGTCAAACAATCAAATTATGTGATGCAATGTATTCTTTCAAATTCGCAAACTGAACGACGGTGTAGATAGTGATAAGATGTTTTTTTCCAGAAGTCATCTGATCTGGATCTAAAGTGTTTGCAAAAGTAGAGGGTATCCTGGTTCAGCAGGTATCTTGCTAAATATTCATTGAAGCCACATCCATTTCTGTCTATCAACCAATCAAATTACTTAAGGTAATTTATTGCTACAAATTTATAGAAGCCCCTGTGGTGCAGTGGTTATGCTACTCGCCTTGTAAACCAGGGATCGCAGGATCGATCACGGGCTTCTCCAGACTTTCGGATGAGTCTTTAAACCGAGGTCCCGTCTCCGTATGACCTTAGCTGTTGGTGGGACGTAAAACAAAAACTCACTCACTCAGTAGTGCTACAAATTCGAAACTGAATGCCAAACAGTGTAGATCCAGATCAGATAGTCCGGTCAAACTGTGTGGGGACTTAGACAAAATTGCAACACAAATGTCTTTTTTAGTTTTGACCACCTCTGATATATGTTAATAACATATAAAAAGTAGGACGGAATCGGAGGATATGAAATTTGATTTTTTCCTTCATTTATATTTTATTGATGATTTTATCACTGTGAAACTATTATAACTGTAGTTATTAAATGGATTCTATTGCATATACGTTGATAATAAAACTTTCATGCCATGTTCCATCTATTAAATCTATGTTTAGTATGAAAAGGAATGTGTTACAAGCCAATGCTTTTTAATATTTGTGTTGGTTTACCCCACCCACTAACGCAATTTTGATTTTGCTTCGTTTCTTGGGCAGTTTTAGTGTCAGCGTTTTCACTGTAAAGAGATTATAATAGGTCCTTTAAAGCAATTTCTCTCTTTCAGTATAAACATATTTTATTGCAACCAATACATACATATTTGTACAATGGGGTTGGGTCACAAGTTTTCTCAACATTAGTTACGACCCTTCCCTTACAAAATGACATCAATAAATTATAGACATATGAAAATGATATGAACGAACAAATAAATAAATAAATAAATAAATAAATAAATAAATAAATAAATAGTGTGCGCCTTCTCGGGTGAGCATGGAGAAATTGGGAGTTACTAAAATACTAATCAGAAAATTGTTTTGTGCTTTTAATGTATCTCCTGATAGCTCTAAAAATTGTAGTATAACTTTCGAAGGATGTGCGATCATCTACAAATAAAATCAGGTTGATACTCAAAGGGTGAAACTCGCGCGTTTCATGGAGAAATCTCAACCGTTCGTTTTCATATTTAGAGCATCGAAGGAACTAGTGCTCTTCGTTTTCTCTTCCTTGATTACAGGTACAAAGTGGATTCATTGTTAAATGGTTAATATACAAATCATTTTATAAGTTACTACAATTGTTTCTAAATCTAGAATGCATAGCTGACAAATATCTGTCACCATTAATATAGTAAGGCGGTACTCTTTGAACATCTGGATGGTGTCTTTTTGTATGATATTTAAAATGAATTTAAGGAGGGGCTGTTGCGTAAGTGTTCGTCCAGAGAATTCCACAACATTATTCCTGACGGAATACAAGATTTCCTAAATAGTTCGGTATGACAAAATGGTTGAGTAATATTATTTTGATTTCTCAGACGATAATTGGTGGTTTCTCTTATACAGGAGGGATTAAATCAGTTATGTAGCTTGGAACTAACGCATTCGTTGATCTGTACATGAAATTCATTTTTTGTTGTTTCTGTCTATCTGCTAATGATGGCCAGCAGCATTCCCTGTACAAATTATCCAAACAAACCGATCTCGTGAGACCAGTTACTATTCTAGCAGTCTCATTTTGAAGCTGTTCGAGAGCATTTGAGTCTTGGAGAGAACATCCATCCCAGACGACTGAAGAATACTCAAGAACCAGTGCTTCAGCTGAAGTGCACGACCCGCCGGATGCTTTTAGCTTTATGAGTGTTACCATATATGGGTATGGCGGCCATTTTGGGCATGTGACCTGGACCTAAAACGGTTCCCCCGATAAATGCGACTTATCGTAAGGAGCAAAAATCGTATACTTTAGTACTGTATTCTGAATCGTTTGCAGGATAAATGCATTCCCACTTTTCCAATACAAAAGCATATGTGTCAAAGTTTGACCTAGGCACAAAGAAGGTCAAGGTCAACTCAGGGTCACCATTTTAGCAATTTATAATGGGCCTACGTCCTAGATGCTATTTATCAAGTTTCGTGGAAATCTGCCCAGTGGTTCTGGAGAAGACTATTTTTGAAGGGTTTTTACCATATATGACTTGGCGGCCATTTTGGTCATGTGACCTGGACCCCATGAGCAAATTTTGGTTTCCATTCTTGAGACAAGTGCACAGAAGAGTTTTGCAGTCGGCCTTACATTTACACCTAACGACCTTGAGCAACTCTCAGGTGCTGGTGGTTTATCTGTATGTACCGCCAGCAATTTGTCACCTTTCACTGCCCAACCCCAGTTGTCTGCAGGTGCATATGTCTCCATGGTCCTATTTCATTGTTGCACTATTGGCAGCTATCAGACTTTCATGATTAGACGGGCGGACAGACCATATATGGCTTGGCGGCCATTTTGGTCATGTGACCTGATCCCCATGAGCAAATTTTGGTTTCCCCCATCCAATAGAGGCTCCATATGAAATTTGACTTCAATCGGCCCAACGGTTTCCGAGGAGAAGCAGTTCGAAAATTTTCACATTTTTCGCCTCGGCGAGGCTATACTACATGGAATGTAATTTTCGCAAGTTCATTGGTTAGATCTCATTGATATCTATCAGTATGCCAAAAATTGTTTAAATATTCCAAGCGGTTAAGTCACTATCAGCAATTTTCACAAACGGGTTTCGGACGGACAGACAGACTGACAGACTGACAGAATGACAGAAGGGCACTCTTAGAAATTCAACCGACTTCAGTCGGTCGCTTTTTCTGCGGGTCGTGCAATATCTGGTTTAGTGCAACTCAAGTGAGCGTAAATTTTAATATTCTCATTATACCTACAATCTTTGCAGCACGTGTTAATATGTTTTGTATACGCTCATCCCACTGTCCGTTTTTACTTAAAGTCAATCCAAGATGTTCATGAAATTCTAATTTCCGAGGCTTTTTCGATATTTGCATTAAAATTATTAAAGAAATTACTATCTGCTGTGGTTGGACAATAACCTATCAATAAGCTATCTCGATTAACATCTACTTCTGTCCAAATTGACTCTTCACTTAGGTCTACGTCGGTGCCTGAGGCTAGAACTTATATACAAGAGCAATCCACCTTCATACATATTCCTGTCTTTCCTGAACGGGTCACTGAAATGATTTTAAATAGTATGTAGTTCAGCGGATACGTTGGCATCGAGATGCGTCTCAGATACAGGCAATTGTGTTTCTCATGCTCCTAAAATTTGATGAAAGACAGATAACGAGTGCTCATTGTCTGGACCTGGATTGCTCTCAACATCTCCAGCTTCTAATAGTAGAAGTATCAAACTAGAGAAATGTGTGCATTACATAACGAAGATTCAAAAAGCTGCAGACACACGTAACTGGCGTATTTAGCTATAAATAAAATCTTTGTCAGAAGCATCCACCAAAATCTCAGTAACCTATATCTAATCTTGAAGGTCTGATAGCTGCCAATAGTGCAGCAATGAAATAGGACTATGGAGACATATGCACCTGCAGAAAACTGGGGTTGGGCAGTGAAAGGTGACAAATTGCTGGCGGTACATACAGCTAAACCACCAGCACCTGAGAGTTGCTCAAGGTCGTCAGGTGTAAATGTAAGGCCGACTGCAAAACTCTTCTGTGCACTTGTCTCAAGCATGGCCTTACATGCTCCCAAATGTGTGGAGTATGCAAGTGAACTAGCCGTCTGAATTTCATTCAGTTGGATAATGCAGATGACACTGAAGACTGTGATTTTGCCTGATCATTACATGGTCACTGATGAGGCTTTATTAGCCTAAACTACGTAGTATGACCCATTTTCTTTCTTATGAACAGTGTATTGAAGGAAAAGATGTACATCATGTCTGTATTGTGATTTGATATATAAAATGTCTAGTAATATGAACATTCATGTAGCAAAACCAACAATGTGGTATGTTCACCCACTAAGGCATAACAACTCCCCACGCATCTGGCCAGTCTTATCACAGTCTTAGATGCGCACTAAATGGGTAGCTGAGGATCCTAGCTTACTTCAAGTATACACTGGTTTTGTCTGATTTTAGGTTTAACGTCCCCGTCAACACTGTAAATGTCATTTTGGAGACGTTGCTTCCAATTTTGTGGGACTTTTACCCGACATTGAGATGAATTGACATATCAAGCCCTGTCGCCCAATGAAACTAGGGTTTATAAGCATGGACTCGCACTGCTTTGCCTGGTCAGGCTTAGATCCTCTAAGCAGTTTACCAATACTCGTTTGCGGGTCGGTTTCAGCTCTGCGTGGAAGCATCATGCAGCCCATATATTTCATCAAGCCCCGATAATCGGGGACCATCAAGTGTACACTGAAGGCTGTTTAGACCAGATTGATGACCTGGCTTAGATTAGTCTGATTAGCTTTTGATTGCATGATGTAAAACCCACCACTCGGTTATATGTATGTGAATTATACACATAAGTATAAGGATAAGAAACTTAAGATTATCATTTTGATGATCTAATTATGGCTTCAGTCCAATTTTAGTGATATATGATTTCAGCGAGTAAAGAAACATTGATCATGACAGTTCGTTTTTGTTGTACCTTAGAATTTCCAAACATTTGCTACTATTTGTATCAGTAGAGAAATGTATTCTGTATTGTTGCTTCGTGTTTTTATCCTTTAAGTTTCAATGCAGTAGTCTTGCTGGTTTGTGGTATGCATTTGATAAGTAACATCATCATTAGTCGATATAAATTGTTTAGAGTTCAGTCACAAGGGCAAAAAAGTGGGTGGGGTAATTTTACCCCTGTTTTATCCATATATGCCATCATGTAATTAATAAAAAAAACTTGTCTAACCATTTTACATGAAAAAGTTTCTATTCTGGTGTAGACAGATTAGATTTGAAGAAATAAAAGTCAACGATACCTTGTCAGAGAGCAAAATATTGAATTTAAACACTAAATTGCTTGCCAGACCTAGGTGCTTTCAAAATGCTAAAAAAAAACAACAAATTTCATATCGTCCGATTCCGTCCTACTTCAAATATGTCTTTAAGGGAAGGCGCTTCAGTACAAAAATGCTAAAAACATTTGTGTTGCAATTTTGCTTGGGTCTAGGCCAAATATCGCTAGTTTGCCTGGACTAAGATGGCTTCTTCAGAAAGCCATCTGATCAAGATCTATACTGTTTGCAAAGATAGGGGTTGTCGTGAACAGCATGATAAGGGTTAACATAGTTTTTACAATTCAGGCAAGTACTTCCTGTTTGATTTATTCAAACAAAGTCCCTCCAAAAAAGGATACTTTCATAAGGGTAGAATTAATCTTCGGAATCAAAAGAAAGCTAGGAATTTTTGGTAAAAATATATTGGATTTATTGATTTGTTGTTTGCCGATCAGGTTCTATTTACATAATAATGTACAAAACAATGGCAGGGTTTGTGAATGAATGCTTAAAAGGCACTGAATTTCTTTCATATACATGTATTATACCCGGTGGACACAAATCCTGCCACCATGAGTAAAATGACAACTTCCTCACACGAGGAAGCCGCCAGCATAAGACAGTCATAATAAATCACCTATAAAGGGTGTAATCTCATTTGTCTAAGTAACTCTATCCAAATCTAAATATGCCCAGCAGTGAAATTTAAAAGTCAGCCAAATCATACTGCCTTTAGAGCATAGGGCGGTTGAGGGTGGGCAAAAAAACATTGAAATTTACACCAAGGTCCATTTTCTCATCGCGACAGTCCTTCAGCTAGTTGCTTAATAATGGCAAAGCATGGAAGGATTTCGGCATTTGGCGCGTGAGACGAGCCTATCCACTCAAATGACTTAGGGATGTCATGTCAAAATTTATCAACATATCTTCTTTGAGAGCTAAACAATCATTTACATCTTCATTTGAACGCCTATCATAAACTTCCAGAGCACGTCCTTTAAACATTGCTCTAAGATTTAGCCCAACGATCTTTTCCCCATTTATTCGCGGTCGCGACGGTATTTCTAGAGCTCTCCGTCTTATCCTTTACCTCATAAAAGTAATGCAACTTCGGACCCTTAGCCCGCGCTGCTTTTTCAGTCTGCTCATGCGCGATTTCCACGTTTGATTTCAAACGTTCGCGCTCAAGCCTGATTTCAATTCTGCTAACTCTTTCTCATGAGCTAATGCGGCCATTTCTAAATCTTTCTTTTTCCACCTGGGCTAATTTAGCCAACTCTAATCCCTTTCTTTTTCTTTTTCCTCCTGGGCTAATTTAGCCAACTCCAATTCTCTATCCTTGTTTAATCTAGCCAATTCCAACTCCTTTCCACTTTCCTTTCATTTTCCTTTTTCTCCCTTACGAGCACCCTTTCCTCCTTTTCAATTGCCTGCTGCTCTTTAACCCAATCCTGAAAGTCTTTCCCCTTACATCCTAAGTGGGTTCCATGCTCTAATAACTTGTCCATTTTGACGTGACGTATAATCACACGTCGGTCAAAATAAAAATGGCAACTGCTATAAAACTTAAACGATATTGTGACCAAGATAAGATAAGACACTGATCAAACAAGCTTTTAAGCCACCTTAATTCATGACAAACTTATCCAATAACGCAAAAATGATGGTAAGTACTTCATAAATTCATAGGTAAGTACATGGCTTCAAATGATAATCGTCAGCTACGCCTCGCGTAAAAACACAATAATACTGATTAACGTCAAAAACAACGTTACTCTGACGTCATATTGACGTTAGACCTGCGTGACGTCAAGGACAAGAACAGATCTACAAAATGGAAAACTTGATAAAAAGCACCAAGACAATGGATAGATATGAGGGACACACACGACAAACCATTCAGCGATAACACTATGCTGACCAGGGACACACACGACAAACCATACCGCGACAACACTAGGCTGACCAGGGACACACACGACAAACCATTCCGCGATAACACTAGGCTGACTTTAATAGTAAGTAACCCATAGCCGCCATCTGAGGAAAAGATAATAACTAAGGCTGACATGATTAAACGGATAATCGATTAACCGATCGATATTTAACGCAAAAATAATTATCATTACTGATTTGGTTGTAATCGATTATTTGATCAGTACAATTTACAACCGAAGTTGTGCCTAAAATAGCTTGATGAGTGACAAACAGTGCAGACCCTGATGAGACGCCGCGTTCTGCTCCTTCGGATCTACACGTTTGCTCAGGCCTGCCTGTTCAAATACATTTGGTAAAGTACAACATATTTTAGGAGACATGCTCAGACAGAAAGCCAGACAGGTAAAATTATGACCAAATCTTCAGTAATTACTAATCGATTATTGATCACAATGGCAGGACTGATAATCGATTTTTTTCAGCTCCGATTAGCCAGTCCTCATAATAACCTCAGTCTCAATATACCCCTTTGAAATAGTATGTATTGCACTTCAGTTTAAGAGCACAAAGACACAGCACTTCATTATATGTGTAGCTTCGCCGCTACATACCCAAAGAAAAATAGGCTCTTTAAAATAATAACAACCAAAGTAAGTGAGCCCCTAAGATCCCTTAAGACCTGTAATCTTACATCTGACACAAATGTCACGTGAATTCCGGTGAGTGGAAAGTTGAACTTGCATACAGCCCAGTTCAGCTTCACACACACCCAAAGGCAGCGTGCGTCAAGATAGACAAGGGTGGTCTAAGCAAGAAAGAACAAGGCCCAAGTATACACATACAACAAAACGATTTTAAACAGCAAAACTATGGAAGCCCTGGAGGGATTTCTAACTTCACCACTTCTGACTTCTAACTTCATGACTTCTAACTTCTAACATCATGACTTCTAACTTCATGACTTCTTACTTCTAACTTCTAACTTCATGACTTCTTACTTCTAACTTCATGACTTCTTAATTCTAACTTCCGACTTCTAACTTCCGACTTCTGACTTCTGACTTTTGACTTCCCACTTCAAACTTCTTACTTCTAACTTCTAACTTCCGAGTTCTTACTTCCAACTTCATGATTTCTTACTTCTTACTTCATGACTTCTGACTTCCAACTTCCTACTTCTAACTTCCGACTTCCAACTTCCGACTTCTAACTTCCTACTTCTAACTTCTAATTTCATGACTTCTTACTAACTTCAAGTTTAAAGTGGGAAGTCAGAAGTCGGAAGTTAGAAGTCGGAAGTTAGAAGTAGGAAGTCATGAAGTTAGAAGTAAGAAGTCATGAAGTTAGAAGTTAAAAGTAAGAAGTCATGAAGTTAGAAGTTAGAAGTGGTGAAGTTAGAAGTCGGAAGTTAGAAGTAAGAAGTCGGAAGTCAGAAGTCAAAAGTCGGAAGTTAGAAGTCGGGTACTCATTCGTTCTCATCACGAAAACATGCCTATATAATTTTGACCCCCTTGAACCCCACTTTTATATAGTAAAACTGGGGTTTGCATGGGTAAACCTTATTTTTCTTATTTCTGCTCTAAAATATAGATTGTGGGTACTCGATAGAACCGCCTCGAGGAGGCGGTTCTAACGAGTACCCACCATCTATATTTTGAGCAGAAATAAGAAAAATATCACGTTTTTCCTCTTAAATTTTTCATTTTTTTCGGCGATAAAGGTTACACTTTATTTGTATAGGCGTGTTTTCGTACTGTGACCACCAGCAGTGTATGCTTGGTATTCATCACCTTGCCAGCCGAAGACGGGAGTAAAGGTACAAATTTGACAACAGCAAGTACAGTGTAATCGCTCCAGTCCTACATGATGGGCCGGCGATCACAAAGTACTCCCTCACTAGAAAATTCGCTTGGCGCCACATGATCGTTAAAACAGTGCATAAAGACGCACGAGACGTCTGATCAGGGTCTTCAATGAAGGGCAAAAATTGTAAAATACCACCACTACTGCATAATTCAATGTTGCGACTGATCAGGACCCTCAGTGCAATAAAACGCACAATAACGAATGATGTTTGTTACCTTAAACTGCACCTGATCAGAATCTTCACTAATTTCATTGTTAACAATGCTTGCATGCACGTGTGCGTGCATGTACTGCGTACGTGCTCATGAACCAACGCCGTCATAAACGGCATTTAAATCGTCACGCTGTAATCTGCACCTACAATGAACGGCACAGAAATTCCAACGCAATTATCTGCCCTTATAATGAATGTTGAGCTACGGAAGCCACAGATCCAACGCCTGAGACCCATGTTTCACCTGCAGAACACAAAGAGCCATTTTTGTAGGCTGTACAGGGAGAAAAAAAGCAATATCAATATGAGAAGCACATAACAAAAGACAGAGAAGCACTGTATCTAGAAAACAGAGATAATAAAACAAAAATCTTATACTCATTGCTGTCATCCTTGGCTTGACCCTGCAACACCGCCTGCGGAAATGTTCTGTCACACAGACGACGTTGAAGGTCCCTAGCTTATATAGGGATGTGTCAGGCCACGAAATTCGACCTTGCCATAGGCTCACTAAACCGGTTTGCATGATCGACCCGTCGCCTGAATGGAATATTGCACAGGCCAACCAGCAGCGATCAAAGGGTTGGAAAATACAACCCTTTAACTAGATCTGTCTGATATGACAAATGTAATTTCTAAAGGGATCAAATAACATGTTATGCCCCTAAAGCAAAGAAATTTTCTTTTATTAAGAAATATATGAGCAGGTGATTATCCTGACAGAGCATGCCCACCATAGCATGCAAAATCTAGAAATAAACAAGTTGGCTGCTTTCAAAAAACATCCAATAGGTTTGGTCTTGTCAGTCTACATTCTGATTTGAGCCAGCTGATATCCAATAAACTTTAAACTTTCCAAGGCGGTTCTTCTGTCGCGGTATATTTTTGTTATGGTTTGTCTGAAGTTTGGAGGTCTTCATGCGGACTGAGAAAATTATTTGTCTAAATCGCGACGGAAGTAAGGGCGAGGATTGTTGCCACGTAAAATCGATTTAAGCCCGCCAGTGGAATTTGTTTCCGCTGACCGTTCCAAGGCGGTTCTTCTGTCGCGGTTTGTTTTTGTTATGGTTTGTCTTTGGATGTTTGTGTCGCTTATGTTATTTTATTTTGGATAGCCTATTGGCCATTTTATGGGAAAGTAACTGTCCTTTTGGCTTTCCGCTGTTGGTGTTTCCATTAGGGTCTGTTGTTTCATGTTTGTGTGTCTTTCCCTTTGGTGTCTCTGATGGGAGCTGTGGGTTGATTGTAACGATTCCTGATCATTGCGTCCACTTCTATTTTTTGATACAAAACGTGTATATAAAATTTCGAAGTCCGTGACCTTGGTATCAGGAGGGGTAGGTAGTGATGAGTATTCTGTGGTAAATTGTTTAACGCCATGGCAAGTATAAACTAAATGTAACTTACATAAGGTTTACACATGTACAGCACAAAACTTAACCAAACGAAAATGTAAACCGAATTTTTCAAAGGTCATAACTCTGTTAATATTTGGTGGACAGTAATTCTCGAAACTTAAGGCACATCTTCACATCTTAGCCTTACTACATACACATTTTAGGCTTGATCGGATGATAACTGTATAGAAGGAGTTATGCGGAAACAAACAAAAGTTTACGATCGAACGGACACCAACCCCATTACTTAATACGACCGTTTTTTTTTTTTTTTTTTGTTGTTGTTTTTCAAACAGGTATATAAAAGATTTTTCCTAAGTCATCAGGCCTTCTATAGGGCCTTGGTTATCTATTTCATGTGTTGCTAACGTCCCTGTTAACACTGTATGAGTCTTTTTTGAGACATTGCTTCTAATCTGTCGCCCAATGAAACTAAATGGTTGAAATGCATGAACGGTCCGACTCGAGCCACTTTTCCTGGGCAGGCTTAGAACTTCTAGGCGATTTAACACTACTCATGTGCGGCTGTTAAATAAGGGAAGTAGATACGCCTTAAGGGGATGGGGCTACTCCTGCAAAAGTAGTTTCTCTTTGGATTATCTAAGGGGTGCTCCTGGGGAGCAAATTCTTCCCTTTTAGAGTAGACCACTTGAGGAGCAAATTCTTCCCCTTTTAGAGTAGACCCCTTTTTCATTTGGACAGAGCCAACAGAGTAGCAACCATAAGGTCCTTAAAGTTGTATTTCCATCACGAAATCATGCCTATAGAATTGTGATCCCCTTTAATATGTTCTATAAAAGGGTTATCCTTTAGAAGCAATGAATACACCACAGGGCTGAAAAATATGGTGTGCACATGTTTTCTGGGCCAGACTACCTAGTTTCGGCCAATTAGGCCTCATCAGTGACCCTAAGATATTATCAAAAAGCACAATGGAATCAATGGTCCCAAAGGACAAGAAAATATAATCTACACTATGATGTAGGGCAGGGAGACGTTTTACCGCCGCCACACATTCCCATACACCAGTTGAAGTGAAGTTAAATATGTTCTACAAAAGGGCCATCCTTTGGAAGCAAGGAATACACCTTAGAACTGAAAAATATGGAGTGTGCATGTTTTCTGGGCCAGACTAGCTAGTTTCGGCCGCCAATTAGGCCTCATCAAAGACTCTCAGATATTTTCAAAATTCCACAATGGAATCAATGATCCCAAAGGACAAGAAAATTTAATCTTCACTTTTATATAGTAAAGCTCGGGTTTGCAGGGGTATACATTAATTTTCGTATTCATGCTCTGAGACACTTGATTGTGGGTACTCGATAGAATCGCCTCATCGAGGCGTTTCTGTCGACTCCCCGCAATTTATGTTTTGAGCAAAAAAGGCAAATATTCCAATTTTTCTTTTTAAAATTTCTTTTTCTTTGGCCAAAAATGACAATGTATTTGTACAGGTGTGTTTCAAAGTACGGTAAAAATGGTGGACTAACTGCCACACCTGCCAGGTGAAACCAATTCCCTTAAGATATTTATTGTTGGAGTTGAAACGCTTGCTTTTGGGTCTGTTTCGCTATTCAGACAGGCTGTCACAGTTCCTGTAATTGTCTACGCCCATGGGCGTAGACATTGTAGACACTGGGTTTGACACGGAAGTACAGCCACTCGTTTCCCACAATGCAGGTTGACATTTATTGTATTTTTAATGCAACAACAAGTATAAGCTTTCACAAGAAGAAAAAAGCGGCCTGTAACAAGTATAAGCTTTCACGCAAAACGAGGCTCCATGGGCAGAGAAGTGGAACAGGATTGCTGTCACATTTGTACAAGCCCATGTTTGCTGCCATATTTTTACAGGCTAATACAAACTATACATCTACAAACTCTCTACCCTGACGCACCACTGCCTATCGGATGAACACCCAAGGCGCAGGGGTCTTCAGCTTCGGTGAGCTAAAAAGTTGCCTCACAGTTAGCAAAATGGGTTACTCTTCATTATCATATGACGTCGCGTCTGAGAGTGTAATAACGCCGTGTAATGTTTTCGATAGCCCACTAGTGGATTAAATATGCAAATTAGCTAGATACGTCCCGTAACGTTACATGTACGATGTCCTTAACGACGTCGCGTTTACTAACGGCGGAATATTGACATTTTTGTAAACAATCGTGGATAAAATGCGCTTTAAATGTCATATGATAAATAGAATCTTGCATTCGTGTTCATGTATTATTGAATTTATAAATGTCTTTGAGGAACTCGTTAAATAAATTCAATAATACATGACCACTCATGTAAGATCCTCTATATATTAAGTGCTTTATGGAGTGTAAGAAAGTTGGCTGCTTCACTTCAACAAGTTTCAAGCATTGCATTTGAAAAGATGTCAAAAACATTTAGAAGTTGCACCTTTTTGACAAAATTACAGCATTTGCAACGTTGACATTTCAGACATTGTACTTCAGTCGGCAGGATCCTGGGTGCAGACTGGCACTTAGAATATTGTCAAAGACAGTTAATTGTACACAAAAAAACGCATTTATGGTATATATTCCTAGACATTCACATTTAATATGTGCTAAGCGTAGACCTAGCTTTTTGTAAAAGCTTTACTTGTTGCAGTATAGTATTGCATCATCGTTAAAGCTGATTGGTTGATCGCGCAACGTGCCCCTCCATGGAACAGTTACAATCTGGCCATTAGACCTGGTTTACCCGCCTCATGGCGACCAAACCAAAAAACAAGTCATATATACGCACTTGAAATGAACATTACGAGCATTCAGGCTTGTATACGCTTGTAAGTTTCGGGTTTATATAAGAAAAGCCTTGTCATGACATCCTTGCAGGACTTGTCCAGCTGAAAGCCAGTATCAGTTGGATGCCCCGGTGACGCAAGATACACGACACCCTTGCCTCACACAACCACTCCTGTTGGTCTGGGCGAAACTGTCGAAGACATGCCAGTTTTCATAGTGTAATATCTCATCACGTTAAGTTCATGTAATGAACACCCCTGTCAGCCTTACTTTATACAGAGGAAATTGGAGTTAATGGGGTATACATATTTCCCCTTCCTTTTGGCTTAAAAACATAGATTGTGGGTACTGGTAAGAAAAGTGTCAATGAGGCGGTTGAACACCAGTAATCTATGTTTGGAGCAGAAAAAAGGCAATTAAGTACCAAAATCACCCAAAAAAACATACTGGTTCTACCGGTATGAATGCCGGCATTATAGCACACGAGTGTGTCATCGTAATGAGCTAACGTCCGCAATTAGCAGTTTCTGTTTATATGAGGCACACCCAAGGAAATGATTTCGCATATTTTGGATGATAAAACGTGACCTTTGAAGTGTTCACATGCCAAACAGTTATTTTTAAATTAAGGATTGACTTTTTACCAGAAACTGTGAAAACTGGCTTTATAATTAGCCCGGCAACAATTTGATGTTCTGTTTGTCGGTATGTCTTTTATCACGAAAACACGCCTTTATAATCTTACCTCATTTTATCCCACTTTTATATCAGGGGTATACTTTATTATTTTTATCATTATTATTTCTGCTAAAAATCATAAATTGTTGGTGCTCGTTAAATCCGCCTGGGGGGGGGGGGGGGGGGGGGTCTTAACGATTACCCACAATGTATTTTTGAATTTTTGAGCAGAAATGTGAAAAATATCAGAAATGTTATTTGAGAATTTTCTCTTTTTTGAGTGGTAATTTTTTCAATATATTTCAGTATATTGCCCGTAATGTTCACCTCCCCTTTATCACTGTCTGGTCATTACGAAAACACGCCTATACAAAAACAACATAACCTATATCGCCGAAAAAAAAATTTAAGATGAAAAATTGGGATATTTTTTCTTATTTCTGCTCAAAAAATAGATTGTTAGTACTCGTTAGAACCGCCTCATCGAGGCGGTTCTAACGAGTACCTACAATCTTTATTTTGCAGCAGAAATAAGAAACATAAGATTAACTCCTGTTAACCTCATTTTTTGTGTATAAAAGTGGGGTTCGAGGGGGGTCGAAATTTAATAGGCCTGTTTTCGTGATGGTTGTTTTCTTTTCTTTCATCACGAAAACACGCCTATATAATTTTGATCCTCTTGAACCCCACTTATATATAGTAAAACTGGGGTTTCCGGGGGTATACCTTATTTTTCTTATTTCTGCTCTAGAATATAGATTGTGGGTACTCGTTAGAACCGTCTCGATGAGGCGGTTCTAATGAGTAACCACAATCTATATTTTGACCAGAAATAAGAAAAGTATCACAATTTTTCATCATAAAATTTTCAATTTTTCGGCGATAAAGGTGGCCATGTATTTGTATAGGCGTGTTTGCGTAATGTTTTTTTTTTTGACCACAGTCGAACTTTAGCGGATCGAACACATTTACACTTCTATAAATTTGTTCTAGACAGTAGTTCTAGCTAATGAGGGTTCATTACACCGCAGAGTAGGGAGCAGTATTTGTTTGATTTGAGGTTTAACGTCCCCGTCAACACTGTAAAGGTCATCTATTTCTTCAAGCCCCGATGGGCGGGGGCCGATAGGGAGCAGTAATAGTGATAAATAAATGTAGGGGTATCTTTCGGATATTCTAAGACTATAATTGCAAATGTCAACGCATTGCAACTGCCTCGATGAGGTGATACGTATTAATACACGCGATATGTATTTATTTATAATTGGGGTTTACATTCCAGGTAAACATGATTAACCTTTTTCTTCCTCAATTATATTATGGGTACAATTCTGATTATTTGAATAAGAAATAAAAATAATCTCATATTTTGTCATGATTTAAAAGTTTGTAGCGACGAGAAACATCAAATGAACAACCCATTCAAACCCTAAAAATGGGGTTTACGGTTTATGCATTATTTTATTTTATTTCTGCCCCAAGACAAAGGTTTTGGGTACACATTAGAACCGACTCGGTGAGGGGGTTCTAATGAGCACCCACAACCTATGTTTGCAGTATGAATAAGAAAAATATCACGATTTTTTTCATAGAAAAGTAGCCATTTTGGAGATGTGAAAAAATGAAAATGGCGCACGACTGTGTTATTTTCTCACATTGACTCTTTCGATTTTACGTTGACCTTTGGCGGTAAACACATGTATACAAACTATCTAGATCCTGACGATTTATAATGAGCCGTCTTTTCAGCATCAATAATGTAAGTCATCCGGTTGCTGATTTGGGTCAAACACGTTTTTTATAAACTGTAAGTGGTCATTGCAAATTTAAAAGCTATACAAAGTTTCACACATATTATGGCTGCCACTGGAAAAAAAAATCTGTTAGGATTGGCTTTTATCACCGGAAACCACCAACTGGCAACAGGTAACCCGCACTGATCGGATGTTCTGTTTGTCTGATTGTCCTTCACCTCTCCCACATCTGTTTGTGTTCTCTATCGCCCACATAGAAACAGGCATGCCTTATTAAGATTTTACGTCAACCCGAGAGTATTATTATTCATCATACGAGGGCTGTTCCCTCCGGAAGTGTAATCATATTTTCGAGCCAGTCGTCGAACGTGTGTTCAAAACCATCTCTTGTTGATAGAGTTAGCAGTAAAAAAATGCAAAAAAAAAACTGAAAAAGTTTCCTTTTAAAAGGAAGGCTTCCCCGGTTTGTAAAGTTGAAAATCCGCCATTTTTGCCCGCCCTCGAAAGTAAGGTGGAGCTATTGTCATACCCCCGGCGTCCGTCGTCGGCGTAAGCATCGGCGTCCGCATTTGGTTGAAGTTTACCTGCAAGCAATCATTTGTGCCGTTGTACAAATTTATTTTCAAGAAAAGTTATCAACTGGTAAAAAAAAAAAAATATTTTTCACATTCTTTTTCACTCGATTTCCCAGGTTGTGGGACTTAAAAAGTTAGTAGTTTCCTCTGTATTACATGTACCTCCCTTATAAGCATATATTTTGTCAAATGCATGTGCGTATAGCCAACTAAACTGACGCATCTTCTCTTCTACATATCCAAGAGCAGCAAAGGCTCTGGTAAGGCTGCGCATACTCGCAGGCTCGCCTGTGTCAGTGCTGGTCGCCTTTGTTAAAAAGACCCATGTCATGCCCATGAAGCCGATGCCACGTCTTGACGTTGCATCGACGTTGTCGCTCTAAATAAGCACGATTTACCTGGTAAGACTTTTACGGAAAACGTTTCAGTGTTAGCTGTCCGTCTTAAACCATTGAACGGAGGACAATGTACGTATATAAAAACATATTCACGGACCCGGCGAGGAGCGAAACCGCAACGTCGGTGCGCATCTAACTGTAATGGTTAAAAAAATCGGCATTTATGAACAGCGAAGTCTGAATGTGGCGAGCTGCTCACTCGCACAAGTTTTAAGCTCGTGGAAAATTTGTCAGAAAAGACAGAACCATGTTGAGCTTTTAAATTACTCGTTTGACACGCAATTTCATTTCAGAGATAAAAAATGACATGTTTTGTAAAATTGACCATGTTGGTAGGATATGAGGTCTCTTTCTGCCTGAGTTCGAGGCACGATCGAGCCAAGTTCTGCAATGGTTTAAAACTGTCTTTCTCTTCACCCACCGCTTATAAAGGAACTGTTAATAATGTTCCTAAATAAATGAAGAAAAAATGACATATCACTTTCATAGAGACTACCCTACAACAGGCACACTTGATTGATTTACTTCGGGAAATACAATTCGGAAAAATTGTTTTACACAGTAAGTTATCAGCTAATAAGACTATCTGCCTGCAAAACAATTTTACTGATTTCAGCTGTCAAACTCTCTTCGTAAACTCATCCTGGAAATTCTGAGTGACCAAGAAAAGTTTGAGACTCTGATAGAAATGTGACTCAAGTGACAGAATTAACTTTTGTAATCTATAGGCATTTATTTTTTTTTTTTTTTTTTTTTTTTTTTTCACAAATCCTTAAGAAAAGAAAAGTATTACACCAACAAGCCCGTGTACTGATTTGTTTGTTTGTTTGATTTGAGGTTTAACGTCCCCGTTAACACTGTAAAGGTCATTTTGGAGACGTTGCTTCCAATTTTGTGGGACTTTTACCCGACATCGAGATGAAATGACGTCTCAAGCCCTGTCACCCAATCAAACCAATAGGGTTTATTAGCATGGACGGTCCGCCTCGCACCGCGTTCCCGGACAGGCTTAGATCCTCTAAGCGGTTCACCAGTACTAGTGTGCGGGCCGGATTCAGCTCTGCGAGGAAGCATCATGCAGCCCATATATTTCTTCAAGCCCCTATGGGCGGGGGCTTCCCGTGTACTGAACAACGATGATCTTGTTTTTAAGGTAACCGGGCACTAGAAGCACCCTGACGCTACCCCATATGTACTGAACAACCCTATAAACCCAACTTTATATAAAGAAAGTTGGGTGTACATGGGTACGCTATTTTCCTTTTTTAGGGGGTTCAGAACACCGAGCACCGACAATCTATATTTAGACTAGAAAAAAAAAAGTTTTTTTTTTCCACATCACGAAAACACGCCTGCCTAATTTTGACTTCTAGACAGTGGGTAGTCGTAAGAAACGTGTCATCGAGGCGGTTCTAACAATCTATGTTTAGAGCAGAAATATAAAAAAAAATCGGACAATTTTCATTTGGGATATATTTGAGTAGGCGTGTTAATGAACTGAAAATGCTAGTTCATGAGATTTTAGCATATAGATGCAGAAGACCATAGGGTTAGTTTCGAGTCACAACAAACACTTATCACGTCGAATACGGCAGTTAAGATAATTTCACCAACCTACCGGGAAATCAAGTATTCCTGCTTTTTACATTGACCTTCAATTATTAGAATTAATCCATATATGCCTAGCGGCCCTTTTTGGGACATTGGCAAATAGTGCAGACCCAGGTCAGACGCCGCATCTGATCAAAATCTAAACTGTTTGCTCAACGTACATGCATTTTTGTAAAACTTACCGCAAAAAATGACATCCCTATGCTTAGAAATTGACCACTCCAGACTTATAAAGGTGGATTTTTTTTGGCAACTATGGGTTAATTGAAGGACGAAAATGAAAGTAGGTAACTTTTTTTTTCTTGGTTTGACTTCTTAGAAACGCTTTATAAATATATATCTGGAAACGCTTTATAAATAGACATCGACGGGTGCTGCCTACTCCTGTTTACTCCGAACGAGTTTTCACTACGTAAATATGTGGAGAGCAGTCTTATCTGTAGGGCTTTCCTAGTTACGTCATAAGACGGTTAGAAATAAACTGGGGTATCACCAATCCAATCTAAATGGCTTCCAATCGAAATTGGAAGCCAAAAACAACTGTAGGCCGTATCCAAAATATAGCAAAACGGCTTTCGCCAATTTAGGCACTGGTGATGAGACTAAAGCGGAAATGTTCCATCCGCATTTAGGACACCAAAATGAGATGCGTCCAGTTATTGCCAAACAAGCAGTCACAGTATAGAGGGGTTTTGTATGTAATTGTCTTCAATAATAAGAGAGCACTCATGCGAATTTTGCCGCCAAAAGGCAGAACAGTCACATTAGAATTCTATAATAAGAAAAAATATGATAGTAAACTGTCTTATCAGTACTTATTAACGGCAAATGTGTTTGTGGAACACTGTGCTGCAGTATGCTCCACATCAAATGGGGAACAAAAGTAAAATATATCAGTAAGCTCAGCAGCGTTTAATATAAATGCAAACATCCTATGCATGTTACATGTCATTAGTCAGTTTATGTATCGTTTATTATTATTTATTATAATTATTATTATTACCATTAATGACGCCAAGTTCTGCAACGTCAGAAGGGCAGGTTGTTATTCTCCGGGTACTCAAGATTTTCACCACCTCTGATTAATGATCGGATCGTTGGGCGCTTAACGGCCCAGTCAACCCTATTTAGGGCGTATCGAGCCGGTCGGATTACTTAACGACACTCTTCCTGGACAGGTTTCTATATAAGAGGTTAATCCCGTACCAAGCCAGCAAATCAAAACTGCTATGTTGGGCCAATGTCGCGCAGACATCGACTTGGCAACGTCGTACCGACGCGGCCCGATGTTTTTTTTTTTTTTTTTTTGCACGTACCCTGTTGGATCAGTGTAACATCAAACTTAATCTGCGACACAACAAATCGGCATAAACGCACTAGCAAACAGCAGATCAAAGGCACAGTGTTTGACAGCAATGTGAATCTGGGTTAATAATGAATCCGCAAAGCACGACAGCAGGTCGCGTAGCATATCGTATCGTATAACTCCTAATGAATTGATTGATTGATTGACCATCGATCGATCGATCGATTGAACGATCGACTGATCTATGATAAATTTATTTATTTATTTATTTCAGATGGAACAATACTGAAGTGTTTAACACAAGAAGAGGAAACAATCCGAATAAAATGTCCTCGTCGTTATGTAATATACAATCCGTCCATAGTCGGTGCAACAGCGAGCAACAACACATGTTCAAGGTCTAGTGTCTATTGCACTGGGTTACCAAGATCACTAAGGCAACAGTTATATAACTGTCACTGGAGCAAACAGTGTAATATAACATTTCAGAGAAATGACACAATACATTGTGGCCATCATCCGAATGCTTCACAGGAACCATTAACATTTGTTGAGATAGAACAGCCGTATTGTATCCCAAAAGGTATATGTATCACCATTTATAATGAGATTTTTGGCGTAGAAACTTTTTGTAGATTAACTGCCACTACAATCAAAGCAATGAGAGTACTGGTTGCTTGTGTAAATATTCCTGAACTAAGCCTCTAAGCCGACTTAAACTGTTTTAAGCAAGCAGTATTTACCTATAACGCAGCGTCTGTTCTTGGTCTACACTTTTAAGCAATATGCCAGAACATGATTCAGTCATTTTTTTTTTACTCTGACGTCTAAAGGACAAACAAAAACAGCGTGGCTATAAATAACCGCTACCCGGTTAGGGATAGTCACATAGACAATTAAAGTCGGAAATTTCTGTAGTAACTATTGGTCGACTGATAAACAATCGAGCCAAAAAAAAGTTCAATTGATAAATTCGATAGAACAGGCTGATTGTATGAACGTCTCGTCTGTATTTCCTACTTGTAAAGACATGTACAGCGGTTATCATGACAATGGATAATCTTCTGGAATCATTTAAGCTTTAGAATGATAGTAATAATATATGAGCGGCGCCAAGCGAATTTGTGTCTTCGAGCATTCCGTCATGACAATTTTTAACTGCGCATGCCCAGCCATTGAGAGGGGCCAGGGATATGGCTTTCTGTCTGAAGGTTCCTCTTGATTCACTGCTTGTATGAGCGAGCAGCGAAGGTTCTGGTGAGACTGCGCTCCTTCGCTGCTCGCATAGGCGATAAGTACCAAAATCGCTTGACGGGGCCCATTTAAGCTTTAGAATGATAGTAATAATATTATTATGAAGGCCTTTTCATTCCAGAAAATATGGTGGATGCTTTTAAAAATAGTTAGTAGGCAACATGTTGTAGTCCTTAAGGGACAAAAATCGTGAGAGAGTAACATTAGAATGAAACCTTTTATACACTCGCCCTTTTGGAGTATAGGGTTTTACCAACGTATGCAAACTGTTATGCACCGTTATGGGAAATACACTGCCAGGCTTACCGCCGTCCCGCTTGTTCGTTTCATTTTTTTTTCAGATTATCTACACGTGAAACCGAAATCTTCAGTTACTAACAGATTATCTACACGTGAAACCGAAATCTTCAGTTACTAAGCTCTTTTAAAAATGATATGAAATAAATGTAGGTTGTTTGTCAATCGGCCCACGTTATATATATATTAATAGGAGATATGTGGCAAAACACCAAACAGTTGAAAAAACAAATTTGCATCGTTAAATGATTAAATCTCCGTTTATATATAAAAATCTTTCCACCCAATAGCTTTATAGTCATCTGCTTACAATATATGGGGTACCAGGCTGTTTTTTTTTTTAAATTGTGAGCTTTACATCAGATGTCGTACTGCAAACAAACAGCGAAGACGCTGATCAAACTATACATTCCGTGGTGACTGGAGATATTAACTAATGCACTATACCATACGGGTGTTTTATCGTAATGGGTCGAAAATATGTTTGGCAGGTGAAATACAACGAATAATATCTACTTGATAACAATAAAAAGCTAAAATGTCGCCTTTGGCAACAAAAAACACATAAAATAACGAAAATCGGAGACTCGGTTTTATCGAGTCTCTTCATGCACAGCAATATAGTTTGCAAGACTTCATACGCCTCCTAGCACCGGCTTAAGCGATATTCGATTTTCAAAGTAACCAGAATAGGCTCGATGATCCCAAAGGAAAAGAAAATATAAACTGCACTATGAAGCAGGGGGAAACTATTACGGCCGCCACAATGCCCTTAACACCAGCTGCAGTGAGGTAAAATGAAAAGCTAAAAGGTTGCCTTTGGAAATAAAGAACACATAAAAAAAACGAAAATCGGAGACTCGGTTTCATTGAGTCTCTTCATACACAGCAATGTAGTTTGCAAATGAGTTCTGAAGATAGATTCTGTGGGAGCAAAGAATACGGCTGCAACACGGCACTGTACACCAGCTGCAGCAACAATTCTGACAAGAGTGTGAAGTGACATCCGATTAAAGATTAGCTCGAAGTAAGTGAAATCATGCTGAAAGGGACGTAGAAGCAAACAAAAAAGTGTGAAGTAATATTACTAAAGCGACATCATCACGAAAACATGTCCATATAATTTTGACCCCCCTTGAATCCCACTTTTATATAGTAAAACTGGGGTTTACAGGGGTAGACCTTAGTTGAGGCGGTTCTAACGAGTACCCACAATCTATATTTTGAGCAGAAATAAGAAAAATATCACATTTTTTTATTTTAAAATTTTCGTTTTTTCGGCAGTATGAAGTTTACAATGTATTTGTATAGGTGTGTTTTCGTAATGTCAGTTTTGCGCTGTATCCTGGGACAATATTTTCTTGCACACCGGACAAGGAAATCCGTGATTTTACCCTGGGATAGAAATTTATGTTCTGACCCTGGTGTTCCGACCCAGGCAACTAACATAAATGCGCTTCAATTCTATTCAACTGCCGGAACTACTTCCGCACTACTTTTATTTTGTAAACAATATACATGTGCGAGCTGTCAAAACTAACCGGAGGTGTTGTGCAAGAAAAAGAATCCAATATGGGGTTCTGTTGTAGATGGGCGTTTCCAACCCTCGGAATGACCGTGCTGAGCGGAACCTCGGCGTAGCCTCGGTTCCGCTCAGCACGGTCATCCCTCGGGTTGGAAACGCTCATCTACAACAGAACTCCATATAAGATTCTTATATTCCAATATCGGTGCAATAACGCTATGTCATATTTTTCAGGTTTAATCATTGATAACCCGGGGAAAACAAAAGGCAGAATAACGAGAACGAAAGGTGTGATACGAAGTCATAAGAAATATCCCCAGATTCTAAGACGACCTGTACCCTTCAAGACATTTACAATAAATATACGACCAGATTACACAATGTATATGACATTGCAAAGACCAGCTGAATGTAGCGAGAAGAAAGATATAGTACTCAGGCGAATCAAGAACGGTAGAAGGTTTCTGTTGAAAAATGTTTTACAAAGGAAATTGGTGTTTCACAGTAATGACACCGACAGCCTGGAGATAACGGTGAAAACGACGAATACTCAAAAGTCTTGCTCTAGGGGCTTTATTCTGTCTTTCTCAAGTAAGTCCTATTCTCATACATTAACCCATTTAGTACCAGAAACTCCAAAACGGGTACCCTGGCAAACATTGCAGGCCCAGATCAGACGCCGCATAACGCGGCGTCTGATCAGGGCCTCCACTGTTTGCTAAAAATTCAGTCATTTTCCAAATAAATTTTGAAGAAAACACAACCTGACACCCATAAATTTTGAAATGGACTCCTGCTACATTTAAGGTGGAAGATTCAATTTGGTACAAAAAGGGTTAATGCTGCCTTGCCTAGTATATACATATAACATTTACACTACCTATAACACAGCCGTGTCATATTACGGTATCTATATTTGATGAGGCGACCAATGAGAAAAAGGCCGTAAGCATTCTCCAATTTATGTCCATCAAATGCGCATATGCAGACAACTAGATGGGCCCCGTCAAGCGATTTTGGTACTTATCGCCTATGCGAGCAGCGAAGGTTCAGGCGAGCCTGCGCATCCGCGCAGTCTCGCCAGAACCTTCGCTGCTCGCTGATACAAGCAGTGACTCAAGAGGAACCTTCAGACAGAAAGCCATATCCCTGGCGCCTCTAAATGGCTGGGCATGCGCAGTTAAAACTTGTCATGACGGAATGCTCGAAGACACAAATACGCTTGGCGGGGCTCAGATGTGTTACTACGAAATTACCTCAAGGTCTTCTCTATATGAGCCCCGCCAAGCGAATTTGGGTCTTCGAGCATTCCGTAGTGACAAATGTTAATTGCGCATGCCCAGCCATTCAGAGGGGCCAGGGATATGTCTTTCTGTCTGAAGGTTCCTCTTGATTCACTGGTTGTATGGGCAAGCAGCGAAGGTTCTGGCGAGACTGCGCGGATGCGCAGGCTCGCCTGAACCTTCGCTGCTCGCATAGGCGATAAGTACCAAAATCGCTTGACGGGGCCCAATTATTTATTATGTCTGTGAGAAGAAACTCTTCAGGGGAGGCAACTCCTGCAAAAATATTTTTGTCTCCCATGTCAATAGTGGTCAACTCTTAAAGGAAATAATTTGCTCCTGATTGCTTTAAGAGTAGACCCCTTTTTCCGCGGGACAGAGCTTATATAAAAGCGAACTGGTGTACCCGAAAGTTGTCTCCCTTTGCAAAATGGCGGAAAAAATCAGCAAGGTGTTCCCATTCCCCTTAAGACAACAAGCAAGGCTATGCTTAAGCATAGTCTTGACTGAGCCATTGTAAGTCGCCTTTGTGATAAATACAAACGGAACTTAAAAACAATCAGTCATTCCTCATAAGCAAAGGCAGTGACTGTTATCTTTTAGAAGCAAGTGAAATCAATAAACAAACTAAATCAAACATAACCATGAAAGGCCACGAACGCATCCTGTTAGCAAAACATATAGAAATAGATGCCCAGAAAAAGCCACAATCAATGATTACAGCCTAGCAATGGCAAGTCCGTGTAATGAACACACTCACATTTGTTAGACCACAGAAATATGGTTAACAAGGGCATAGCTTGCCTTGTATCTGAAGCTTTTGAGCTTTGGCCGATACTTAAGCCAAGCATTTCGACTTGAAAATGATGTTGCAATAAAGAGCGAATATTCGGTCAGGACAGTGTAATTATAAAGCACCCCACACCTTTCGGGATGAAGCGGATGCGGAATTAGTACCCGACCCTTCCTATTGGTCCTAGGGTACAAACAGGTTGTGATAATCCGTACTTGATATATTTTCATATATTCACTATATATAAATGCATATAAAATCTTGCTTATATAGGAATTGATCGATTTGTAGTCTGACTGTCAGTAATTTTGATCTTATCCTGGGTATTCCTCAAGGAGGTTTTTAACTTCTTAAACCTGTAGACCGGTACATATATGTCGTCAGTGTATACATGGGACGGCCCATTATGAGCCTCTCATCTTCATCTGGATCTATACTCTGTGCAGCGATGTTAATAACAGCCTCCACACCCCTTATTTACAAGAACGAATGAGTCCAAATTCATTAACTCAAGATCGTGACACCTTAACTTTTGTTTTGCTTAACTTTTTATTACTGGCAAGGCTTCATTAGAAAACGTGCTGGTGAATACATAGCAAACAAAATCAACGAATCCCAGTAGATACATGCAGGTCAGAGTTAAGACAACAGAACTCTCTTCCTCAGACCTCTCTTGCTCTACTTGCAACAGGCAGGTTTGAGCTATCATTGATATCATCAGCCGTCCTAGAACATACAAATTGTAACACTTTACAAAATTCAAAGTAATTATTATTACACGTAAAATGAACTGCATTGTTCGTCTAGAACTTCGTTAGAATTTTCGATGTGCAACAAAAGTAGTTTAGAATCTTAAATTTTGCAAGTATCCGCGTCACTTATTACAGACCGAAATTCTCAATCTACCAGAATAAGACAACATTATAAGTGTATGTCCCGGGGCTGAGGGTTACGAGATATTTGCTTGAAAATCGTCTGGACCTGAACGAGATAATGCCAAAATATTCAGAAGTCGATCTTTTGATTATCGATGTTTAAGTTTGATTCGGGGATGGGGATTTAGGCGTGGAATGCATATAAATCGGCTGGGTATCCGCAACGTTCCTCTTCGGGATGCGGCAGTGTAGGTGGATTGCGGTGACATTCACTCTGTCAAAAAGTTCATTTACATAAAACGGATACTGTTATCCTAGTTGCGAAAATGAACGCTACACAAAACTTGTTTTGATTTGATAAGAGGACTCATTTTTCCATGCAAAAGCCCTATTGCATTTGTTTATATTAACCCGCCATCGTGGGCTATTGTTTTGAACACCCAAGGGACACTGTTTCATCTTCGCAGAATAAATCATTATAAAGCAAAGATTTAACATCAGGTATAGGCCTCCGATTCTTTGAAGGTGTGTGCAAAATGCTGCTTTCAATGGAAAGTCCACAGAGAATCGAAATCGGTAGTGCTACATGCTACATGAATTTTCTACATTAATTTCTATCATGTTTAACAGTAATAGTGGTAACAGAGGGCTTTTTGAAGAAATTACAACAAATGAAATACTGGTATAGAAATAACAACAGTTTAAAAATTGCAGTATTTTTAATTGGGCCCCGTAAAGTGATTTGGGTACTTATCGCCTATGCGAGCGGCGAAGGTTCAGGCGAGCCTGCGCATCCGCGCAGTCTCGCCAGAACCTTCGCTGCTCGCTCATACAAGCAGTGAATCAAGAGGAACCTTCAGACAGAAAGCCATATCCCTGGCCCCTCTGAATGGCTGGGCATGCGCACTTAAAATTTGTCATGACGGAATGCTCGAATACACAAATTCTCTTGGCAGGGCTCAATTGAAAGAATGTTACAATGCAGCGCAAAATCATGAGATCTTATAAAAGTAGAGTGAGTTCCGATGCTCAATGGATATGATCTTTCATCTCAGACACTAAAAAGAACATCTGCCTATATGCAATGACCAATGCCTTGCAAAACCTTTCTGAGCACATATTGAAAGACAACTCTTGAGCAGATTGGTATGGGCAAATGCAAGTGTGTGCATTTTGTAGCTAAATGTCCGATTCGCATGTCTACAGCCATCTTTAGCTTAATAGCTGCGGAATAGCTACTGGAATTTACCCGGAAGTTGGTATAGTTACTTTTTGACCGAGTATATTTCTGTTTAACTCTACAGGTTACCGTACAGAATCTATTGCCGAATTACTGGAGTGGCCAAAATCATCATTTTCCGTTATAAAAGATTTGGAATGGATATTTGAAGGTATCTTTACACTGTAAATACAGTATACTATCCATATACTTTCTTGATAGAATAATGTATGAGCCATGGCACTGCGGAACCTACTATATTATTTATGGGGCGGGGAAAACCTTGATCGAGGTGTACTTCGAGGTAGTCTGTCCAGAGAATTCCTTTATCACTGTCTTGATATCTGGATAGATGTCATCTATAACGTACTGAAGGGGCAGAGAATTACATGACTATAGTGTGCTAACTGGAATGTGCTGTCTGAGCTGAATCCTCGATGATTGCAAATGTCGTTTTAAAGGATTTCGCTGTACCCAGATTCATAATCAAAATAAATCACATCAGAGACGAGTTAAAAATAGTTTTCACCATATGTTTAGTTTGTAATTCACTTAGAGTCAATTTATGGTCCGTGGTCGGAAATAGCCCTACTCTATTTTTTCTGTTCTGTTCTGCACTGCTCTATTCTATTATGTTCTGTTCTTATTATGTTCTGTTAATTTCTATTCGTCTATACGCTACCCTATCTGATTCTATTCTAGTATACAATTAAATCGTTAATGTTAATCGACAAAAGATCAAAATTGTCATATCGATAATATTCTATTTTATATGCAGACTATACTTCTGGAAGGTGTGATTAACCTTGGCTTTTAAATGTGAAAACAATTGAAGACGAGGTTGGTCTGGGCAGACTTTGGACTAACCGAACTCCAATAAATAATAATTGGCTTTCAAATACGATTTGGCTTACCCTCACCAACCAATTTAAGCAGTAATGGCTGTCGACTATAAATGATTCTCCAAAACGTTTGAAATACAGTATCTATAAGACAGAGCATAAATTATAAGAATACATTTATATACATTTGTATTAATTTTCGAACATGAAATCATAAAAAATCATAAACTTACGACTGAAATAGGTGGATGGCGGCAGATTGATAGAAATCTTAGAAAATGCAACAATTTGTTATTTATTGTAATTGGAGACGAATTCTATATGTTTTGAATGCTCATTATTCGATCTTTATAGAAGCTTAATAATACCTTTCGTATGTCGAAACCGCGCGAATGCAATAGTATTTTACAATCTATTCAACGAAACCCGTTTAAGTAAGTAAAATCTCTCTCTCTCTCTCTCTCGTAACTTGTTGTCATATATATTTGTTTGGCTAGCCTTTGTTCCTAAGAACTGAATATTGTATTTGTGTACCTCATATTGCAGGTATGCCAAGTACAGAGTGTAGTGAATATACATGTAAACGTCAAGTGTATTTCATGGCAATTTGGAGTATAGTCAAAACTATTGCCCCGAGGTGCTGTGGACCACCTGATACTCTATTGCCCGAGGCCGAGGTGCTGTGGACCACTTGATACTCTATTGTCCTAGGCCGAGGTGCTGTGGACCACCTGATACTCTATTGCCCGAGGCCGAGGTGCTGTGGACCACCTGATACTCTATTGCCCGAGGCCGAGGTACTGTGGACCACCTGATACTCTATTGCCCGAGGCCGAGGTGCTGTGGACCACCTGATACTGTATTGCCCGAGGCCGAGGTGCTGTGGACCACCTGATACTCTATTGCCCGAGGCCGAGGTGCTGTGGACCACCTGATACTCTATTGCCCGAGGCTGAGGTGCTGTGGACCACCTGATACTCTATTGCCCGAGGCCGAGGTGCTGTGGACCACCTGATACTGTATTGCCCGAGGCCGAGGTTTTGTGGACCACCTGATACTCTATTGCCCGAGGCTGAGGTGCTGTGGACCACCTGATAGTCTATTGCCCGAGGCCGAGGTGCTGTGGACCACCTGATACTCTATTGCCCGAGGCTGAGGTGCTGTGGACCACCTGATAGTCTATTGCCCGAGGCCGAGGTGCTGTGGACCACCTGATACTGTATTGCCCGAGGCCGAGGTGCTGTGGACAACCTGATACTCTATTGCCCAAGGCTGAGGTGCTGTGGACCACCTGATACTCTATTGCCCGAGGCCGAGGTGCTGTGGACCACCTGATACTCTATTGCCCGAGGCCGAGGTGCTGTGGACCACCTGATACTGTATTGCCCGAGGCCGAGGTGCTGTGGACCACCTGATACTGTATTGCCCGAGGCCGAGGTGCTGTGGACTACCTGATACTCTATTGCCCGAGGCCGAGGTGCTGTGGACCACCTGATACTCTATTGCCCGAGGCCGAGGTGCTGTGGGCCACCTGATACTGTATTGCCCGAGGCCGAGGTGCTGTGGGCCACCTGATACTCTATTGCCCGAGGCCGAGGTGCTGTGGGCCACCTGATACTCTATTGCCCGAGGCCGAGGTGCTGTGGACCACCTGAAACTCTATTGCCCGAGGCCGAGGTGCTGTGGACCACCTGATACTCTATTGCCCGAGGCCGAGTAAAATAGTGCATCAGGACGTCCACAGTACCGAGGAGCAATTGTTTTGACTATACTCCAAGCTGGCATGAAATCACTGATCATTCCCTAATCCATCGAATGCACTGTATACACGACCAGTAAATAGTTTTTTTAAAGAGATGATTTTTAGAAGTAGACAAAAACCGCTTTCCAATTATTATGATGACTTAAACAGTATGAAAACATAACACATATAAAGAACACATTAAACGCGTTTTCACTCGATTCTTTATAAAGCTGTTTCGGATATATCAAGGTTCAAAGACGGATTCCCAAACAGACCAACGACCTTCCGATAGAACCGCCAGATAATAAAAAAGATATTGGACTGTGATAATCTTGCCTCTGGTTTAAAAACTTTAAACTGATCATTCGATAGCCAAAAATACATCATTACATTTTATATAGTAGATATATAGTAGTCTATAGTCTAAGCTAGTATTCTATTCTGTCATGCACTCTCTTGTCTTGTCCTTGCTTTGTTCAATTCTATTCTATGATATTTTTTTTTTTTTTCAAATTATAGTTAGAGCGGTGATAGAGCATTGTATCGTGGACTCCAGTGGCAAAGCATTACTGACATGCAAGGACGGGGAACTAATATATTCTCCAGAATTCTCTGTTGCGGGATACACAAGATACCAACCGGCGTGTTTGTTTGGTAAATACCCATGCGGTGGTCATACTCCAATGACCCTAGTGCAACGAAACTCGTGCTTTTGGAAGAATGACTGCTCTGTTACGTGGAATGGTCAAATTCCAATCTTAGTTTCAAAGATACCAAGTTGTATTGGCTACGCAGCGTCAGTGATGGGATTGTATGGTCACAGATGTGTGCCGAAAGGTTGTATTTATATTATTAGTTTTTGTTTTTGAGTTTCACGGCCCATTCAACACTATTTAGGTCATATCAGTTTGCCTCATCGTGGCGGTTGTATCGAGCACCATCTATGTTTGGTGCAGAAATTAGACAAAATACAGTTTTATCAGTTTTTATCATAAAAGACACGTGTCGACGATGGAAAATACATTATGTCACACAGGTGTTTTTTTACATGTATCAGATATTCAAAGTACATGTATAAATTCTTTAACTTTAATTAAGCCTATGATGCTTAATTACAATTAGCCTATGATGCTTAATGATGCACAGATTACGCTGATAACTCTCTTACAGACAGCAACTCAAAATGGATGTCACCTATTTGTTTTGATGAATTGTTATATAACTGAAAAAACCATGGGCCGAAAATATGAAAAAAGAGTATTTAATTCATTGCATCACGAAAACACGCCTATATAATTTTGACCCCCTTGAACCCCACTTTTACATAGTAAAACTGGGGTGTCCGGGGGTATACCTTATTTTTCTTATTTCTGCTCTAAAATATAGATTGTGGGTACTCGTTAGAACCGCCTCGATGAGGCGGTTCTGACGAGTGCCCACAATCTGTATTTTGAGCAGAAATAAGAAAAATATCTCACTTTTTCATCATAAAATTTTATTTTTTTCGGCGATAAAGGTGGGAATGTATTTGTATAGGCGTGTTTGCGTAATGGGCTATAATTTCCTTAACTTGTACTACCCATTAACTTGAGATGTATCCTTCCAAAATATTATCATTACAAAGAAACATAAGGAAGAATAAGTCAATAGAATGAAATAGAAACACACAGTAAACGAAATAGTTAATCAGTTTGTACAGGAAGAAAATAGCAGTAAATATTTACACGGTAAAATGTCAGTCATTGCGGTAACACACCCGTGGGTATAGTGCATTTTTCACATCAACAAAATGGCTACCTTTCTGATGGCAATCCGTGATATTTTTCTTATTTATACAGCAGATATAGGTTGTGGGTGCTCGTTAGAACCGCCTCTTTCCAACGAGTACCCACAACCTATGTCTTGGAGCAGAAATCAGACAAATAATATATACCCCCGTAAACCCCAGTTTTCTCTATGTAAAGTGGTGGTTAGGAGTTCATTTCACGCACTTGTTCACGCGATGTCAAGCGGGGATGTTACAATATCAACAAAATGTTCCAAAACATGCTCATCAAAATCTCAGCCTGGTTAAAATTAACTCTTAATGCTTAAAGCATCGAGTAAACAGAATAGACGACATTCTGTAAGGGATCAGATTATTGTCCTTATTTTTAATAATAATAAATAATAATAATAATAATCAACATTTTTTATTATAGAGGGTAACACATTTAGTACTAGTACTAATCTTACACGTCGCCCTCTTTTCCTGGGTAGACACCAGTACTATGCAATGTGGATAAAGTTTCTTGCTCAAGGAAACAACACGTGGCGTTTGCGAGGATCGAACCGACTTCCTTTCGATCTCAAATCCGATGCTTTACCATTGTACTCCAAATTTTTAGTTCGGCTGTTTTCGAAGAAAACGACGAGGTATTGTCATAGCTCTGGCATTTTGTAATATCTCTGTCATTACTGAACATATTTACTTGAACCCGGACTAGTTGCTCGTTATGAAAAGGGGAGCTCATACCAATAGGTGAGGTAACCCTCAAAATATTTTTGGCACAGTTATGCCCCTTTTTCGACTTAGAATTTTTGCAGCCGAGCGTTGGCACCCGCATTCGGTGCTCTTGTTATCTAAAACATTAATTGTGGATATACACATGTACGTTAGAAGCGACTCAGCCAGTGTACACAATTAATATTCAGAGCAGAAATAATGAAACTATTGAACATTTTATGTGTTTGTTTGTTTGTTTGATGCGAGGTTTAACGTCCCCGTCAACACTGTAAAGGTCATTTTGGAGACGTTGCTTCCAATTTTGTGGGACTTTTACCCGGCATTGAGATAATATGACATCTCAAGCCCTGTTATCCAATGAAACCAATAAGGTTTATTAGCATGAACGGTCCGCCTCGTACCGCGGTTCCTGGACAGGCTAAGATCCTCTAAACGTTTTACCAGTACTAGTGTGAGGACCGGATTCAGCTCTGCGAGGAAGCATCATGCAGCCCATATATTTCTTCAAGCCGCTATAGGCGGGGCCGAAACATTTTATGTGTTCTATAGGTACTAGGGTATATGAATAAAAGATGTCACTGTAGCAAGCTTGTGTTATCCTAACTGGTGCGCATGTTTATTTATGTTTTTAAGTGTATTCATGTCAATTTCGAATCAGTCGATGGCGTCAAGTGGTAGTGCTTTTTGATTGTGTTTGTTTTGTTTTTCTTCGTGACTTTTTTTCCCCTTTTCCCTATTAAATATACATCATAGTTTTCTCTGAAAACATATACTCTGCCTAGTTAGGTCTTGGGGCTTAAACGGTTAACATGGAAAGGTTTTAGAGAGTGATTGAGTGTTTGAGTTTTACGTCCCACCAACAGCTAAGGTCATACGGAGTCGGGAGATCGGTATAATGACTCCTCCGAAAGTCTGGAGAAGCCCGGGATCGATCATGCGACCCCTGGTTTACAAGAAGAGTAGCATATCCACTACACCATGGAGGCTTCTGAAAGGTTTCAGAGCTATCACTATGTGTATATACATGCATGTGCGCAAAAATCAGATAATAAGAAAAAATAGGCTTAAACAAATATAACCATGAGCCTTATGTAGAATCCTGTTGAAAAGGAGACAAAATATGTTTAAAGAGTAACCTTCACTGAACATTACGATAACACACCCACAAATTGGCTATATTTTTTGATAAAAAGTCGTGATTTTTTTCTTATTTATATCTCAAACATAGGTTGTGAGTGCCCGTTAGAACCGCCTTATTGAGGCGGTTCCAACGAGTACCCACAACCTATGACTTGGAGCAGAAATAAGCAAAGTAATGTATACCCCTGTAAACCCCAGTTTTCTCTATATAAACTGGGGTTTAGAGGGTAATAATTTCACGGACTCGTTATCATGATGAAGGTATATTCAGTTCCCATAATGCTAACTGCATATTTCAGACCAAATCTTCGATATGTGCTCTAACTGTTCCAAGACAATCACATCAGACTGGGGTATCATCCGAAGCCATCCAACATATCCGTGGTTCTTCACCGCTGATTTGAAATACTCTAAACGCAAAATACAGGTAATGAAAGCATGCTATTCTGTCTTTAATTTTACAGTGTAACTTCAGTAACTCGAAAACGATTGGAAACGTGAAAATTTGTTCAAGGTAGGGTTAGTCGAATTACTGAGGGTCATGCGGACTGAACAAATGTCTAAATCGCGACGGAAATAAGGGCGAGGATTGTGGCCACATACCCCCCCCCCCCCCCCCCCAAGTGACCGTTCCGAGGTATCGCTTATATTATTTTGTTTTGGATAGCCAATTGGCCATTTCGTGGGAAAGATACTGTCCTTTTGGCTTTCCACTATTGATGTTTCCATTAGGGTTTAGTTATTTCAGGTTTGTGTTTCTTTCCCTTATGTGTCACTGCTGGGAGTTGTCTGTTAATTGTATCGATTCCTGATCAATGCCTTCACTTATATTTCGACTGAAACGGGTTGATGATCCCAAAGGAAAGAAAAGTACAGTATGATTATTCAGCTACCACCCGACAATTAGCATGTTAACCATTTTTGTACCAAATGGAATCTTCAGCAGGAGTCCATTTCAGAATTTAGGGGTGTCTGTTTGTGTTTTCTTCAAAATCGATTTGGAAAATGACTGAACTCTTAGCAAACAGTGGCGGGAGGCCCTGATCAGACGCCGCGTTCTGTGGCGTCTGATCTGGGCCTGCACTGTTTGCCAAGGTACCCCTTTAGGGGTTTCTGGTACTGAATGGCTTAATTGATACATGTTAAAAAGAAAACGGTCTGTCAGCAGTAAGTTTGTTTGATTTGAGGTTTAACGTCCCCGTCAACACTGTAAAGGTCATTTTGGAGACGTTGCTTCCAATTTTGTGGGACTTTTACCCGACATTGAGATGAAATGACATCTCAAGCCCTGTCGCCCAATGAAACCAATAGGGTGTATTAGCATGGACGGTCCGCCTCGCACCGGGGCTCCTGGACAGGCTTAGACCCTCTAAGCGGTTTACCAGTACTAGTGTGCAGGTAAGGGATGTAGGGGGTTGAAGCTTAATCTTCGGTTCAGTCTACATTATCATCATCAACGCATTTTTGATTAACATAAGTGGGCCCCTTCCAGGTAGCTGGCTTGCTGCACGCATGGAAGATCTGACACCAGATCTCCAGGCTTGTCTATCATGAGGATCGATAACAGAGAGCTTCCATTCTCTGAAATCTCTTTCTGTTAGCTGCTCCCAGGTCATCTTGGGCCTTCCTGGTCCACTCTTTCCACCTACCTGTATGTCACAGGCAGTCTTGACTGCACCGTTGGAGCGTTCCACATGTCCATACCAGCGAAGCCTTCTCTCTTTCAGGATGAGGTCCAGGTCCTCAATGCCAAGACGCTCAAGTAACTCACTGGACCTGATGGTGACAGTGTCCTGTGGCTTGACATTGCAGATCTGTCTTATCATTGCCCTGTCATTTCGCTGTAGACGTTGGAGGTTTGGCTTTGTCAATGGCCATGTCTCACTGGCATGGAGCATTGCGCTCCGCACACAAGAGCTATACACACGGCCACGCGTCAAGAACGAGAGGTGGCGGGAAGAGAGAACTGGTAGCAACTCCTTGAATTTCTTCCAGGCTGGTTCGTCTGTAAATAATTCGAAACAATGTGCTTCGTTGTTTGCTAGTTTTACATACGCCCTTTTGGAAAATGGTTGTATTATGTTATGCTCCCCCCCCCACGCCGTCCGTCCGTCTGTAAACTTTGCGTTTCCGGGTAACATTTTATATCCGAACGAGCTGAAACGTCATACATTGTTAGACCATGATGTGGGGTGGCGCATATTGTTTCGAGTTTATGGTCCCAAAATAATAATAGAGTTATGCCCCTTTGAATTTTTGCGTAAACTTTTCGTTTCCGGATAACTCCTCATACAGTTTGCATCCGATCAAGCTGAAACTTCATACACAGTTTGACCATGATGTGGGGCAGCACATATTGTGTCAAGAATACAGCCCACCAAGTAATAATAGAGATATGCCCCTTTAATTTTTTTGTAAACTTTTCGTTTCCGGTTGACTCCTTCCACATTTTACATCAGATTTAGCTGAAACTTCATATATAATTAGACCATGATGTGGGGCAGCGCATATTGCTTCGAGGTTATGGTCCACTAAATAATAATAGAGTTATGCCCCTTTGCGAAATTCTGTCGACATTTTGTTTCCGGAACTCCTGCTACATTTTAGATCCGATGATGTTGAAACTTTACATACAGTATGACCATGGTATGGAACAGTGTAAATTATTTTGACGTTAAGGTCTGCCAAATACTACCAGAATTATACCCATTTCACATATTTTTCTAAACATTCCGTTTCCGGATAACTCCTCTTACATTTTACATCTGATGAAGCTAAAACTTTATATATAGTAAGACCATGAAGGGGAACAGTGCATATTCGGCAGGTCGGTACCTGCTCAAAATACAGATTGTGAGCACTCGTTAAAACCGCCTCATCGAGGCGGTTCTAACGAGTACACACAATCTATATTTTAGAGCAGAAATAAGAAAAATAAGTTATACCCCCGGAAACCCCAGTTTCACTATATAAAAGTGGGGTTCAAGGGGGTCAAAATTATATAGGCGTGTTTTCGTGATGTAAACAATAGCGAATTGTCTTCTGTGCTTGTTGGACCTGTCTGATTCTGCTTTCTCTGCGATACCAGTTGGCTGTGTCTTTTTGTTTGTGTATTTTGGGGTTTGCTAACCCCATTTCGAAATCACACCTTCCCAATCATGCTGTAAATTTTACCACCAACAAAAAAATGGAAATTTTCAGATTAAACATTGTTAGTTTTATGTTTCTGCTCTAATCATAAATTGTTGCTACTCTTGAGACGATTACCCATAATCTCTGTTTTTGTGCAGAAATATGAAAAATTATGCGTAACCCTGCGCAACCCTAAAATATAGATTGTGATTACTCGTAAGAACCGCCTGAGGCGGTTCTAACGAGTGCCCACAATCTATATTTGGAGCAGAAATAAGAAAAATATCACAATTTTTCATCATAAAATTTTCATTTTTTCGGCGATAAAGGTGGCAATGTATTTGTATATCACAAACCTAAGTTTTACTATATACGAGTGGGGTTTAAGGGGTCAAAATGATACAGGCATGTTTTGGTGATGCATCGGTTCAAGGTTAACAATACAACAGGCTTACTGCATTGTGTTGTAATTCCATGTGATTAAAATACAACGTGTGCATGTTAAAAATTTCGTGCGCTGTTAAATAAACAGAGCGGGACACTCATGTACCACAAACATTTATAAATATTGGAATTGGTTCAAATTTTCTGTATAAAGATAGTCCGTTGAAAGCAAGGACTACAAGACAGACGTGCAAACTGTTGTGTGTAAAGAATAATTATTTTGTCTGGGCCAGACAAGCAAGTTTCGGCCAAACGTCCAATTTCAGAACATTTTTGTCCATCCTGCACTCAAGAGGCATTCGACAACCAGTATTGCAGCGAGTGTGTATCTCTGGTTGTGCGGAGAACAGTCAGAATTCAATAAAAAAAAATCAGAAAAATAAGGACACGTAATCAACATCCCCCATGCCATCTCTTATGATTTACATTTATGACAAAATATGTGGATCTAGACGTTAAAGACAAGAACATTCAGATCTTTGTCAGACTGATGTAATGTTCAACAAATCTGGAACAAATCAATAACTTTTATTCTAATCCAGCAATATCTTACCTTTCACACCACAACGCCAATACAGACGACGAGATCCTATTGATATGAGCCAAATCACAAGAAAACACATGGTACACCTAAGGCTGACACGATTAATCATACAATCGATTAATCGATCGATAAATTCCACAAAAATGATTATCATTTCTGATTTGCTTTTAATCGATTACTTGATAGGTACAATTTACTACCCAAAGTTATGCCTAAAATAGCTGGATGAGTGTCAAACAGTGCAGACCCTGATGAGACGCCGCATTCTGCGGCGTCTCATCTGGGTCTACACTGTTTGCTCAAGCCTGTCTGTTCAAATATACATATGGTCAAGTGCAACATATGGTAAGAGTCATGCTCAGACAGAAAGCCAGACAGGTAAAATTGACAAAAAGCTCGCCGATTACTAATCGATTATCGATCGCAATGACACGACTGATAATCGATCATCTTTTCAGCTCCGATTAGCCAGCCCTAGGTACACAGCGTTGAATATATGACCATTTTTCCAGCCCACACCCAGACACAGCCGACCAGCCAGTACTGTTAGTGCTTTGATTTTTTTCCAGATCGGCCGGGACAATAAATTGCTTCTGATTGTTCAAGATATGAATCTAGACCCTGACGGTAGGGATAAGTTCTCGCTGATTCACAAGTCCATAGAGAGTACCAGTACTGATGATGCACACTTACCAGTTATTAGACAAGAGCGGCGGGTAGTCCTGAAAACCAAGGCGGCTAAATCTGGGGTCATGGTGGAGGTCAGTGGGGGAACGCTTGATGTTATCTTTCGGCCGTACAAGAGGACAAAAGGCGGACGAGGCTTTGTACTCGTGTTCAAAAGTATGACGTTTTATTAAATATGTTACATTATTTGCCGACTTGCTCTTGATTTGATATACTGTCGCAAACCTGGCGTCAAAATATTCTGTCGGAAACCTGACGCCATCATCTCACATCTTTTTATATTCACTGACATACAGTACATTGCATATGACAGCTCCAATTGATTTTGGAGAAAAATATGATGTTTAAACCATACAAATGAATAAGTGCATTAGAGTTGTGGTATTTGCATTGAATAAGTTCTGACTGGTTAGTTCGTTTAGAAGCAAAGAATAAACCAAATAAACGAAAATAGCACACTCGGATTTATTGAGTCTGTTCATGAACAGTACTGAAATCTGCAACACCGGCCACAACCTCTGGCACAGGCTTAAGCAGAACTCTATTTTTTAAAATGATTCAAAATGAGCTCAATGATCCCAAAGGGCCGGAAACTATATTCTTGCACACCAGACAAGGACATCAGAGATTTTACCCTGGGATAGAAATTCATGTTCTGACCCTGGTGTTCTGACCCCAAATCGTGATAAATGCACTGGTTGATTACAACCTCATGTGCGGCGTCGTCATGCGTGACGACACTAAACATTCCTGTTGTGTCATCACAAAATGGCGGACGTCGGTAACCGAAGTGACAGCAGCATTAAAAATTCGCAATAAGATTGGAAGGTATGCAAGAAAAAGAATCCAATATGGCTGTGAGGGGTGGATAGAAAAATCCGTCCCTCGGGATCACTGCCCGGCATCACTCGGCAAGCCTCGTGATGCCGGACAGTGTCCCTCGGGACGGATTTTTCAATCCACCCCTCACACCCATATAAGATTCTTATAATCTGCACTATGGTGATGTATGAGCATTGTAATTTATGGCGGTACAATAGAAGTAAAGGCAATGATCAGAAATCGATACAATTAATCCAAAGGGAAAGAAACACAAATATGAAATAACTAGACCGTAATGGAAACATCAATAGCGGAAAGCCAAAAGGACACTTAACTTCCCACAAAATGGCCAATAGGCTATCCAAAACAAAAATATACGCGATACACACACTGAAAGACAAACCATAACACAAATAAACCGCGACAGAAGAACAACCTTGGAACGGTCAGTGAAACGAATTCCACGGGGGGGGGGGGGGGGTTGCTTAAATCGATTTTACGATTTAGACGAATAATTTATTCAGTCTGCATGAAGCAGTGCAACCTCTCCGAGAACACAAAAATCAAACAGCCACAGATATGAAACAGTGATGACTCGACAGCAAGATTTGTTTGTTTTGGAATTTAACGTCTCAGTCAACACTATTTAGGTCATTTTGAGCTTGTCAGTTTACCTATCCACACTTTTCCTGGGCAGACTTATACGTAAGTGGTTATGCAGTACAGTGCACATAAATTCGCCAGAATCTGACAACTTCCCTTCTTGAATCAGCGAAAAGGAGAGAATGACCGTAGGAAAGATTTCATGATCAATCTCCACGGAAGAATATTGCCGACCTCGGCAGGTATCAAACCTGTGTACTCCTGGTCACCAGTCAGGCGCGCATCCGACTAAGCTACCGAGGCCGGCAAGAAACCACTGATTCGCTGGAGCAAAAGAAAACCAACAGTTAGACTCCGATAGGCCCGACCAAAGACAGAGCATCAGGCACCAACCAACATTGCAAAACATTATTTAAACAAACCAAACATCGTCCGCTTTGCGGTCGCAAATTAGGTTCACAGTTCAGCAAACGTGTCGCCGTAAAACAAAATTACGGACCACAAAACCGCGATTTATCTCACAATATAACAAGTGTATGCCCTAAATATGCTTACGCAAAGGCGCCTTGCCAACCAAACAAGTTTTGCATAAAATGTTCACGTAATCATTGTCTTATTTCTATGGACAGAATACAAGATCGACAAAGCCAATATACCTACTGATGTCGCACATGTGCCTATCAATGGTGTCTTGTTCAGTGACGCAGCCAAGCCCATCAAACTTCGTATGAATAGAAGACGCTGCTCTGGCAGAGGGAGACGTCGACGTCGTGGGCATGCCTGTAGGGCCAGAGTTTGGACTGATTTCTTCACCAAACTTGAATAATATTGTAGTGCTATAGTGTTAACACACATAATGAGAGATTCTAATTTTTTTAATGTGTTCATGTTATTTTATGCATATATTAACTGTTTGATGAATTTATTATAATGTAATGCATTGTTATTTAGTCTGTCTGGATTCTAGCATATTAAAACCATACGAAGAGAAATGTTCACACCACGAAAACATGCCTGTATAATTTGTACCCCCTTGAAACCCAGTTTAACATAGTAAAATTGTGCTTGACAGGGATTTCTGCTCAAAAATAATGCCTCGGTTCACAGAGTACCCACAATTTGTATTTTGAGCAGGAATAAGAAGAATATCGCAATTATTCATCTTAAAATCTTCGTTTTTCGGCGGTAAAATTTGCCATGTATTTGCATAGGCGTATTTTCGTAATGTGAGTATAGGGTCTTGCTCCGAGATCGAGGAGCATTTTCTCTTCCCTTGCTCAGCTCACTTGAGCCTTAAATTTGTTTTTTATTAACCCTTATCTTGCTGAATATTCAGTTTAGCCACACCCATTACTGACTTTGAACCAATCAGATTACTTCATGTAATTTATTCTTACAAATCCTTAAACTTCATGTCAAACAGTGTAGATCCTGATCAGATGGCTTCTTCAGAAGCCATCTGATCTGGATCTACACTGTTTCCAAAGATAGGGGTTGTCGTGAACAGCATGATAAGAGTTAATTTTGAGAACATTACGAAAACACGCCTATATACAAATACACTGTAAATTTCACCGGCGTAAAAATGAAAAATCTAAGTTTAAAAAAGGATTTTTTTTTTTATTTCCGCTCAAAGATGAGGCGGTTCTAACGAGTACTCACGATCTATATTTTAGAGCAGAAATAAGAAAAATGTGGTTTACCCCTGTAAACCCCAGTTTTACTGTATAAAAGTGGGGTTTAAATGGGGTCAAAATTATATAGGCATGTTTTCGTGATAAGGTTAAATAACAATTTCTGCTGATCCAAGGAGGGCAAAATCCTCATACGTTTGTATACACCTGCCCCCGATTTTTTACAGTGAGTTCGATATCAAGCGGACCCTCCTGCAAAGAATCTGGACGACCTGGAAGTAGCTTTGCATCGCGTCATCTGGTCTGCACATTTGTGTTTGCTATTTTAATTTAATCCTTTGCATGCGGGAAACCCCTGAAGAGGTACCTTGACAAACAGTGCAGGCCCAGATCAGACCAAGGCCTGCACTTTTTGCTAACCATTATGATAACACACCCGTGCGTCATAGTGCATTTTTCACATCTCCAAAATGGTCAGTTTTCTAAAGAAAATTTGCGATATTATTCCTATTTATACTCAAAACTTAGGTTGTGGGTACTCGTTAGAACCGCCTCAATGAGGCGGTTCTAACGAGTACCCACAACCTATGTCTTGGAGCAGAAATAAGAAAAATAATATATACCCCTGTAAACCCCAGTTTTCTCTATATAAAGTGGGGTTTAGCGGGGTCTTCATTGCACGGACGTGTTTACGTGATGCAGAGTTTTCCGTCAAAAATAGAATAAAACGCAAAATAGACCTGACACCCCTTGTATGACAAATAGACTTGTCAAACACATGACGATCGAAGAGTCCACTAGTATACAATGGGTTGAATAGAATGATGCCAATAATTTATATATAAAATATCAAAACTGTTGCTCATCTGTAGATAAGGAGATCAGTTTCATGTGCCAGGTCAAAAACCTGGACGGAACACATATGGTATCCATCCACTTCATCTTCCTGTTTATTTATTTATTCATGTATTTATTTATTAATATTATTTAGTGTACTGGGTCGTGCTTGATTCGACCTCAAGAATCTTCTGAAGTGGAGAATTTTAAATCAAGTGGCGCCGAAGATTGTTCGGAATGCTCTTCCAAATCTGCTTTTAAAAAGGAGGGGTGAATGGGAGGATCACGTGATTCAATATGACGGGCATGAACAGAAGAGTCGCTAAATGCATTAAATTTTGACAATGTTGAGAACAATCTCGACACATTAAATTCAAATGCACAAAGGAAATCATCAAAAAAGATATACATCTGCAATTTTCTCGATTTTAAAATAAACCATCAGCTTTTATAATTGCGTTATTCACTATAAACTGTTTCGGCCCAAATTACTTCGCAGGCATGTTTTGCAAATGTAAGTACAATGCGTAATTATATTTAGGGTCGACTTCGATTCGAACTAAAGTAGGTACTCGGGTAGCTACCAATGACACGCGTACCAGCATTATCAGAGGAACACCTACGGTTGCTACTTTAGTAGACTGCCATGAGAGCATTACTATAAGTAGGTCATAGGACCTTCGTTTAAACAAAAGCATTATATATTTATCAACAAAAAGCCTTTTGCAGCTTTTTGACAGTTATTTAGTTACCATGAAAACGACATTTCCGGCTAAGAACGAGACCTGCCCTAAAAAAAGAAATAGTGACTAAACCCCAGTATTTAAACCCATTCATATTTATACATTCTGTTATCATCGAAACATAAAAAGAGTAATGTTTCTCATTTCAAAACGCCTTGAAGAGACATCTGTGACTTGTACATTCGCAGGTCATGCGTTTCAGCCACGACCGCCATATTGAATTCTCTTCAGTACCATAGCAACTCAACCCCAGAATGGGAGACCGATGACGTCACTTTTGTAGCTACCGTAGGTGTTCGGCTAGAGGATCTGAGCCTGTCCAGGAACAGCGGTGCGAGGCATATAAACCCTATTGGTTTCATTGGACGACAGGGCTTGAGATGTCATTTCATCTCAATGTCGGGTAAAAGTCCCACAAAATTGGAAGCAACGTCTCCAGAATGACCTATACTGTGTTGACGGGGACGTTAAACCTCAAATCAAACAAACAAACAAACATAGTTTTGGTTAGTTTAATGTAGCTACCTGAGTTCCAGGCGAAGTCGCTCTATATGTCCCGCTCAAAGTCAATTGATTTATCGGGAGCCTTCCGGATATCCCGGAAGACCCAGAAGACGGCGAATCAAGTACGACTCTGGTGAACAAACTAGAACTGGCAGTGACGTCAAATCAATAACAAAGCTAAAATTCCAGTATAAATTTGCGCTTGGCTTTATCGTATGAACAGGACACGCCCACCGATTATACAGCAGTCACAACGGCCCAGGGGATGTCAACGCTGCTTGTCATGCTGACGGTCCGAGTTCGAATCTCACTGATTGCGGTTTCTTATTATATATTTGTTTTATCTTTTTATAGTAAATTAAAAAAAAAACAATCGACACGTGGGTTTCGAACGAGCCACTTCTTGATCTGTAGAACAACCCCTCTACTCTATCGGCCACGAAATCCACAAAGCTTTGGCGGTATGTAAATAATCTTAGTCCTAGGTTTCAAGTAAAGGCCAAATCATATTAATATTCGAGTAAACTAATTATGACGTAACTGCCAGGAATTCCTTGTCGGACTATACCACCTGATTTTCTAGTTGTTTTTATTCAATATATCTCAATGTGATTTAGGCTTTAAATCGTTAATCCCGTTAACAGATTTAACAGATGTCATTCATCACATTACGATAACTCACCCGGGCGACATAGTGTTTTTTTCACATCTCCAAAATGACTACTTTTCTGATGATAATATTTAATATTTTTCTTATAAATGCTCATAACATAGATTGTATGTTCTCGTTAGAACCGCCTCATTGAGGCGGTTCTAACGAGTACCCACAACCTATGTCTTGGAGCAGTAATACGAAAAATAATGAATACCCCCGTAAACCCCAGTTTCCTCTATATGAAGTGGGGTTTAGGGGGGGGGGTCTTTATTTCACGGACTTGTTCACGTGATGAAGTTTTTTTTTTATATCTTTTTAATGAACATAATGTTTGACCATGCATGTGAATCGTTTGCAGGAATAATTGCAAAGACTACTTTCTCTGTAAAGTACAACACTTAGATTGTCATTTGCTTTAGAATTTTCTTTGGAGATTCATTTCAAAAATGCGTTAAAATTCCACAATTAACACCACCTAAAATTAACCCTTGTCCTGCTGAATATTCATATATGCCACACCCACTACCGATTATCATCCAATCAGATTATTTGATGCAAATTATTGCAACAAATTCACAATCTGACTGGCAAACAATGTAGATCCTGATCAGATGGCTTCGTCAGAAGCCATCTGATCTGGATCTTCATTGTATGGAAAATAATGCATATCCGGGCTCAGCAGGACAAGGGTAAAGACTGATTCTAAGTTAAAATCATTTTGAAGGGTGCAGTTATTCTTTCTTTGTGTTGTCTTCACACATTGTCCCCTGGCAATGGATCACCTTTGGGACTCTTCAGAAGTGGTCTTTAAAACTACTTTTGAAAGTCCCTTGGTGGTCTTAATATAGGAATTTTAATGTATATTGTACACTTTATCGCCGAAAAAAACAACAAACAAACAAAACATTTAAGATGAAACATTTTGATATGTTTTTTATTGTTTTTGCTCAAAATAAAGATTGAGGGTAAACGTCAGAACCGCCGCCGAGGTGGTTCTAACGAGTACCCACAATCTATATTTTAGAGCAGAAATGTGAGAAGATAAGGTATACCCTTGTAAACCCCAATTTTACTATATAAAATGGGGTTGAAGGGGCCCAGAATTATAAAGGCTTGTTTTCGTGATGAAATGGTTAAAATAAGAGAGTCATTCCTAGTAATATTTCACTTGACCACTGTAAAACTCAGAGGAACAATTTCTCTCCTATAAGAGTAGACTGCCTTTTTGGGTCGATTGTTTGACAATCGACCAAAAGTTACTAAGCACCGTAGCTTCACGTCTGATGTCACGTGACTATCGAAACTCAGATAACGGTTACTTTTACCTCACTATTCTTATCGTTGAGAGATGAGAGGGTTACCGGTAGAATCGAGATCAGGACTGGACTCTTTTTTTTTTTTTTTTTTTTGATTTGGTTTTATGGCCCTTTCAAGATTATTTCACTCATATCGAGCCGATCGTTAATCAGAGGTGGGCGAAAACCGGAGTACCCCCAGGACTGGACTCATGTGTTGGGTTTGACAAACAGTGTAGACCCAGATCAGACGCCGCGTTACGCGGCGTCTGATCAGGGTCAACACTGTTTGCTGAAAGTACAGGAATTTAAGGGTCGAACGAAACTGTCAAGTCCACGTTCGGCCTACACTCAGAGACAGTCGATCTGCCAGTGCTTTCACTGGCTTGATTAGGTAAAACAGACGAGTTTGACGCCATTCCCTTCAATTTAACAACTAAAGTGACTCTGATATATATAGATAGTGCCGGTTTTGAGGTAATTTGTTCTCTACCCTCACAAATCACCTCTTCAACCAGCACTATCTATATATAAACACATCTTACCACATATATATTTTACCGCAGTATTTTGAGCAGACAGATAAACCGACTATTACATGTCAATTTATCTTTACCACACTGATAGTTGGACATCAAAGTCCAAAAGGGAAATCACCTACGGACTATTTCAGTATTTAGAAAACCATTCACTGGACAAAAAACTAGTCATTTATTTACGTTCAATTTCTTACTATTCTAGTACAAGCCGTGATAGCCGAGTGGTCTAGATGGTTAGGACTGTAAATGGTGGGGGCATGAGTTCGAATCCCAGAAATGACATATTTTTATGTGTGTTGTTGATGGAATATTGAGTAAAATGTTATACGCCGTCATCGGTTTAAATAAAAAGTGTTGCTAAGCGATAAAAAAAGGTTGAAAAAAAAAAAATACATAAAAATCCTGGTAACACTGTAATCGGTTTAATTAAGAAAGGTTGCTAAGCAACTCGATAAACAAGAACCATATCTGGGCATTCTAAAAATAAATTGTAGAAAACTCTTACAAACTATATCGCCGACTTGAGCATAAAAAAATTAAATTATCATCCTCAACACTCTATCATACTCAATCTCTTTATCTCTTCCTTATAAGGTTTAATATGACAATAATTTGTTGATGATTATAGTATAATCACCAATAAAGTATTGCTATAAACAATCACTGATATATAGGTCAAATTGCTTACAGCATAATTATTTTGACCCAGTTAATGGTGCATTTAATTTACAAATATATTGTAGTATGACAATAATTTGTTGATGATTATCGTATAATCGCCAATAAAGTATTGCTATGTTCAGATAACAATAATTAGAGGTGATTTTAAAAATCTGCTCCGACAAAAGTCGCGGATAGACACTATATAGAAACATTTTAAAAAGAATTTTGAAAATTCCACTTTGGGGCAAAAACTTTAACCCCTCCTGAAAGTGCCTTTACATAATCCAATGACCACCAGATTTTGCACATATAACAAGACTTTAAGGCTGTATAACATATTAAAATTCCAAGTTCCTATGACAACTTTTGGAATTTCAGAAAGTCTTTGAGTCTTCCTAAAAGTGGAATCCCATCAACCGATTAGTCTTAGATTTTGCATTTGTATTTGGGTTGCATATATACATATTATCACAAAATTTCAAAGTTCTAGCATCATTTTGGAATTTCCTGCAAGTCTTTGAATTGTTGTAAAATAACATTGGTTCAACTAATTACCACCAAACTTTGTACATTTGTTTCAACATACAAAATGCACATTCTTATAAAATTTCAACATTGTAGGCCAACTGGAAGTGAAGCAAAAAAATATTAACTTTCATATTTCGGTGGTGGGTCATTTACTATTGTAATTTTATTGAATAAAATCAAGCATTTTCTATCTTTTTTTTCATTTCATTCTTCGCTTGAGCCTTACCTTCCTCAATAAGTTTCTTTCTCTCACTTTCACTCAGTTTTGAATATTTTGAATGTATGTTCTCTTTCAGTCCTGAATCATCCTCAACACTCTATCATACTCAATCTTGCAATTTCCTGCTTAAAAGGTTTTATAGAGTTAAAATATCTCTGTTTTTCTCTAAAATTCTTTCCACCACACTTATCACAGATTTGATATTTTGCTGTAGTACCTTTACCACATTGCAAACATTTCACTACTTTACTTTTGTTATGTTTTATAATAAAATTATGAGCCTTGCAGTATATAGAATGCTTTACTGATTTGTTTTTACATGGTTTATTTGAACCTAACGGCAACATAGCACATATATTTTGCATCTTTGCTTTTTCTATATCCATTTTTATTATTATATTTAAATTTTTTTTTTATAGTTTAAAAGAAAACAAAAAAAATGAGTTCTGTAGAGAGACTAATACAATTGCATAGTGAAGGAAGAATTAGTGATGAGGCTTTAGACAAGGGTCTTAAATCCTTAGATATTGAGAAACAGAAGAGTGATGCACTACAACAAACTTCTACATTGGAAAATCTGCGTAAAAGACGTAGAGATAAAAAGATAAGAAAACGACAGCAACAAAATGCTGTTAAAACAAGTGAAAAAATTAATGATGAAGATACTAAAGAGAAAAATGTTCTGAAACTGGTTGATAAACCATTATGCAATTACTTCAAAGCGTATGAAATAGATGCTCATAAATATAAAGACCCAAATATTTTGTTTAATGATAAAAAATCTGTCATTATAGATAAAATTAATGAAAACATTAAAGAATACAATGGTATTAAATTTTCAATTGGGTTATCTATAAAGTTTTTTAAAGATGAACTTAATGGTGAAAGAAAAGAAGTTACCGGTGCATCACACGGAGAACAATGTGCAGTTCTTGATGGAAATAATTTAGATGAAAACTATAACAAACAAACAACTTATATACAAACATGGATTGAAAAATTCACAAATACCGCAACGGGTTTAGAAATTGACCATTGTATCAAACTTTATCTTAATATAGCAAAATATGAACCACTCAAAGGTTCTTCGTATATTTCTCTTCCAAGTGCAATAGCAAATAAAAAAGCAATAATTAATTTATCAAATGATGATGATAGATGTTTAGAATGGCATATACTTGCTTCTAAATACCCAAACAAAAACAATCCAAGTAAGTTATCAAGTTATCGTAAATATTTAGGCACATTAAATATGGAAGGAATAGACTTTCCCACACCAATCTCACAAATACCAAAAGTTGAGAAACAAAACAATATAGCAATCAATGTTTATGGATACACATTAACAAAAAAGACAGAGAAACTTACTATATTTCCATATCATATTTCAAATCAACCAAATGATAAAGAACGAATTAATCTGCTTTTGATAACTGAAGATGTTGAAGAGGAAATTGATGATAGTGAAGAAGAAATGATAGATGAAGATTATAATCCTGATGACTATCCTCCTGATGAGTCAAAAACAAAATATCACTACTGTTTTATTAAAAACCTTAATAGATTACTTTACAATCAGAACAATAAACACAAACATAAAACACATTTCTGTGATAGATGTCTTTATGGTTTTACAAGAGAAGACCTACTAATCAAACATAAAGAAGACTGTGAAGGCATAAATAAATCTCCAATGCGAATAGAAATGCCATCAAAAGGTCTTATCAAGTTTAAAAACCATCAAAATCAAATGCCCGTTCCATATGTTATCTATGCTGACTTTGAAGCACAAATCAAACCCAAATCACAACAAAAAGGAGATAAATCAGAAATAACAAGCGAACACGAAGCGTGTGGATTTGGATATCAAGTTGTTAGATATGATGGTAAAGCTGAAGAACCGGTAATCTACAGAGGTGAAGATACAGCTGAAGTTTTTTTAAATCACTTAGAATGCGAAGTAAATAATATTAACAACGTTTTCAAGCATCCTGAAAAAATAATAATGACAGAACAGAACATACAAGATTATGAAGAGGCTACTCATTGCTGGATATGTGAAAATCCAATTGACAATGAAAAAAATCCAAAAGTAAAAGACCACTGTCATTTCACTGGAGAATACAGAGGACCAGCACATAAATCTTGTAATCTCAAACTTGCAATCAAACCAAATAAAACCAAAATTCCAGTTATCTTCCACAACTTAAAAGGTTATGATAGCCATCTAATAATGCAGAAAATACACAAAGCAAGTGGAAACATTACTTGTATTGCAAATAATTCAGAGAAATTCATCTCATTCAGTATTGGACAACTGAAATTCTTAGACAGTTTTCAATTTATGGCTTCCTCTCTTGAAAAGTTGGTAGATGGAGCAATTGGTGTAAAGACAGAATGTGAAAAATGTAAAGGTACAGAAGAAATAAACATCAATGAAAATTGGTTATTAACAGCGAAATGTAAAAAATGTCACAATACAAGATATAAAAAACTCAACAAATCAGACTTACCATTAACTGTAAAACATACAACTAACTCACATCTTCTTGCTCGTAAAGGTATCTATCCATATGAATACATTGATAGTTTTGATAGATTTGATGAAACACAACTACCACCCATAGACAAATTCTACAGCAGTCTTACAGATGAAAGTATCAAACAAAAAGACTATGAACACGCTCAAAAAGTATGGAAACAATTTAACTGTAAAACACTTGGTGATTATCATGATTTATATCTCAAAACAGATGTTCTCTTACTTGCAGATGTTTTTCAAAAGTTTAGAGAAACCTGTATGAATAACTATAAACTTGACCCTCTACATTACTACACTGCACCTGGTCTATCTTGGGATGCTCTTCTAAAATACACAAAAATAGAATTACAACTTCTATCAGATTTGGATATGCATCTTTTCATTGAAAAAGGAATGAGAGGTGGAATAAGTATGGTTTCTAAAAGACACGCAAAAGCAAACAATAAATATGTCGCAGATTATAATCCAGATGAAGAAGACAATTACATAATGTATTTAGATGCAAATAATTTATATGGTCATTCAATGAGCCAACCACTTCCATATGGTGGTTTCAAATGGATAACTAATAAAGATTTAATAGATGGAGAACTTCAACCACTAAAAAAAGGTAGAGGAAGAATATATGAAGTAGATTTAGAATACCCCAAACATTTACATAAACTACATAATGACTATCCACTTGCACCTGAAAAATTAGCAATTAAAAAAGAATGGTTATCCGACTATCAAAATGAACTAATTGAAAATAGTATGTTAAAAACAGAAAAACTTGTCCCCAATCTAATGGATAAGAAGAAATATGTAGTACATTACAAAAACTTAAGACTATACAAACAACTTGGTATGAAAATAACAAAAATACACAGAATATTAGAATTTGATGAGAAACCTTGGATGGAACCTTACATACGTCTGAATACAGAATTACGTAAAAAAGCAAAGACTACATTTGAAAAAGATTTCTTTAAACTTATGAACAACTCAGTATTTGGCAAAACAATGGAAAACATACGTAAAAGAGTTGATATTAAATTAGTCAAAACAGATGGCAGCGAAAATGAAAAAATCCGCAAGATAATAGCCAAGCCAAACTTCAATCGTAGAATAAAGTTCTCTGATGATTTATCTGCCATTCAAGTGAATAAAACAAGATTAACTCTAAATAAACCAATATATGTTGGCTTCTGTGTTTTAGATTTATCAAAACATCTTATGTACGATTGGTATTATAATACATTGAAAAAGAAGTATGGTGATAACTGCACCTTGCTGTACACCGACACAGACAGTTTATTAGTAGATATCAAAACCAAAGATGCTTACAAAGATATGTCTGAAATGAAAGGTGAATATGATTTCTCAGATTATCCAAAAGAACATCCACTATACGATGAAACAAACAAGAAGGTCATAGGTAAGATGAAGGATGAATGTGCTGGTGTTCCAATATCAGAATATATTGGTCTTCGTCCTAAACTATATTCAGTATTAAGAGCAGATGAACAAGTCATCAAAAAAGCGAAAGGAACAAAAAAATATGTAATCAAAAAACAAATCAATTTTGAAAACTACAGAGATGCATTATTCAACAAAAAGAAATACACACACTCAATGAACATGCTACGCTCAATGCATCACAACATATATGGATTAAAAGTAAATAAGACTACACTTTCTCCTTTAGACACAAAAAGATACATAACTGACGATGGCATTACGACATACGCGTATGGGTATCAGCCGGAACAATAAGTAATTCCTCTTTGACAAACCCTCTCTTAGGTGCAGGAGATTTCAAATAATAAACTCTTATTCCCTGCGTTATAATATGATAGTCAATCTTATGAATATCAACAGACCATACTGGGTCAGTAGCCCTTCTCTTTCCACCACCTTCTAATTCTCCAGGTTGATACAAATATCTAACATTTGCATAAGGACAAATTTCAGCATCAACTTTTCTTGTTATAATTGGAGGAGGTTTTTTCGTCTCCTTATTTAATGCTTTAATAACATCAGATAATCTCTTAACCCATTCTCTGTTTCTTTTTTTAGTATCAATCTCTTTAGCATACTGATAACCAAACAATCTTTCTGCTAAGGTTCTATTAAATCTTTCTACTATTCCTTGGTCTCTGTGTATTTCTTTTCTACCTCTTCTTATTTTGGTATTATGCTTTTCCATCAAAGTTGAAACGGAACTCATAAATTCTCTACCAGGATCAACTTGCAATAGTTTAGGATACTTCAAATGTCTTTTATAAATCTTCTCAAAAGCATTTGCAACTTCTTTACTATCTTTCGACGTCAAAGGTTCGGCTTCTTTATATCTTGTTCCAACATCAACCACTGTCAATGCATACTTGTATGTCTTCCTACCAATAGTATCGTGAGGTAAAAACAACAAATCAGCCTGATGAACTTCATTCTCTGCAGACACATCAAATTTTGGTCTTATTATTCTCTTAGGTGCAGGTAAATATATTTGCCAAATTGCTTGTTTCTTTAAGAACTCTAATGCTTGTTTCTGACTAACCTTTGCTTCTTTTGCTAATTTACTAACTGCTGAGTGTCCTTTCCAGAAACCTTTTGGACTATAGTATATCTTCTCCATTTATTTTTATTTAAGAAAAAATATTTATATATAAAAAGATGTCAAAGAATGCACAAACGCAAAATATAGCACAATTGCTTGATGATGACTATACACCTACAAAAGAAGAGTTTGAAGCGTTGTTAAAAGAACAAAGTCAATTTGACACAAAGAAATGGACTGATTTAGAAATCAACAACATTTATACAATCACTGACTACAGAGAAATTAACACAGACAATGTTGTGAGTGTAATTTTAACTCTCAAAGACAATGGTGAAGTATGGAGTCCTGCACATCTCACAAAGAAGATAGAAGGTAAAGAACCACCATTTTATGTAAGACCACTTGGTTTGAAACCATGTAAGAATAATAAAAAAAATAAATATCATGCTTATGATTTAGTTTTTCCAAAGAAAGATTATGTCAAAAAATAATTTTTTTTTTTACCTACATCAACTTCCAAGCAACAAATCCTGTCAATGCCATACCACCAACAACAAATGCAATCTCTCTATTTTTCTGGTCTTCTGATGGAGTGTAAAAATCACTTAATGTAGGTTTTGGTGGTAATGGTGTGGATAAATTATCTGGCAATTGTTTTCCTGTAATATAGTAATACTGTCTCATAGCAGTATCAGCATCACTGAACTCATTCAAAGCATGTTGTTCCTTTTTTAACTGTTCATTAATAAAATCCAATCTTTCTGTTCTCTTCTCATTCCACGCAGTTGTTGCTGATTCTAATTGTTCCATCGCCTTATCATGTCTTTTTCTCTCTTCATCACTATTACTACCCATATGTGAAAATAAATAATTACTACCTGAAAAGGCTAAGGCGTTTGTAATTGCTCCTCCAACCATTAATGCTACTGCACTTGCCATTTTTATATAATGGAAAAAAAAATATTAAAATTACTTCATAATATCTGCAGGAATAATACCTTGCTTAACAAGCATATCCTTTGTTGCCATTGCAAGTAATATATCAATGGACAACATACCAATATCTGTCATATTAAAATCTACTTTTGGTGCTGGTCTTTTCAATAGTTTTCTACCTAATTCTGAATATCCAACAGTTAATACAGTTTCCACTCCAGCATGATATAACATGTTTGCAATTTGTTTTCCGTCTATTGAGGTTGTCATTTTTTAATGAGAATATTATTTTTTTAAAATTAATTAAATTCAAATGGGTCAATTTCTTTTTGTTGTATAATAGGTGCAGATTGTTGCATCATAGGTTGTTGTGGTACAACTTGTTTAGACTTGTACATATACAATCCTATTCCAACAACTCCAATTGTTATACATAATGGTATATAATTTTTGTATATATTTATATTCTGTGAATTGTTTGTTTGCACATCATCATCATCTCTTGTTATAGATTTTAATTCCATGTTTTCTTTCTTTATAGTTTCAGCCTCCTTTCTTCTTAATTCTGCATTTCTTTTTCTTGCTTCTGCACCTTTCTTACCAGCAGATACTCGTCTTGGGTCTTTTGTTTTAACAGTTTCATTAACTTCGCTCATCTTTTTCTAAGGAAATATTTTCTTTTTTATTAAAATCAATATGTCTTGCTGTTGTTAGCATTGCAGTTAATGGAGCAAGATACATTCCATATCTATAGTACAATTCACAACATGAACTTGTCAAAGCGTGATTGATAAAAGGGTCTTCCTCTAAGTCTTGTATCAGTTTAGGTGGATTAACAACATTGAAATACTTTGATACACCCATCACATATAAGCTAATAAAAGAATTACCTAATGTCTTAGTCATACTTGCTCCCAATCTTGCTTCATATCTGCAGTAAAGTTTGTTTATTTGTTCTGCTGTCATTGTATCAATGTCTGATAGTTGTAAGTCTTTACCAAGATACTGCTTACTACCACCACCAGCAACAATGGCTGATAATCGCTCACGTTTTGTTTCTTGTTCATTATTTTCTGTGTTTTCACATTCAATGTCTTGTAATAGTTCTTCAGCGTCCATTTTTATTTTACGAAATATATTTTTTATTTTAAAAAAATAAAACATCACATATCCGATTATTGATAAGATTGCTGTGTTTGTTATGATTATTGATAAGATTGCAGTGATTGTTAATATTTCTAACAGCATTGTTTTTTAGTATTGCTATTTTACATAAACATTGCATAAGCATTACCTAAGATTTGCTACAGCATTACTTAATCATTGCATAAACATTACTTAATCATTGCTATCAATCAACCAACCAATAACCAGTAGGCTGGTCAGTCTTCAAAATTAACTTACGATGCTTCTTTTTTTTCAGTTCTTCTTTTATTCTCTGTCGTTCTTCCAAAGTAGGAATAACATCATTCTCTCTTAAACAATTTTCAAAACTATCTCTATCTTTTGTGTAGAACATGCATAGCCATTTTGTTTGTTCTCTTAAATCTTTTAACACAGAATTATATCTCTGCGAAATAACCCACACTGATTGTTCTGCATGCCTACCAGAAAATGCTAATTCTGATAACATATCTTTTTTCTTTGTTAGTTCTTTCGTTGCACTGCAATCATCAATAATGTAGAGAGTAGAATGACCAGCATATTTATTAAAGAACATTCTTAGTAGTTCTTGTAGTTTTTCTTCTCCATTAACAATAGGATTAACAATTGTTATATTTTTTGTTTTAGGTTTCCTAACATCACCAATCCACTCACGATTTTTATAAGCCTTGTTCCATTGAATGGTTGGGCAAAGTATAACAATATGTTTAAATACTTGACGATATTCCTCTTCCAAAAGGTCAAGGACAAACTCTGTTTTCCCGCATCCAGTTTGACCACATATAATAGCACAATGAGGATATTTTGGTAGTTCCATTTTTATTTGTAAAAAAAAAAAATATTAATAACTGACTTCTTTAAATCTACCATCTTCGAAGTTGATTTGTGCATCTTGTATAACAAACAAATAAAGATTGATTGGTTCATCTGCTCCTGCTTCTTTCGTTATTTGTATTGTGATACCTTCTGATGCATTTTCAATTCTTCTTCCAGAACCATGAAGTGTATTATCATCAGTTGAACGTAAATCCAACCATAAAGCATACCTGTTCGTTAGATATTTTTCTATTGTTGTATCAGTAAAATATAAATCTTTAACGACCATACTTGTTTCTTTGTTTCTTTTTGAATTCAAAGCAAAGAATTTATTTATTTCGTCCCAGTGTTGGTGGGACTTCATTCCTTGACTATACAATTGATTCGGAATCCCTTCTATTGTCATTTCCACTTTTGTAATTTCTGGATTATAATATTCTTCTGTGCTGGCCCTTTCAGGATCTTCGAATAGCATAAGAATTCCTTTCATACTTCTTGCAGGAACATTTAGATTGATATTCCATAGTGTATCAGATTTGTTTTTAGTTATTTTTCTGTGTCTTAGTATTCTGTCATACAAAATAACCATTTTACCATCAACTTGCTGTCTTATTTGTCTTGCTAATTCAGTATCAGAAACAATATCAAATTCCAAACAAATATTTTTGATTGTATAAGTTGAAGTTGCATCGCCTGATTTAATTACTTTATTATAATCATTGAATGTAAGTTCATATTCAAGTCTATCTCCTAATCCTGCTTGATAAAATGGCATATGGGTTTCCAATAATTCAAAATCAAGTGGGATGCAAAACCTGTTTCCATATGCTTTTGCGATGGCTTGATCTTCTTTATCTGCTGTTGCGTTTCCTGCACCCACTCTATGTTTCAACATGTTCTCTTTGCCAACGCCTTGATATACCATATTTACACGTTCTGTAATAGTCTTCCATAAATCAATATAACAATGATAGATGTCACTATCGTCAATGGACATAACTTCATTTCCACTAATTCTAATTGTTGTTTTCTTAATTATTGCTCTTCCTATGTTTTGAAATATAGTTGCATTTGCATCTTTAGAGGTTAGTTCAATTTCAAATGCTAATCTGACTGTTCCGGGAACAATAACATCATTACCACTTAGATTAGGAAATCTCACTAACAATTGTTGATTTTGGTCAATAGTTGAAGGGTTATTTGTTATTACTACACTTTGGCGAATGCCTTTTACACCACGTGGTTCTCTTAATTTTCTGTAAGGGTTTAGTTTATCTCCGTAAGCTGACATGTTTTTATTAAAAGATAAAAAATATTTTTAAATAATAAATAAATAATGGCTGAATATGAAAATCCTGAGTATGACAGGGAGGATTATGATGAAGAAGCAGAAACATCTTTTACAGATGAAGAGCAGTTTCAGAGAACATTAAATAGTCAGTTTGCTGGTTTGAATGATTTAACCGGTGATGATTGGAAAACTCTGCGTAATAGCATAGGTCAAAAAATGATAGATAGATTTTACGAAAGGAATGAAGAACCTAAACGTAAAATCAAAGGTTTGTCTCTCAAGAAAGATGATATAGGGAGACCAATGTTATATGTTAAAGATGAAGGTGGAAAGAATATTGCATTAACTTATTATCGTTCCAATGCACCAGATGAAATAGCAACATTTTTATCATTTAATACTTTGCAAAGGAAATATGGTGTTGATTTTGTTAGGAATGTATTAGATGTAGATGATTTTAAACCATCTGCTACAAGACTTAAAGAAGGTAGAAAAGCATTCACACAATTACTTCAAACGAGAACTCAAATAACACAAACAGAAGAAGAAATACCTTTACAAGATATATCATCACAAGAACAAATTCAAGAACTATTAAATACAACAGTTGATGTAGAAACTGCTGTGAAAACATTGGAGACATCATTTACTAATGAACAAGAAACACAAACAGATTGGACAAAAAGAGAGATTGATGGAATAGCAAATGCAATGACAACAGTCAAAGAAGAGATAGCAAATGAATTGGCAAAACTGAGTGAAACAAATAAAGACTTAGCAAAAGAAAATACAAAATTAGAACAAGCCAAAGCAGACAATGATGAATTTCAAATAGAGAGGATAAGTAGTCGAATCAAAGAGTTAGAAAGTGAGAGAAGTGCAAGATTGGAAGTTATTAATGTTAATAAAGAAAAACTACGTAGTCAGGTAAATAGAATCAAAGAGACTATAAACAAAGTATTAAAAGAAGACACTACATTGGGTGAAAGAATTAGAACATTATTCAGAGAACAAGGCATTACAATTGTTAGTATTTTAACCGCTTTTGGAATGATTATTGGAGTTATTGTTGAGGCTGTTATTCCTACTGGTGGTGGTACTACTTCAACCCCTCCTTCTCCACCAAAAGGTGGTGTTAAAGATTGGGTTAAGAAACAATTATCAAATCTTGGTAAATTACTTTCTACCCTTGCAGGAAAAGTAGCTTCTACAATACCAGGTATTATTGGTTCTATTGTGTCTTGGTTGTTGTCTTCTGCGGGTAAAGTTGTTAATTGGTTTGGAGAACATCTATGGGCATTAGTTGTATTGGTTGCTGGATTGTTATATGCATCTGCAAGAGAGTTTATAAGAAAAAAAAGAACTTAATAAATTTCATACATAATTAATAGTCCAATTGCAATACTACCAACTATTAATGCTGTTTTGTTGTCTTCGTGTTGTATTGCTTCTTTTTTTTCAACGGGTTCTGGTAGAGATTTGATTTTTGGTTCTGGTAGAGATTTCTTTGTTTCCTGATGTTTTGGTTCTGGTAGAGATTTCTTTGTTTCCTGATGTTTTGGTTCTGGTAGAGATTTCTTTGTTGGTGTGCCTTGTATAGTTGCAGGTTGTGTAGTAGGTGCAACAGGTTTAACATTTACATCACTATTGAAACCAAGTGTTTGATTTTCTGTTGCAATTACAATTTTATTATTATATCCAGCGATAGTGCCAACTTGTAAAACCATATCACTGGGAGACATATATAATCCAATACCATAAACAAAATCTACTTTACTTCTTGCATATTTGAGTGTGTTTTGATATCTTTGTATTTGACTTGGTAAATCAACTGGACTATTAATAGCATCTTCAATGTTAGCAAGAAATTGTTTCTGAGCATCAAATCCTGTGCCTATTTTTAGAATTTCTACACGTGTTTGAGATTGTGCTGCTAATAGTGCCCATACAAACATTCTAATACTTTCGTTAATTCGTTCAATACCTGTTTTTGTTAATCCTTCTGATTTGTCTAATATAAACATTGTCCAGGCGTCACTTATATCTACTGTATGTTCTATTTTATCATTTGGATTAAAGAATGGACCTTCACTTCGATGTTCTTGTCTGTATTTTCCATCTGGTTTAAAATATTGTGTGTAACTCCCTAGACCACTGCATTTAGAACTACTTTCTAATTTTTGACGCCAATCTGTATTAGGTGAAACATTGAATTCATTGCATAACTTTTGATAGGTTGCTTTGTCGTATGGGTTTTTGTAATAACAAAATGATGCATCTGTTGGTAAAGGTGTTTGAAGTTCTTTCAAAATACGAGCAATACAATAATAAACATGAAATGTATATACTGTTTTAGTTAGTCCTGAAGTGTTTTGCAAATGGTCTTGATAACTTACTCCACATCCTGCAGTGGCACACCAGACAGCAAAATTTAATTGACATTGCCACCAGTCAAATGATGAATGAAGCCATGTATTCCACGGTTCATTGGTGTGTAATGTTGGATTTTGATAGTTTTGAAATAAGTCGGGAAACGTTACTGGAAAATGGTCGTCTTTGTTAACATAAATCGTTTGTTTTATAAGTTCAATATTCTTTTCGGTATATTTAGTATTGGGGTTATATGATGCATTGGGATTGTACTTGAATTCTTTAGGTATCATTTTTATTATTGATTATATATAAAAAATAAAAATGTATCATACAATTTCGAATATTGACAAGACAATAAACTTGCAACAATACATTGATAACAGAGATGGGAATAAACGTATTGGTTTGAAATCTATAACATATGGTGTTGGATGGTATAATGTTGTTGATGAATATTTGCAGAAGACTAAAGAGAGACCTCATAAGATTATAGATGGTTATTATAGTTTCCAACAAATAGCAGATTTATTTCAAAGTAATAATATTACATTATCTGTAAATGAAACAAATGGAATTGCTTCTTTAATTACACCGGATGAATTGAAGATAAGCAAGGGCTTAAAACAAATGTTGGGGTTTGGAAATAAGCGAAAGTTTGCTGTTAATGAAACTCATTATGGTGAGAGAGCTGTAGATTTTGCTGTTTATAAATCATTGTATGTTCATTTGGAACAGATTAATACTTCAAATAATTATTTAGATGGTATGCCGAGTACTGTGTTGGCTGTTGTTCCAGTGGAAAATAAAGAGTTTGGAGAGATAACAACAGTGAGATTTGAGCATCCAGAATATAAGTGTTTGGTGAATGATGCTATAGCAGAATTGAAATTAGAAATCAGGGATGAAAATAACAACAAGGTAATTAATCATCTACCAATTAATTGCGTTTTGGAAATTATATAATTATAATAAAAAAATGAGTATATTTGGTGCTAAGAGAAAACACGTAGATGCATTTGGGCTGAAACAAGAAATATTTAATATGAGAAGTCAAGCATTTACACAAATAAATACATTGAATGATAGACATACAGGACTTCAAGATAGATTTCGGGATATGTATGTCAATCATCGATTATTATATAATAAGGTTGATAATATGTCAGACAGAAAATTGATAAGCATTTGTGCGGAGAGTAAAGGTTCCTTACAGAAGAATGAAGTGTTTGGCTTTGGAAATGGTGGTAGAGAAGTAGGTGTTGGATATGTGATGAACTTTCCTGGCCAGATAATAGGTGTTGGACTGTCGAGTAAAAGAACAAAAGGCGATGTGTCTGTGGCGATTGCAATTAATGGAAATCCACAAGCAGGATATGATATATCATTGAATAATATTTTAAGAAAACACGATAACTTTGCTACACCGTTAAAGGTTGAGGCTGGTGATGCAATTGATTTTGTTTGTCAGACTAATAATGCTACATGTGTTAATACTGTGGCTTCGATGATAATTGAATTATTTATTGAATAAAAAAAAATATATGTTATCAAGAAAAAAAATGAAACAACCTAATGCACCGCTATATCCAGAGTTGCCTATTGAAGATGGGCAGAACTATAGATTACAGAAGATATCTGAGATAGAGAAGACATTAATTAATGAGAGAGATGTGAGAAAAGCATTATACAAGAAATATAAGCGTGGAATAAATATTACTGATGGAGTTGATACAGGTTTGATATCAACAAGTGTTATCTTGGCAGGTGTTGGATTAACTGTTCCAATTATGTTGCCTTTAGAGATTGTTGCTGTTGTGTGTGGGAGTTTGGGTGTGTGTGTTAAACTAATTAGGCGTAAAATGACTTCAAAAGCACATAAACATTATAAGATTAAAACTATTGCTGATAGTAAGTTGAATAGTATAAAGGATTTGATTTCTAAGGCTTTGACAGACGGACAGATATCTGAGAATGAATTTAAACTTGTGTTGGATGAGTTGGACAAATATAACAAACTCAAAGACAATATACATTCAAAACAAACAGGATTGAGTGAGGCAGAGAGAAAGAAACTTATTGAGGAAGGTAAGGCTCAAGCGAAGAATGAAATGAAAAAAAAGATAGAAAATGCTTGATTTTATTCAATAAAATTACAATAGTAAATGACCCACCACCGAAATATGAAAGTTAATATTTTTTTGCTTCACTTCCAGTTGGCCTACAATGTTGAAATTTTATAAGAATGTGCATTTTGTATGTTGAAACAAATGTACAAAGTTTGGTGGTAATTAGTTGAACCAATGTTATTTTACAACAATTCAAAGACTTGCAGGAAATTCCAAAATGATGCTAGAACTTTGAAATTTTGTGATAATATGTATATATGCAACCCAAATACAAATGCAAAATCTAAGACTAATCGGTTGATGGGATTCCACTTTTAGGAAGACTCAAAGACTTTCTGAAATTCCAAAAGTTGTCATAGGAACTTGGAATTTTAATATGTTATACAGCCTTAAAGTCTTGTTATATGTGCAAAATCTGGTGGTCATTGGATTATGTAAAGGCACTTTCAGGAGGGGTTAAAGTTTTTGCCCCAAAGTGGAATTTTCAAAATTCTTTTTAAAATGTTTCTATATAGTGTCTATCCGCGACTTTTGTCGGAGCAGATTTTTAAAATCACCTCTAATTATTGTTATCTGAACATAGCAATACTTTATTGGCGATTATACGATAATCATCAACAAATTATTGTCATACTACAATATATTTGTAAATTAAATGCACCATTAACTGGGTCAAAATAATTATGCTGTAAGCAATTTGACCTATATATCAGTGATTGTTTATAGCAATACTTTATTGGTGATTATACTATAATCATCAACAAATTATTGTCATATTAAACCTTATAAGGAAGAGATAAAGAGATTGAGTATGATAGAGTGTTGAGGATGATAATTTAATTTTTTTATGCTCAAGTCGGCGATATAGTTTGTAAGAGTTTTCTACAATTTATTTTTAGAATGCCCAGATATGGTTCTTGTTTATCGAGTTGCTTAGCAACCTTTCTTAATTAAACCGATTACAGTGTTACCAGGATTTTTATGTATTTTTTTTTTTTCAACCTTTTTTTATCGCTTAGCAACACTTTTTATTTAAACCGATGACGGCGTATAACATTTTACTCAATATTCCATCAACAACACACATAAAAATATGTCATTTCTGGGATTCGAACTCATGCCCCCACCATTTACAGTCCTAACCATCTAGACCACTCGGCTATCACGGCTTGTACTAGAATAGTAAGAAATTGAACGTAAATAAATGACTAGTTTTTTGTCCAGTGAATGGTTTTCTAAATACTGAAATAGTCCGTAGGTGATTTCCCTTTTGGACTTTGATGTCCAACTATCAGTGTGGTAAAGATAAATTGACATGTAATAGTCGGTTTATCTGTCTGCTCAAAATACTGCGGTAAAATATATATGTGGTAAGATGTGTTTATATATAGATAGTGCTGGTTGAAGAGGTGATTTGTGAGGGTAGAGAACAAATTACCTCAAAACCGGCACTATCTATATATATCTCTGTGAAAAAGAACTGTGTCAATGAGAAACAATGAACTATTGTTTCAATATACGTCATATAAGCTATAGACAATATGGAGGTAGACAGACAAACATTCATGCTATTATGTTTCAGTGTCGTGATGGGGAGGGGTCGTTTACAATGGACAAACAATAACATGATATTGTATTTCTTCAGCGTCATCTTATTACCTCAAGGAAATGCTTGATAAATCTCCGTTACAAAGGATCCGCATTGTTAATTTCACCGACATTCCGGATTCAAGGGTCGCTCACTGATATACAGTAAAATTCCGCTATTAAGACCACCTAAAATTAAGACAAAAACTGCTGTTGAAAGCTTATTGAGAAAGTTTCAGTTATTCTTTCTTTGTGTTTTCCACACCCAGTATCTCCCAATAAGAGACCACCTTTGGAACTGTCCCAAAGGTGGTCTTAATATAGGAATTTTACTGTATATACAATCATAAGTGGCTGCTGTTGACGTTACACGTCACCTTCATGTCAGTACACCATTATAGATGAGCACACTCAGAAAGTTACACAAATGCGAGTAGTAAAAGTGGATTTCTGCCTGCATGCCCATGCAGTCACATCAGGCTCTACAGATGACACTTACGTTTTGTGAAGACTCTGCTGAGATTGCGCGAATGCGCAGGCTGATTGGTGTCTTTGCTGGCAGCACAATCTCGTATGGGCCGCTTCATTGGTAAAGCTCTTTCGAACAAGACTCAGAGCAACCTGAGATGTATGATCATGCCCCGAGGTTATAAAACCTTTTTACGCTCAACTCAACTGAGCATAAGATTTGTTATGCTCATAAAAATTACAATACAAAGTAGAACTTCGATGGCTCTAACACCGATGTATCGTCTACCCTGACTGTCAAACACATCAGGAAAACACACCTACATAAGTTTGACCTCTTGAACCCCACTTTTATATAGCAAAACTGGGGTTTACAGGGATAAACCTTATTTTTTCTTATTTCTGCTCTTAAAAATAGATTGTGGGTTCTCGTTCAAACCGCCTTGATGAGGTGGTTCTAACGAGTACCCACAATCTATATTCTGAGCAGAAATAAGACAAATTACACAATTTTTCACTTAAAATTTTCGTTTTTTCGGTGTATAAGTTTACAAGGTATTTGTATAGGCGTGTTTTCGTAATGAAATTTTTGAGTCCCTAAGAAACTCCTCCAAATAACATAAGATGTAGTCCGGGAAACGTGTGTTATGTGTACTCGTTAGAATCGCCTCAATCCTAATGAGAACACACAGCATACATTTGTATTATCGAACACCGAAAAGATGTCTCAAAATTCATCCCGTTATGCCTCCTGGCAGTAACCCTCAGTGGCTCGAAATCCCCCTGTCTCGAACAAACGTTCGTGGTTCCAAGGGTGTTTGAGTTATTGAAGTTCAACTGTATTTGCCTCTTCAGTTCACCAGTGGATGTCATTTGTCCTGCTCATAAATTTTAAAATGCCAACTATTGTTGGCATTTTAAAATTTATGAGCAGGACAAATTTCATGCTGAAGTGAGTTGAGCAGGAACAAAGTTTTGTAACCTCATGGCCAGATTCTTCGCTGTGTGCTATGGGACAAGACCTTTCCATTGATACCAAACGTTTTTACCTGTGACCTTTACCTTTTAGTCTTTTACTAAGTCTCCATGGTGTAGTGGTTATGTTACTCGCTTGTAAACCAGGGGTCGCAGGATCGATCCCGGGCTTCTCCAGACTTTCGGATGAGTCTTTAAACCGAGGTCCCGTCTCCGTATGACCTAAGCTGTTGGTGGGACGTAAAACTCAAACACTCACTCACTCTTGTAAACCAGGGGTCGCAGGATCGATCCCAGGCTTCTCCAGACTTTCGGATGAGTCTTTAAACTGAGGTCCCGTCTCCGTATAACCTTAGGTGTTGGTATGACGTAACACTCAATTACCCACTCAATCACCTTTTAACTTTACCTATGTTTCGAAAATTTAACCAAAAACTTTAACCTTGACCGCATGTCCAAACGTATTTTGCATAAACTCTATATACATGCCATTGTAGGAGTTACATTCTATCCACGTTCCGTAACTCTATCATTAATTTGATAGAATAATCTCCTCTTAGCTCTCTTTTATTTTTTTATTTTTTTATTTTTTTTTTTTTTTGTTGTTGTTGTTATTGGTGTTGTTTGTTTGTTTTCTTTTCTTAAGAAAAACGTTTTGCTACTCTATTTAATACCACTAATAAAACACCCTTCAAGCTTCACACGAATGTTTTTTGGGACAAGACCTTTCCATAGAGACCAAGCTTTTCGATCTGTGACATTGACCTTTGAACTTTGACCTATTTTTCGAAAATGTAACCAAAACCTTTAGTCTTGTCCATATTTCCAGAAGTATTTGCCCTAGCCTCATGAAATTGAATACAGCTCTGTATGATAATAAGAGCTACAGTCTTAGCTAGTTCCATAACTTTATCATGCAATTTGACTGATTAATCCCCCTTTGTGACGTACGAAGAAAATGTTTCGGTCCCTTATTTAAATACCACAAACAATACATCTTTCAAAATTCACATGTGTATTTTTTGGGGCAAGACATTTCCATTGATATAAAACCTTTTTACCTGTGACCTTGACCTTTTACCTTTCACCTAATTTTCGACAAATTAAGCAACCTGGCCATATTACCAAACGTATTTGGCCCATTCCCCATGAAACTTTACACACATAGCTCTCTATAATCACAAGAACTAAATTCTGACCACGTTCCATAACCCTATCATGCAGTTTGACTGATTTTATCTCCCTTTATGAAATATGGAAACAACAGAACCAAGATGATCTTATTCGCTCATCTGAGCTAACAGATGAAATGTTTCACAAAGTTCCAATCTTTACTGAAGGATTTATGCGAGGACAAAGTCAAAAACAGGCATTTTCAGCATTCAAGGGAGTGTAACTCTATGAGAGTTAGGCCGACATCACCAGTTTTCAAACTCATCCACACTTCATTCCCAACATACGTATGTGCTAGTTTCAGTAACATTCGATCAAAGGTGATAACAAGGTACAAAATAGGTATTTTCAGCAACAAAGTGGACGTTACACTATGAGTAATGTGCCAACAATGTTAGTTTGCAAACTCATTCAAGCTTTTATTCCTAACTTACCATCTAACTTTCAGGAGTGAGTGAGTGTTTGAGTTTTACGTCTCACCAACACCTAAGGTCATACGGTGGGCGGGACCTCTGTTTAAAAACTCATCCGAAAGTCTGGAGACGCCCAGGATCGATCCTGCGACCCCTGGTTTACAAAGATAGTAGCATAACCATTACACCACGGAGGCTTCTACTCAGGAAGGTCCAATAACAATGATGACAATGTCAGAAATAGGTATTTTCAGCAATCAGAGGATAAATAGACCGACCATACTAGTTTTTAAACTCATCCCAGCTTTTTACCCTGACTTACTTATATGTAAGTTTCAGGAAGATCCGATCAAAACTGAAGAGGCTACGGTGATGACAAGATCAAAATAGGCATTTTCAGCAATCAAGGGGACGTAAGTCTATGATTAATGGGCCGACTTGGCTAGCTTTCGAACTCATCCGAGTTTTTATCCCCAGCCAGCCAGCCTTCATGCGGACATAACAAATTATTTGTCTAAATCCCGATGGAAGTAAGGGCGAGGATTGTGGCCACGAAAAATCGATTTAAGCCCCCAAGTGGGATTCGTTCCACTGACCGTTCCAAGGCGGTACTTCTGTCGCGGTTTAGTTTTGTTATGGTTTGTCTTTGAGTGTGTGTATCGCTTATATTATTTTGTTTTGGATAGCCAATTGGCCATTTTTGGGGGAAAGTAACTGTCCTTTTGGCTTTCCGCTATTTATGTTCCAGTAGGGTCTAGTTGTTTCATGTTGTGGGTTAATTGTATCGATTCCTGATCATTGCCTTCTCTTCCATATAAGTTTCAAAAAGATCGGGTCAAAACTGAAGGTGCTACAGTGATGGCAATCGTTTTCCCATTGTATGTCAATGGGTCCTTGTGATCGCCATAGCATCCAAAGTTTTCATTAAATTTTGATAAAAAGCGAATATCATCAGTGCCCCACCAGAGACATGCTACAAATACAACATGATTGAAATCAGCCTGCAGGCTGCAGATATATAACTGGTCCAAGGTGCTGAAGGACAGACGACGGCCGACGGACGGCGGACGGCCCACCATACTATAAGCTCCCCTGGAGCCTTCGGCCCAGTTGAGCCTAAAAAAACAGACGAGCATGGCACCCGCAGCCGGTGGGTCAACGGTCGAGTCTTCAATCAACTGGCCATCCCGAGCCGTCTTCCAGGTGATGGAGTATTTGAAATGAAATATAGGGGAAACAAGAACAGACCTGTATATCGCTCCTGCTGCAACTTGCTCCTGTCTAATTATGGTCCATCAAAGTGATAGGATGCCCAGGCAGTGCAAGGTATTCAGCACCGTCGCCCAGCCCAACTCCCAGCAAACCGAAAATTTCTGAACATCACGAAAACACGCCTATATAATTTTGATCCCCGACCCCTTGAACTCCAATTTTATACAGTAAAACTGGATTTTACAGGGAGTAAACCTTATTTTTCTTATTCCTGCTCTGAAATATAGATTGTTGGTACTCGTTAGAACCGCCTCGATGAGTCTATATCTATATTTTGAGCAGAAATAAAACAAACATCACAATTTTTCATCTAAAATGTTCGATTTTGGCGGTAAAGTTTGCAATGCATTTGTAGCGTCTTTTCGTAATAAGATTACAGGTTTCCTTGATTGTTTGCAAAATAAGTCCAGTTTCTCTTATTTTATTTTTTCCGTATTACTTTTTACATTAGTGGTATAGGGAAAGTAGATTTACATAACAAAAGACATTTTCCCTAAAAGTCTTATCTTTCTCTGTTCTATTTGGACAAAATATATTATTTTTATCATGTTTATGATGATATGGTTTTTACACAGTGTTTGCCTAGACTTATTTTTCCGCTAGAAAGATTTTTTTTCATCTTCCTTGTGTAAAATTTCCTCAAATGTAAAATTTAGAGAGCCTTGTTCTTCTCTTTAAGGTTATGTTGAAAACAATTTCGATACATCAAAACAAACATTGTCGAGGAGACCAAAAACCACTACAGTGCAAAGGGCTGACCCAAAAACAATAACTTCCCTATTTTAGACTTCGTTGTGCCTCCTTTAAAGATGAAAACAGTGGTTCACATGTACTATTAGCAAACTTGTACAATTTGTAAAAAAGATGGGTAAATGAGCAATTATTTTCCTCCCTGGTCTTTTCACATCATGTTAATAAGTCCGTGCAATGATGTAATTCTGTTTTATCAAGTGAAAAATGGGGTTTACGACGGTACATAATAATCGCCTTACTTCTGCTTAAAATATAGATTATGGGTACTTGAAAGAACCGCCTTTGAAGGTGGTTCTAACGAGCACACACAATCTTTTAAGGTGGTTCTAACGAGTACACAATCTATATTTTGAGCAGAAATAAGGCAATTATCATAAAAAATAAGTGACATCAAATATCGTCATACGACAGGACTATGTTATCGTAATGGCATTTTAAGCCGTGCGGATAACACACTGTGTAGTGTGGAGAACGTTTTCTTACATAAAAATTGACATTTTTCTTTGAAAAAAGAAATATTCGTGCTGCACACATAGATTGTGGGTACTCGTAAGAACCGCCGTTATAACATAGATTATGGGTGTTTGTTAGAGTCGCCTAACTGAGACGGTCTTAACGAGTACCCACAATCTATGTTTTTGAGAACAAATTGAAAATAGTATACATCCTTATACATCCCTATATGTAAAGTGGAATTTCCCGGGGTGTTTGTTACACATACTTGTTAAAGTGATGTGAAAATGTCTCTCTCTCTCTCTCTCTCTCTCTCTCTCTCTCTCTCTCTCTCTCTCTCTCTCTCTCTCTCTCTCTCTCTCATTAATAGCTCGGTTTACCATGGCTAATTCGAACGCTCTCTGAAGACCCTGGAGAATTCTTCTCTCTTAGTTCGAGTTATCCAGGTGTTTAGAAAAATATGTAGATGCTATTTTATCTTGAAAAGGTATGTTGTGTGTACTCATTAGAATCGCCTCATTCGAGGCGATTCAAATGACTACACACAACATACCTTTATAATATAAAAAGTTGAAAATATATCCTAAGGTTACCCTCATTACACATCATTTCCTGGCAGTGTGAAAAACCTCGATACTTCGAACTATCCGTATCTCGAACAAAATTTCATGGTCCTGAAGGTGTTCAGGTTATTGAAGTTTGTATATATTATGTAGATGAACCCACATTTGGACCGCAATGAGTGAAAAGGACTTATAGAGCTGGTGCTCAAAACGAACACTCAAATTAACCCGCGTACTCAACCTGTTACAGAGGGTCCTCGTTATAATGACAGTACCCCCTTACTTTATAAAGAATTTTGCGGTATAACGAAGTAGTAAAATAGGCTTCAAAGGGCCTTTTCTCTCAATTCCTCCGAATAACAAATGGTGTGTACATTTTCAGAATCGCCACGACGAGGCGATTCGAACAAATATCCACATTTGTTTTTTTGATCAAATTTTGTGGACATTTTCAGAATCGGCGATTCTATATATATGTGATATTTTTCTTATTTGTGCTCCGGATATTGGTTGTTGGTAGCTTGTTAGAAACCGCCTCGTATACACTGAGGCCGTTTTGACGAGTACCCGCGGCACGTGTCTTTGGGCGGGAATGAGAAAACTAATGTATGCCCACGTAAGCTTCGGTTGTACAGTTGGGTTTGGAGGGTTATTCATTACACGCACTTGTGATCGTGATGGACTTCCCTTCTCGTGAGGGAAAGTGTAGCTGGAGGCCTGTAAAGATAGACATTGTATATATTTTGTTAAGTGGGCCTCAAGGAAGAGTAGCTTGTAGCTAATTGTGTCACCCACTGTAAATAAAGTCTTTATTTTCAATATTATTATTATTCTAACAAATATCCACAACATTTGTTTTCAGAGTAACAATCAATATTCTTGAGTATCCATTTGCCCCGCTTACCTTGAGCTAAGGTTGGCTCCAATGAAACTGTCGTTATATCAAATGTCGATATAAAGAGGGTTTTATGCGCATTTAACCGAATCCAATCCTTATCAAACAAACTATGCGTTCTGTGGCGTCTCTCTTTGCCAGTGTCCGGTTTTGTTGCTGCAAATATAGCCATGTAACGACTTGCGCACAATGGAGAGACAACCGTTATTCACCTTTAACTCATTGGATCGTGTGTATTTGTCTCCCATTTATAATAGACCACAAAAAAGAAGTTGCGCAAAAAAAAGACAAATAATGTATACACTTGCAAAACCCACCTTTTCCCATACAAAATGGTGCTTAACCCTTTTTGTACCAGAAACCCCAAAAGGGGTATTTGGCAAACAGTGGAGGCCCAGATCAGACGCCGCAGAACGCGGCGTCTGATCAGGGCCTCCACTGTTTGCTCAAAGTCCAGTCATTTTCCAAATAAATTTTGATGAAAACACAGCCTGACACCCCTAAATTTCAAAATGGACTCTTGCCATATGTAAGGAGGAAGATTCCATTTGGTACAAAAAGGGTTAAGAGGATATCAATCATACAGACTTATGAACGTGATGTGGTTTGCCACTACGCTACATTGTCTTTTTTCCAAGTGAAAACACAACATGCAAAGACTGTTGTGAAGATACGCCTATATAATTTTTACCCCCTTAAGACTCACTTTTATGTAGAAAGACTGGGGTTTACAGGGGTATACATTCTAATTCGTATAGCTGCTCAAAAACATCGATTGTGGGTACTCGGGCGAGACGGTTCTAACGAGTAAACACAAACTATGTTTTGAGCAGAAACGTGAAAACTATTAGAATTATTATGTCAAAATTTTCTTCTTTTTTTTTCTTTCTTTTTTTTTTTTTTTTTTTTTGGGTGAAAAAGTTTTCAATATATTTGAATAGGCTTTATTCATTTTCCTTTCGTTAGAAAAAATAACCCTGTCGCACCTCTGATTTGGGAGTGTCGTGAGAATTATATCCCCATTAACCATGGAGAGAAATTAGGGTAAGTAGCAGTGAAAATGGGAGTATTTTTATCAATATAAAACTTTCATTATGTAGTCATTTAGTTGTTATCTGTTCCTATCAATAGAACACATATTCTTAATAGTTTTAAGAACTTTAGAGACAGCCCACTCAATAGGTTTGTAATTAAAGGATCATCGTGTCACTGTCAATATTTAATTTAAAATTTACACTGTATTTTAAAATCATATGACATTGATTATTCGGCCGGAATACATGAGTAACATATCGTGCCATGCGTGAACAACTATGACAGAAAATGGGCAGCACATTTGCATTCACTTTTCGTATGAATAGTTCACAGTTCAACAGACCAGTACATAGTGAAGTGTCTGCCTTACCTGCACAGGTGCGGAGGTCAGTTGGAATCTTTGCTGTCTTAATAGAACATTTGGTGGGTTGCTTATATGCCCCGGCTTCACAAAAGTCACATCGATTAAATATCTACGTGAGCGGCTTAAATCATGTTTAAATATTGGTAGAGTCCGAACAAGGAGAGATCACTTAAATGAACATCAATCAGTCAACCCCATTTTTATCCGTTTACCAGGACATCCATTATGCCTATTTGAACGTAATAGCATATTTGTGGGACTTTTACCCGACATTGAGATGAAATGACATCTCAAGCCCTGTCGCCCAATGAAACCAATAGGGTTTATTAGCATGGACGGTCTGCCTCGCACCGCGTTTCCTGGACAGGCTTAGATCCTCTAAGCGGTTTACCAGTACTAGTGTGCGGGCCCGATTCAGCTCTGCGTGGAAGCATCATGCAGCCCATATATTTCTTCACTGAGTTCTCACAATCTGAATTGTTAGCACGAACAAGAAATCACAAATTTTCATTAAAACATCTAATTTAAAAGCCGATCACACACGGATGTGTGCTATGCAGTATGAATGATTTTGTTTATTTATTTGAGGTTTTACGTCCCCATTAATACTATTTACGTCATTTTAGAGACGTTGTTTCCGATTTTGTGAGACTTTTACCCGACATTGATATGGAACGACAATCTCAGTCCCTACCAACTGAAGTAACCACAAGGGTTTCAGAAGCGTTCCAACTCGCACCACTTTTCCTAGGCAAGCTTCGACTTGAAGCTGTTTACCAGTACTTGAGTTCGGTCGGTTTGAGCTCTGCACGGAAGCACAATGCAGTCCAATCTATTTTTCCAAGCCCATATGGACGGGGTCATCTATATGAACGAATATACTTCGAAAGTATACAAGAATAGCTTGTGTTTACTCGTTAGAGCCCCAATTGGGCTGTTCTAATGAACACCCACAATCTATGTTGGGAGCAGGAAGAAAAGAAAGTAAGGAAAATAAGTAAAATTTCTCTCTTAAGACCACCTTTGACACTGTTCAAAAGTGGTCTTTAAAAAGATCACTTTTGAACATTCCCAAAGGTGGTCCCTGACCAGGGGAAGTATATGCAGAAAACACAAAGACAGAATAACTGCACCCCTCTAAATAATTTTTAAAGCAGAATTAATCTTAATGTTAAGTGGTCTTAATAGCGGAAATTTACTGTATCATATTTTTTTTTCATAAGAAAAATGCTGGCCCATTTGCACACCTGAGAGACGGCATTTTCATCACGTTAACCAGACCATGGCATGAAAACCTACGTAAATCATACCTTGTAAAGGGAAATGTGAGATTTGCGGAGGTATACATTATTTTCCTTATTCTTGCTTAAAAATAGATTGTGGGTAATCGTTAGAACCGCCTCATGGTGCGGTCCTCTCACCCTATGTTTTGTCTTTAAAAATCATTTAAAATACTAGATCTAGAGATATGAATGACACCACTTTTGGACAGGGATGTGTTATCATATTAATAAATGATCGAACACGGTTTTTCATTTTTTAGAAGAAAACAAAACCTTGTCACCGCTGTAGTGCCTTTATTTATTAGTGGGTTTTAATGTAACTCCACACAGATATTGGGTAATATCTTGAGCAGGTTCGACTTTCACCAGATCTAAGTGTTTGCCCACACAAAGTAGTCTTCTGCAGAGGATTTGTATCGTCTTCGATGCCTTGATATCTTTTGCTTCTGCAACACTTTCGGAGAACTGGATACCTAACTGATTGCTAAATAGTCCCCCACTGACAAATTTAAACGAATCTATTGGAAATACGTTATATTATCGGTTCATTTTGACAAAGCCCTTTCCTGCTTAAGCAGGATATGTAGAAATAGTGTTTAATGTATCTGAGCCACATGCACTTTCTTTGGGTTTAAATTTACAGCCATGGGCACTTGTTGCAACGGTGAGTCAAGAGAGCCGAGCAGCGCATTACGATTACACACCCGTTAAGAAAACACGCCTATACAAATAACGCCGAAACAAAACGAAATTTTTAAGATGAACAATGGTGATATTTTTTTGATTTCCACAGCGTGTGTTTTAACAAGAATAACGGAAAATTGTGTACCTTCGTAAACCCCACTGTTCGCTTTATTTAATGGAATGTATATGAGTATTCATTGCATGAATGTTTTAAAGTGATGCAAAGCATGTGACGTAAACTCTCTTTGGATACTGCCGCAGATATCAAATCAGTTGATGCTAATTACCGAACCTACCTGCAGAATAATATACAGTAGAACTTCGATGGCTCGAACACCGATGGCTCGTTTACCATGGATGAGTCGAACCCGTTCTTGAGCCCCTAGCAAATTCCTCTACATTAGAAATAGTGGGACATAATTAAGGAGATTTTAGTCTTTTATCTTGCAAATGTATGCTGTGTGTACTCATTAGAATCGCCTCGATGAGGCGATTCTAATGAGTACACACAGCATACATTTTCATTATAGAACACCGAAAAGTTGTCTAAAAGTATCACGGTATGTTGACAGTAACCCTCAGTGGCTCGAACTACCCCTGTCTCGAACAGATTTTCGAAGTCCCAAAGGTGTTCGAGCCATTGAAGTTCGACTGTAAGTGACTTTTCCAGTAGTGATGATGTATTTTTAATACGGCTCAAAACAGTGGCAAAAATGGAAAATGACATGAGCTACCCACAAATGAACTAGGAGGTCATGCCTTCATTATGTTAATCGGATTTTATGCTTAAACACCATCATAAAGAATTTACAAGATCATATTTCTTAGTGCATGTGTTTAAATAACACCCAAATCGCTCGAAGTCTATTCATAGAGTATTATAGTACTAAATCAAGGGAAAGGTATTTATTATTACTAAACCTGGATATCAAGTGTCTGACTCAGTTATCCTCAGGTGTGCCGCCGGTCTCCTACACATAACAGTTATTTCACCCATTGGACACGGACAACCCTTTAACAGTGCTTGTTTAATTCTTCACGATCCAAAACATATATTAGAAGGTGAACTATATACAGTACAATTCCTATATTAAGACCACCTTTGGGACTGTTCAAAAGTGGTCTTTAAGACCACTTTTGAACAGTCTCAAAGGTGGTCTCTTACTAAAGGACATTGTATGAAGAAAACACACCGACAATATATCAGCAACCTGCTAAATAAGCTTTTCAAAGCAGAATAAGTCTCAATTTTAGGTGGTCTTAATAGCGGACATTTACTGTACTTAATGTTTATTTAAACAGAGCCAACGCTTGGCACTGGTCCAGAAGTTACTATGTAACCCATAAGGTTATGGGACTATATTGACCTGAAGAGAATGGAACCGCTTGATATAGTATTTGCAGCTTATAGCAGCTTATACATCGTGTGTTTGTTTGTTTTGTGGTTTAACGCCCCCGTCACCACTGTAAATGTCATTTTGGAGACATTGCTTGTGGGACTTTTACCCGACGTTGAGTTGAAATGACATCTCAAGCCCTGTCACCATATGAAACCAATAGGGTTTATAAGCATGGACGGGGCTTAAATCGAAAAACCAGTAAATTAATCATGATTGTCCATAAATATTTTCCGGTTATCTCCCGTAGCGGGTCATGATTTGGACCGGTCCGATTTAAATGTGTTAGTGCCCGCTGCGCATCTACTGCAGATTAGCGACTTGCACGTGATGCGTTTCTAGCCAATGGAAAAAATGTGCTTCATTTGTGATGCGCACTAAAGGTTATTAAAATATAACGACAATGCATCAAACCTAATTTAACTTAGAAACATCCCTGCAGAAAAGGACCATATAAAATGCACAACACAAGAAGCGTCGCATATTGTGGAGCGTGATAGCCCAGTGGTTAGTGCACTTGCCTCTGATACTAGCGGTCCCGGGTTCGATCCCCTGCTGCGGTGATAAAATTTCGGTGTTCGAACACGCACCATTGGCATCAATTGCAGGGATGAATGACATAAAGTGCACCGTCCTTCGGATCGGGACGTTAACTGGAGGCTCCCCTGTGCAGGGAGAACCATCCCCTGTGCAGGTTAAAGATCCCTACCGTAATTACATGATTACTGTGTAGGCTTTCATCCTGCAAACCCGAAGTGTAATGTACACCTGCGGTAATGGTCAAATGTATCAGCAGAAAGAAAGTAGAAAGAAAGAAAGCAACCAGACCCACGTCGAAAGGTGGAAAGGAGAGGGCAGTTAAATCGATTTAGCAGGGTCCAAGCTTCACCCTACGTCCAAATATTGTTCACAACATATATAATCTTGGGCTAACATAGCGGTTTCCTAACTCAATCAATGATATATTTCAGAAAACAGGCAAAACAACTTAAACTAGTGTGATGAAACATAGGTGATGCTTCATACAATGACGGTTGGAGCTGAATAAAATCAGTAATATAACAACAGATGATCGTGTCAATGGTACTACTGTACATCAGTCACAACTCTCTTTATGAACGCTTTAGGTTCGGGCCGCATATGGTCTGAGACCAGACCCATCGTCGTACAACTAAAGCACAGTCACCAACCATGTTTGGCTAAAAATCTAGCCTAGTAATGTGTCGTTTAACATCCATGTTACAATGTTTTCTTTTGTAACGGAAGTTGATCGAGAAGATCAGATTTACCAACGAATTTCCTAAATTTACAAAGTACACGAAGTTCACTATAAAGCTCTGGTACTGTATAAGTGTTTAAAAGTATAAGTACATGTATAAACATATTTTATTGCAACATAATGGGGTTGGGTCACAAGTTCTCACAACATTAGTTACGGCCCTACCCCTGTTTAAAACCAATGTTATATTTCCAAGTTAATTCCGATTGTTGGAAAGGCTGCATACGAAGTTGATTATGAGGTTTTGCAGCTGGCGTTGTGCCGTATGCATTATCATAGTGCAGATTATATTTTCTGGTTCTTTGGGATCATTGAGTTAATTTAGAATCATTTTAAAAATGGAGTTCAGCTTAAGCTGGTGCTAGAGGGCGTGGTCGGTGTTGCAAATTTTAGTACTGCATGGTCATGACACATTTCGATTTAAGGGATATTTGGCTTAGTATAGGGGCTCCAGACTGGGGAGGCATACTCTACTTGGGTTCTTCCCAGTGGTTTATATGCAAGCTTTTTGACGGCTTCACTAATGTTTTCACATTTCATTGTATGAAACCAAGACTTCTGTAGGCTTTTGCGTAATGCTGTTAATGCGGTTGTTCCAGTTCAGATTTTGGGCAATTGATACACCAAGATAGATACTTAGAACTAGCCACAGTTTCTTGGAGCCGACCACGGAGTGTATACTGTGACTGGAGTGGATGCCTCGGTCTCGTAATATGGAGAACGTGCCCGGATTGAACGCCATATCCAAGATTCGTTCCCATTCTTAAAGGGTGTCTAGGTCCCACTTGAGAATGTAAGTATCCACAGTTTGGCTGACTGTTAGAAAGACTTCCATCACGAAAACACGCCTATACAAATGCATTGTAAACTTTACCGCCGAAAAAAAATCGAACATTTTAAGATGAACAATTGTGATATTTTTCTTATTTCTGCTCGAAATACAGATAGATTGTATAGATTTTGTGTGTTCGTTAAAACCGCCTCGATGAGGCGGTTCTAACGAGTACCCACAGTCGATATTTTAGAGCAGAAATAAGAAAATAAGGTTTACCGGACTGTAAACCCCAGTTTTACGATATAAAAGTGGGGTTAAAGGGACTCAAAATCATATAGGCGTGTTTTCGTGATGCGTATCACCTCACCTGTGAGTGTATATTTAGTAGTAGGTCGTTTATAAAGAGCAGGAAAAGGAGGGCACCTATGACAGAACCTGCGGCACTTCAGAAGAGACTGGCACTTCAGAAGACCCCTCTTCCTCAAACACTACCACCTGGTTCGACCCACTAAGAAAGATTTAATTTAGTTTAGTGCATTGCCTTTTACTCCAAGCTGTGAGAGTTGGAACAGAAGTTTTAAATGATTCACCTTTTCGAAGGCTCCGCTAAAGTCTAAAAGTACAGGTTGCTTACTTCCTAGATCTTCAACTAGGTATTCCGATAACTCTAGATTACACATATTTAGGACGAATTTGTTTGTTTGTTTGAATGGAGGTTTAACGTCCCCGTCAACAATATTTAGGTTATTTTGGAGACTCTTCTGCCAATTTTGAGGGACTTTTACCCGACAATGACATGAAATGACATCCCAACCCCTGCCGTGCAATATAACCAAAAGGCTTATTCGCATTGGACGGTCTGACGCACACCATTTTGCCTGGGCAGGCGTACTCCTTCTAAGGTTTTTATATCAGTACTCATGTGTGGTCAGTTGGAGCTCTACGTGGAAGCACCTTGCAGCCAATCTATTTCTCCAAGCCCCGATGGGCGGGGGCGATAGGGCCAATTTAGGGAGAATTTGGGAGAGTTTAGGAAAACAATTCTTCTTTTTATCATGAAAATGTATGTTGTGTGTTCTCATAAGAATCACGATATACACATATTTTGAAGAATAACGAATATATAATTCAAATTGTGCCTCCTGACAGGGTGTATAGGGTAACCGTCTGTGGTTCGAACTACTGTCTCTAAAAACTTTCATTGTCCCAAAGGTGATTACAGGCCATTACAGTTCGACTGTACGTATACACTCTACCCTTGTGCCTCATGAATACTTCTCTATGGCCATTTTTTCCTTCAAGAAGGGCTGTTGTCAGTTTCTGGCGAAAGGATGTGCACTGTACCGGTTAACCACTTATGTATACGTATGTCCAGGAAAAGTATGACTAAACTGACCGGTTCGATATCACCTAAGTAGCGTTGGATGGACCGTGATACTACGAATAAACAAACATCGAGGGTCTGTTGATTCGGACGCATTAAGGGTTTCGATTAGGACCTTTCCCAGATGATTTTATTCTGGGAAGATCATGTTCCTCTTCTTGAACATTGAAAGCGCTGTGAGTGGCTTTCACAACCGTAACAAACTGAATTCAATACTTATTATCCCCTCGCAACAACGTTGCGAATGGGGATATAGCATCGGTGCCGTGCGTCCGTGTGTTAGTGTGTGTGTGTGTGTGTGTGTGTGTGTGTGTGTGTGTGTGTGTGTGTGTGTGTGTGTGTCTGTCCGGAACCTTGTGAGCAGGATAGAAGACACAGTATTCATCGTAGAAGCATCAAACCTTCCACAAATGTTCACCATGTACAGAGGATGAACCTATTGAATTTCAAGGTCAGGGGTCAAAGGTCAAGGTCACAATGGACTTGACCTTGAAAACCTTGTGAGCAGGATAGAAAACACAGTATTCATCGTAGAAGCATCAAACCTTCCACAAATGTTCACCATGTACAGAGGATGAACCCTTTGAATTTCAAGGTCAGGGGTCAAAGGTCAAGGTCACAATGGACTTGACCTTGAAAACCTTGTGAGCAGGATAGAAGACACAGTATTAATCGTAGAAGCATCAAACCTTCCACAAATGTTCACCATGTACAGAGGATGAACCCTATTGAATTTCAAGGTCAGGGGTCAAAGGTCAAGGTCACAATGGACTTGACCTTGAAAACCTTGTGAGCAGGATAGAAGACACAGTATTCATCGTAGAAGCATCAAACCTTCCACAAATGTTCACCATGTACAGAGGATGAACCCTATTGAATTTCAAGGTCAGGGGTCAAAGGTCAAGGTCCATTGAAGACACAGTATTCTTCGTAGAAGCATCAAACCTTCCACAAATGTTCACCATGTACAGAGGATGAACCCTATTGAATTTCAAGGTCAGGGGTCAAAGGTCAAGGTCACAATGGACTTGACCTTGAAAACCTTGTGAGCAGGATAGAAGACACAGTATTCATCGTAGAAGCATCAAACCTTCCACAAATGTTCACCATGTACAGAGGATGAACCCTATTGAATTTCAAGGTCAGGGGTCAAAGGTCAAGGTCCATTGAAGACACAGTATTCTTCGTAGAAGCATCAAACCTTCCACAAATGTTCACCATGTACAGAGGATGAACCCTATTGAATTTCAAGGTCAGGGGTCAAAGGTCAAGGTCACAATGGAATTGACCTTGAAAACCTTGTGAGCAGGATAGAAGACACAGTATTCTTCGTAGAAGCAGCCATAATTATCCCCTCGCAACAACGGATTCAGTTCTGCATTGAAGCATCTTGCCCATACTTCTTCAAGCCCCGATTAGCAGGGGCGAAGTCAAAGGTAATCTATTATGTCTAATTTGTCTAACATATTCAGATTGGATTTTCATGTTAATGAATGGTATGCAGTTGCGAGGGGATGCTACGCTTGCGTTGCCTTGTTAGTATAGTGGTAGACGGGAAGAGAAAACAGGACCGTGTCAGTGACCGATATATGTGCCAGTCCCATCAGAAAATACGTAATGTGCAATATTAAAACTTGTGTACCCTATGCCAGGTGAATACTACTGTCATTTCAGGGTAATCGGTCACTGTCAATATTTGTACTAATTTTTACGATCAATTCAAAAGAAGATTTTATTACTAAACTGACTGAGTCCAGAATACAATTCTAAAAAATCTGAAGTATTTTAATCTCGTTTCAGACATTGAAATCTTAAACTGCAGAGAAGAGTCAATCAGACCGTATCAATTAAAAAATGAATAAAAAATCTGCACGGCCTTTGTAACATAACTGAGTTTAAAAAAACGGTGTTAGATGAGACACGTCGGCAATCCCGCAATCAATGGTGTCGATCTTTCTTACACATATAGTAACTGTTTGTTTTTTCTTCCCCTATTGTGATAGCATTTCTTCGCCGTTTCTCATGTTCCCAAGTAGATTTATCATTCATTATTCCATAAGAATGGTTTGTAGCCTTTCCGAATATCAATAAAAATAATGATAAATAAGAATCGACTTTAATTATAGAGGGTTACACATTCAGTAAACTAGTACTAATCTACCATGGTCCCCGCCCATTGGGGCTTAAAGGAATAAATAAGTTGCATAATGCTTCCACGCAGAGTTGAAACCGACCGCACACGAGTACTGATAAACCGCTCACAGGATCTAAGCCTGCCCAGGCCAAGAGATGCGAGTCGAACCGTCCATGCATATAAACCCTACTGGTTTCATTGAGCGACAGGGCTTGAGATGTCATTTCATCTCAATGTCGGGTAAAAGTCCCACAAAATTGGAAGCAACGTCTCCAAAATGACCTATACAGTCTTGACGGGATGTTTAACCTCAAATCAAACAAATAAACAAATTAATCTACCGCTTTTTTTTTCTTCCTCTTCGTAGGTAAGCAATGTGGATAAAGTCTCCTGGTCAAGAAAACAACACTTGGCGCTCGACCAGTGCTAGGGTGGGAGATGAATCAAACTGGCTACCTATCGATCTCAATTCCGTGAGGACTCGACAGCAAGAAACTACTGAAATGCTGGAGCAAAAGAAGACCAATAGTTAGACTACCCAGGCAAAGTGGTGCGAGTGTGACCGTCTCCGCATATAAACCTTATCTGTTTCATTGAGCGACAGGGCTTGAGATGTCATTTCATCTCAAATGTCGAGCAAACGTCCCACGAAATTGGGAGCAACGTCTCCAAAATTACACAAACAGTGTTGACTGGGACGTTTAACTTCAAATAAAAAAATAAAAAAAAACCTTATATAGTTAAAATCGGTCATCAAGTGTATCTACTATGTTGTTCTTTTCGTTCAAACTCAAATATTGTGGATACTCGGTAGGACCACCTCGTTTAGTCGATTCTAATAAGCACCCATAGTCTATGTTACAAGCATGCGTTACCTCAGAGATTTCAATGAATGAGATATAGTGAGAATAAATTCCATTTGTTCGGCTAATGGAATTTAAAGGGATGCGCTGTGAAAGGCCACTTAGATACGTTAGCATAACTGCATACTTCAATACGTTAACAACGCCGTTTTATCCCGCTCGCATCGTTTCCGGAATATCATTTTATCGATTGGATTTAAACCTTAACGATTACGGCAAAGATCATCATGAAAACATGTCTATATAATTCTGACCCCATTGAACCCCACTTTTATATAGTGAAAATGGGGTTAATAGGGGTAAACCTTACTGTTCTTATTTATGCTCTAAAATATAGATGGTGGATACTCGTTAGAACCGCCTCGATGGGTTCTAACGACTATCGACAATCTATATTTGAGCAGAAATAAGAAAACATATAACAACTTTTCCTCTTAAAAACTTCGGGGTTTGTTTTCGGCGGTAAAGCTTACAACGCATTTGTATAGGCGTGATTTCGTAATGTAAACCACTCCGGAGTTAAGGCCACTCAGCAAAACAGATGAGTTCCTTCAATTCTGGAGTTTGTATGATATTTCACCCCATCAACCTCAATTCCAGTGCAGTACCATGCATAAAAGCATTAACAAATTGACGTGCATGGTATAAACCTAGCTTAACATTGAGACATGGCGGCAATAAGGAGATATACTTGGATTTTTTTAACGTCCAACTGTCAATTAGTAGTGTGGATCTTCCATTTCTGTAATGACTCCAACATAGAAAAATACAGTTATATATCGCACAAAGCGCAAATAACGAAGAAAACACTTGACGAAATATGACACTTGCTCCATTCTCGTGGAATTACAACAATAATAGTAATTATGTCAAATAATGCCGCCACGGTCTAAAATAGCTGGCCAATTTTATTCATTTCAGGTCGAAATTGTTTCTACATTATAGACGAACAATGATCGTTAAGTAGCCTGGAGGTGAAAGATAATCGGAAACAACACTTTCAGCGGAAATATGATAAACATGTCAGTAAATTGCTTATTTAGCATAATTCCTTGTCATAAAGCTAACGTTAGTCTTTGTAATTCATGCCATTGTTGTTGTTTTTCATTAAATAATTGGTGAAAATAATTTACATATAAGTAGTAAAGAAAATTTATTTAACTTCAATAGAATTAGGTCGCAATCAAAGTTTAACTGAACACTTATTTGTCTGCCGAAGATATTCATACTTCTCGAAGGGGTTCACTTTAACTTTGCTCGCCATCACGAAAACACGCCTATATAATTTTGACCCCCTCGAACCCCACTTTTATATAGTAAAACTGGGGTTTGCAGGGGTATACCTTATTTTTCTTTTTTTGTGCTCTGAAATATAGATTGTGGGTACTCGTTAGAACCGCCTCGATGAGGCG